>JAJOZX010003260.1:77500-255000 GCA_023014485.1 Bathynomus jamesi
GAAGCCATTTGTTAATTTTTCATATGGGCTAAGAAGCTTTACAACACGCTGAATAAAGTTCGCTGATGGTTATTGAGGGTTGGTATGTCATAGTCTGAGGCGTATGCAACAACTACAGTTTTTCATTGAAGAAGTCGTTGTAGCATATACTAGAATATCGGGTGATAACATCTCCTATAAGTTTGTTTTGAAGTAAATTGTGTTGCTTCTGGATTTCCTTAAGTCTGTCACAGGCTAGAGATGAATGGTTAAAATGCGAACAGATTCGGCGCGTAATTGTACATATATTTGGAACAGATTTCTGGCTAAGAAGGGCTTCAGTAACTGCAAATGATAAAGTATGATTCGCACAAGCAACAGAAGTCATTTTGAGAACGCAAACAGCTTTAGTAATATTACGGCCATTGTCGTGCACAACTGCATGCACACGATCGCTCTCTATTGACCATTCTTGGAATATGGAAGTCAACGCAGTTGCAATGTTTTCATGAGTATGGAAACCTGGTAGAGTTTTAGTGGCTAAAACATACTGCTTTCGCTCACATTTGCTATTAATTCCATGTGCTGTCAAACTGATAAAGGCTTCATTGTTAGGATCAGATGTCCACAGATCTGTCGTAAAGTTCATAAAAGCAAGCTCATTCATTGAATTTAAAATACTTTGATGCATAGAATCATAGATTCGTGGTACAACATTTAGGCTTAAATATTCACGGGAGGAATATGCTGCTGAGGCTCCAACCAATAAATCAGTCTCTTAAAACCAGGATCATTAACAATCGAAAGTGGTTGATTGTCCTCGGCGATCATTTCACCTAGCAATTTATGTATATTTTTCGATTTATTTGAATTAATATTCCACACCTTTTTGCTTGGAAACACTGACCTAATGTTTGTTGGCCTGATTCAAATTTCTTCATAATTCCTGAAATTAATGGTGGTGGTGGTGGGGGGGGGGACACATCAGTAGTAGTAGTAGTAGTTTCTTTCTCTGCTAAAGCCACCTTATAAGCGGCAGAATGTTTATTATAAAGATGATTGCTGAGTCTAGTTGTAGTAAAATTTGTTGGATCCTTTCCACCTCGAGAAATAACCAATCCGCATTTTTTGCATTTAGCTTTAGGATCATTTTGGCTGGTATAAAAAAAATGTTATATGATACTACGTTTCGAATTCATTTAGATCTTACTCTTTAGTAACTGCATAAAGATAATGATAAAAAAAATAGATTTGGAATAAAAATTAAGTGTTATTAATGAGAGTACTCCATAAATCTGTGTAAAGTATATGGAAAATATTTGAATAAAATACGGTGGAGCCAACTGTATTTTATTGGTAAATGGAATGTGACATCGTACAGAAATAACCAAAAATTTACATCTATATAGCAGCAGTGGTGGTGGTAGTGGTAGTAGTGCCAGTAGAGTCTGGCACAAATCCTTAACTTCCAAACCGCTTTCCTTCGGTTTCTATCCTTCTATCTGTGCCTTCATCCCTGATTTCCTTTCTGGCCGATCTTTAGCTGCGGTTATAGATGGCCACTGTTCTTCTCCTTAAGCTATTAATAGTGGTGTTCCTCAGGGCTCTGTCCTGTCATCCACTCTTTCTCTTTTGCTTATCAGTGTTCTATTAACTCTTATTTCCTGTACTATCCAATCCTATGCCGATGATTCCACTCTTTACTTCTGTACCCAGTTCACAAAGCGTCCCTCTCAACAGTCACTCCATTCTTGCGTGGGATGACTATGATGCACCTGACCGCTGATCTTTCTACTATCTCTGATTGAGGCAGAAAAAAACCTTGTGGCTTTCAATGCCTCAAAAACTCCGTTCCTTCGTATGTCTACTCGTCACAATTTTCCACACGACTATCCCCTAACCTTCCAACAACACACAACTCAATCCTTTCTCTTCTTTTAATATTCTTGGCGTTTACTTTCCTCGTGATCTTTCCTGGAAAGATCGCATATACTCTCTTTCTAAAACAGCTTTTAAGAGGTTAGTTGTGCCGTACCGGCTCTCAGGGCCGGATTAACATTTTTTGCGCTTCGGGGCATGTTTTTGCGCCCCCGGGGAATTTTAGAAATAATTTGCTTAACTCTAACTAACAACTAATTGTATCGATATTAGTTAATTGTGATGCTTATGCTAAGCTATATTTAATTAATTATATACCAAATATAGATATTTAGCGCCCCTTCCGAGAATGCGCCCCGGGAGAGCTGCCCCTTCTGCCAGCCCATTAATCCGGCCCTGCTGACTCCGCAGTTTCTTCACCTCCACTCAATTGCTGTCTCTGTACGTGGGCCTTGGCCACCCCTGTATAGAGTATGCTTCTCTTCTCATGTGTAGGGTGGCTCAACCCACACAGCTCTACTTCACCATGTGAAATCAAAGGCTTTTCGTCTCATCAATTCTCCGCCTCTTACTGACTGTCTTCAATCCCTCTCTCTTCGCCGCAATGTTGCCTTACTCTCTCTCTTTACTGTCGCTATTATAACAGACACTGTTCTTCTGAACTTTCTAACTGCATGCCTGTTCCTTTAAGGAGGGCACGCAGTACCAGACTTTTCGACACACGCTCATTCCTTTTCTGTCCAACTCTCTAACGCAAGTGTTAATCGGTATTTTCCATCCTTCATCTATTCAACCCGTCAACTCTGGGACAATCTTCCTCAATCCATCTTTCCCCCTGTCTCTGACCTCCACTCTTTCAAGCGCAGTGTCCAGGCATCTCGGAAACCCTGGACCTTGATTTTGTCTTCTTCCTCTATTGGTTGGGGGGCGTTTTGGGGGCATTCGCCCTTGGCTCCTCCTTCCTGCACAAAAAAAATTATGATACTACATCACATCACATCACCTAACGTTACATTACATGATATTACAAACAAAATAATAATAATAATAATAATAATAATAATAACAGTAGTAATGGTAATAAAATTGAAAACGTTAAAAATTATATAACCTGAATTAGTTATCCCTCTTTCAAATTTTTAATATACGAAAAACGAAACTCGGTTCACTGACTGAGTATTTAATATAGAAAATATTTCCCTCTGAAAAGCTTTTCAGTTTTTTTTTTTTTGTAATTTTCTCTCATCTATATATATATATATATATATAATATATATATATATATATAATATATATATATATATATATATATATATATATATATATAGTTGTGATATAAAAATTAGAGAAATAAAACATTTTTCAACAGCTTAAATTCTACTGTTATTCATATCTTTGATTTATACAAAACACGTATGAAATGCAATAATAAATGTCAATAAATGTACATTTTACATTATTACATGTACATTTGAATGTACATTTTCATTATTATATAAAATGTATACAATATAGAACTGTTGTTGTCCACTATTATCATCATTTGTGGGAATCGTTGAAGTTCAATGTACAAAAACGTATCAAGTCTAAAACAAAGAAATAAAGATGAAAACCGGTGAAAAATAAACGTACGATCATGTCACTTAACTAAATGCTAAAGTGAATATTAATAAGTGTTTTTCACTTGTTTTCATTAAACATTTTGATAAATTCAAGTTAAATTGAACATTTTACTAGTTCCGTTTTTGTTCTTTTAGTTATTTTTAGTGTAGCAAAATTGAGAAGAAAAGACAAGTAAACACCTTTTCTCACTTAGTTTTGTCAGCTCTCTCTCTCTCTCTCTCTCTCTCTCTCTCTCTTTATATATATATATATATATATGTGTGTGTGTGTGTGTGTGTGTGTGTGTGTGTGTAAACATTTATTTCTATATTTAACTTAAACATTAATTCACATGCAAAGTGTTTAGCACTGGTATTATTTTAACAAATACGGTCAAATTTAGGTCGAAAAAATCTTCAGGTGTTTCGAAAGCTTAAATCAACATCATCAGCCTCTGTTTGAGCGATCTGAAAGCTCTGTAAACTCCTTTTCGTCTCTGTAAATAAAGATTCCTTCGATCTCTGAATCTGTTTACTTATCTCTCCACTATTTTTGCGCGCAATCATATTAGAGCGAGAAAAGGAATTGATTTCAAATATGATTTACAGTTATATATATATATATCTTTTTTTCACCCATTTCTGTTATCGTTTATTTAAATGGAGGCTAAGTTTGTTTCCTCTCCCCCTTCACCCCATCTTTAAGGGAATCAAAACCACCCGCCAAAAAAAAATTAGAATCTGAAATCACAACCCAATATTATACGTTGGATTCCATGTGTTCCATTTCAGTATCATTTTAAATCTATCCATCGTGTTCTGCCTATCAGGCAGGTTCAACTCGTGTGTCCCGCCAAAGTGTTCTATCCTGAGCTATCCTTTTCATCTCATGGTAGCTCCTGCCTGCCTTCAAATCATCCAGCATTGCTTTCCTTTTCCTTCCCCTCGGCCTTCTACCTTCGTATCTACCCTCTATCACCTCCTTTAACAATCCTTCTCCTCTCAACACGTGTCCTATCCATTTCTTCTGTCTTTCTCTTATCACCTTAATGAGTCTTCTTTCCTCCCTCACCTGTTGCAGTTCCTCATTACTTTGATGTTCCCTCCAGCTTATGTTTAGCATTCTTCTCCAAATCCACATTTCAAAACTTTCCAGGAGTTTCTTTTCAGTTGTTTTCAGTGTCCATGTTTCTGCTCCATACAGTACCACACTCCATATCAAGCTTTTTACTAACCTTTTCTTCAGTTTCAAGTTGAGTTTACCTGTAAGTAGTCTTTTCTCTCTCTCTCAAAAGCTACCTTACCCATACCAATTCTAGATCTTACTTCCTTATTGCAATCTCCATTGTTGGTTAATAAACTTCCCAGATATTTTAAACTACTCAGCTTCTTCTAAGGTCCGATTTCCTATCGTTAGATTCATTTGTGCTCCTTTCCTTCTTGCAATTTTCATTACCTTTGTCTTGGTCTCATTAATTCTCATTCCGAATTCTTCTGCCGTTGTTGTCAAGCTATTGACCATTCTTTACAGTCCTTCCTCAGTACTACAAACAAATGCCTTGTCATCTGCAAACCTTACAGATTTGATCAATTTACCTCCCACTCTGATTCCTTCTTCCAGATCTGAGAGTGCTTTTATAATCATTGCTTCCGCATAAATGTTAAATAACACGGGGACAGGGAGCATCCTTGCCTGACACCTCTCCCAACCAATCCAGGCTCTGATTCTCCTCCTGCAACTTTAACATTCAGTCTGCCCAAGATATAGATTTTTAAATATGAAATTCAATTCACATTCATTGTGAATTTGAATTTACGTTCTATTTCATGCGCTTTCATTAGTAATTCTGTTTTATATGTTTCAGTAACCAAATCCACAATGACTGTACGTTGAATTATGCATTTAAAATTATCACTAAATTGGGTCACCAAATCTCTAGTCAAACGTCTAATTAGATTTTGAGCGAGTACATGTAATATTCTAAAATAGTGGATTTTTCAGCTTCTTAAACACGACGACACTCTAAAATAGGGTCAATAAACACGTTGTTGCAAATGTCACTGTACACAGTTGTTTTTAAACCCTTTTTTTTATTTTAGTCATAACTTAAAATTTGAGCCTGCTTTAGGCAGCTAAAGCCATCTAGGTGCGCGATGTCCAGCATCGGCTTCTCATCAAAACTCTTCTTCCTGAAACTTTTCAACGGGGTTTTGTATAGTATATATACATAAGTGAATGTTGTGCGACCCACGGCATAATACCGTCTGAGATAAATTCAAATAAAGGGAGTTGTTCAGGCAGGTTTAGTTTGATCTTCACTGCAGTTACAGGTTACCCTCGCTTTGTGCGGGGGTTGCGTTCCAAAAAAAGTTCGCATAAAGCGATTTCGCATAAAGAGAGCCATTTATTGCATGTATTTAATAGGGATGCGTTCCAGGACCTCTCCTGACGCCCCCCCCCCCCTAAAAAATCTTTCTAACACTCTTTCATATAAATTCAATGAAAAATCACCTACTAAAATATAACAATCATCTGACATTATATAAAAAAAACATTAAAGAAATAATAGCAGCTTCTAAGAGGTTAGGTGTGCGGTACCGCCTCCGCAGTTTCTTCACCCCCGCTCAGTTGCTGTCTCTGTACAGGGGTCTTGTCCATCCCTGTATGGAATATGTTTCTCATGTATGTGGTGGCTCAACCCACACAGCCGTACTTGACCGGGTGGAATCAAAGGCCTTTCGTCTCATCAATTCCCCGCCTCCTACTGACCGTCTTCAATCCCTCTCTCTTCGCCGCAATGTTGCCTCACTCTCTCTTTACTATCGCTATTATAACGGACACTGCTCTTCTGAACTCTCTAACTGTATGCCTCCTCTTACAAGGAGAGCGCGCAGCACCAGACTTTCGACACTTTCTCTTTCCTTTTCTGTTCAATTCTCTAACGCAAGAGTTAATCGGTATTTTCAATCTTTCATCTACTCAACCGGTCAACTCTGAAACAATTTCCTCAATCCACCTTTCCCCCTGTCTGTGATCTCCAATCTTTCAAACGCAGAGTGTCTAGGCATCTCGAAAACCCTGAACCTTGATTTTGGCTCTCTTCTTTTCCTATTGAGGAGGTGTGACGCTTTTGCAGGCATTCGCCCATGGGCCCTCCTTCCTGCATAAAAAAAGTATTTACTTGCATATTCATTACACTAAAGTCAACAGTAATGGCAAATCCACACACTACAAGATGAGAACGAGTCGCGTAAGTCGCACACAACAATGGGCAATTCGACAGTGAATAAGGGAGATTGAGGAAGCGTGCGGACTGCGTCACCGCTCCACCGGCACCAACTGCATCGCGGAGTCCGCGTGTACCTACATTGTTCACACAAGCTTCGCACATCCAACCCGGCCAGTCGCATAATTGCGAATTTTTCTCGCACAAAGCGAGAGAATGGTAGAACTTGGGTCGTCGCACCATAGTGAAATCGCATTAAGAGAAGTCGCATAAAGCGATGGCGACCTATATTTGGAATTTTTTCTTTGGAATAAGGTAACCTTCCTTAACCTTGGTTTTGCTTATGCCCAAATTGTTCATTCTGACAAAGGTCAAGTTTGTCACTCCACCTTACGCCTACAGTTTAAATTGGAATAGGAACCAAGCTCCACCAGCAGCCCAGCGTCTTAACCACTAGGTTACCCAGTGTACCCATTTATCTACCAACCAATTTTTTTTATTGTGTGGAAGGATAAACAGCTGGGTTTTGCTGCGCGCCGCCTGCCGTCACCGGGACTGGATCCCGAGGCCGATGGATTCGTAGTCAGCGACGCTAACCACTACACCACCTAGGCGCGGTGTACAGATTTTACTGTATAAGCAACATTTAAAAGTATAATTCATCGTAAGTGGGAACTATGTTATGTTTATCTCGCCTAAACTCACTTCTTGGAACAGCGTCAGTAGTATGGGCGAAAAATGGGAGATAGCAATTGCAATGTTCTGCAATGTTGCAAGACCCCTTCCCCGTTCCTCCTTCTTGAAAGATCTCTCCCCATTCTCATTTGTTGCAAGACCCCCTCCCCTTGTTGCAAGAACCCTTCACCCCCCTTTGTTGCTACCCCCACCCCCGAGGGTGCCAAAAGAAAAAAAAGAAGTAAGGTGGATTCCCCTCAGCTCCCACAAGCTAGGGGGAATCAACCTAACCTGAGAGAGAGAGAGACCATCCTCCGCCTGGCTCCGCCAGACGCATAATAAAGCTCTTAGTCTTTGCTCTAATCTGGCTTAGAAGGCGTAAATAGCTTGTTCAGGGGCACATTATTACTTTTGAGTTGCCAGATTGCACTATTTATTTAATTAAAGCATATATTATTGACAGTTGGCTGAGATGTCTTAAGCAGTCAATCGGTTTAGAAGGCGTAACCTGCCATTTGGTGTGTATATATATATGGGTATGTATATTTAATTAAATAATATCGTTTATATATACAACCAAAATAATTAAATAAAACACCATTAATCATTCTGTTCATTTAGACGAATTATTGGAAATAATTTCATGAAATATATAGAAAAAATATACAATCACATTAGTTCATTCTATACAGAGTTTAAACGAGGAATATATATATATATATATATATATATATATATATATATATATATACAATAAAAATAATAATAGTATAAGAAATACACAAGTTGAACTAAGAATATATGTACAATAAAAAATAATAATAGTATAAGAAATACACAAGTTGAACGAAGAATATATATATAATCAAAAAATAATATATAACCATCAAAATACATACACTTTATGTTCAACTGCGCTTAACAAAAATACTAAACTCGCACGTGATCGAGTCTACAGTTACATCATTGTTGCTTTGCACTATCCAATAAATATGATTTAACATTTTTCACCGCTCAAGTTATAGGGATGCCTATACTCGATGTAAAGGGCCTTCAATTCGTTCAAAACTATTTTTGTGTCCACTTTACATTCAGTTGGCAAGTTGTCTTTAAACACGGCCAGAATACAATCAAAAGCACGCACAAAGAGGGCATCTTATCTTTAGCCACAACATCATTATTAAATTCAAGTTTATAAACACTCCTTTCCAATCGAGGGTTTATTCTTATAGATCCAAGCTTTTCAATCGTGAACTCATCTTCACAATGCATAGCGGCAGTTGAAATAATCTTCTAAGTCGTAACGACAGCTGTTCATTATATAACGAAACAATTCTTCAGGGTGAACGATGTAGGCGAGCTCAGCCCTGTACAGCTAAGTCTTTTGTACCAAATTAATGATATTTCGAAGTCTAAACCTTTTAAATAAGCATTCAGTTCCAGACCATTCTCGCCTTGTTCAGTCCTACACTCGGTAAACCCATCGAGCAGAGCGGTGTATGCGTATTCAAGAACCGCATCAAAATAAGTCATATCCGTAACACGCGCGTCTAATATAGGCTTTAGCTTGCGGAAACATTCTGTCGAGGATGAATCGGTTTCGCGTAGTGACAAGGACGTTATTATCAGAAGCATTCTTCCACATCAGCCGTATATCAATGCATGGCTGATCGTTATTAATACACAACGTACAAACAATGGCATATGAGGGGTATCACTAATCTGTTCTCTTCTTGTACCTACACCCGCAGGTATTTTATAACGATCCTCGCTCCACTTCTCAACTACCACGAAGACTCTATTCATCTCCTGAACACTTAAATAAACAACATTCCGCTTACCAGCGTTTGTTTGCCTACAAGTCGTTTCAAGTACATAGTTAATGGCACCGGTTTTACGCCTGAACACGCGCAATGACTTCGTCACGGACACATCGTACACGGCATTGAGAATGCTTCTCAAAGCTCAAAGGAAGCTCCATCGTATTCTATTGTGAGGAGTGCACATCCAATCGGTTCAAGCTCTGAGATGACTATAAGCCACAGGTGGGCGGATCGGCTCGGCGAGAGGTGTGGAGGAGTGAGTCACACCATAAGCTGATGAATCGTGTACGATGTTGTTCCAACGTGAAAGAATCATGTGAATACCTGTTTCCCATTATACTGGGTAGGTGTTTTGAGAATTTTTCCATCTGCGATACATGAAGTAATATCAGTTTTAATGTTTTATCACTCCCACTCCCCAGAATACGCACCAGACATTTTCGTTCTGGGGGATTTTCACTGTTTAATAGGGCTAACAATTCGCTCCCCATTCTTTTAAGCCTGCTTTTACGGGGTTCTAGAACCGTGTCTGGACTCTTTGAACTTTGCAGTGAAGCGTATACCTCGTGTGGAATCACTACCACTTTCTTCATTATATTAATCTAGTTAGTAAAGGCCCCAAAACTGAAAATAAGATGGGGACGAATGACCCCCTCTTTGTACAATAATTCGTCTTTTCTTCCCCACAGTATGACTTTTACGAGCGAATGTACGTATTATGTTCTTGTAAAGGCGTAGGAGAGCCTTCTGAGGGGGTTTTATTAATATATTGCAATTTATAACGTTAAAACAGATTTCACAGAGGCATTTTAAAAAGTCGGAGTCGATATTTTTAACAAACATCTGTTGCATTGCCCAGGACAGTCGATAACAATTTTTTATTAATTCATGGTATTTCCTTAGTCTCTGTGTCATTCTCGAATATACACCGTTTCAGGCTCGTTTGGAAATATATTCGTTCTTAGAAGCACCCTGAGCGTGTTTCACGGATGAAGGTCACAAAGCAAATATCCGTAACGTTGACTTGTAGCTTCTTTATAAACTTCCCAAAACTCCTTACGCTGATTTGGGAACATTTGATTGGCTAATACCCCAATATATGACACATCTCTACGTTGCTCGAAAAAGACTAGTTATTGTGTATTTAACGACACATCGCGTGTATCTATTTTTTAAAAATAGATTCTGATTGATGAAGAACACGCTTATGTTAAGATGGTGGGAGAACACTACAAATGTCTCGGCAAACGTTTTATCCATTTCCAACATGAGATCGTCAATTACAATGACTGTATGTTTATTTCCTTTTAACGAATTAACGTCATATATACCTTTGTGGAACAGAATATCATCTTGGTACTCGTTGAACACTGATTGATACGTCGAATAGCACCATATAACTTTATGCACAAATTTTGAGAACATCTCTCCCTTTTCTTTAACGATTTTAAGCATAAACACAGTTTTACCGCATCCTGTAGGGCCACATATAATACATGTGGATGGGCTTGTGAACCTGAATTTTTCTACATAATCCATCTCTAACACGTCACACTCCTAAGTGAGTTATTTACAAAATGTAATAAAAATTTAAGTGGTGTTCCTTATATTCTTTATATTCTAGTTCCTTATATTCTAGTCTTGTTTTTCCTCTTCCACAGAACTGTGAATGACGATGAGGTACAGCATCATGTCCCCATCATCGATATTACAGACAACCCCGATGATGGCGTAGTTGTGGTTACAGACTCCACCCCGCTAACAAGCCCACACTAGTGACACCTGTAACTCCACCACGCGACAATTCAAAGCGGAGACATGATGAAGAACCTTCCACGTCAGGTATAAAGCGTGCCAGGAGTGCACCGTTTGTTAGACCCCCAGTAATAGAGCCCCAACCCTCTACGTCTTACGACACAAACCCCACAATAGTACCTTCCTCAAATAAAAATGTACCCCCTTATTCCTGTTCAATTCCGGGTACAGCCTCCACAACAGCAGCAGCTTCTCGTTATGTAGAGGATGGCATAACATTCGAGTTGGTGCACACCGCCACCCCCACCCAACCCTGACTAGAAATCGGTACGTAGTGAGGGTAGACCCTGGATCCATGTATATCAATGGTGTTGAACACGGACTACGACGCGTAGTTGAACGTATTGTGGAGTTTGCCCTTCAGAACCGCGAAGAACGTGAAGTCAGCACGAGGCTGTCCTTCGGGTTCGGGTCAGATGACGGAGATGTAGATGATTTTTGGGTAGTAGTACCATTCAGACGCTTGGCAGCTGTAGATATAGCGTATATATTAGGCCGTATAATGCAGACTTCTCAAATTCTCAAAGTAGTACAGCCTTCAATATGGACAACTTTACGGTAGATATTGACCGTGTGTTCCATGTTGCGGGTCATAGTGCCACACCTTATACTATTAACTTTAATTCTCAGGCTATTTACGGGCGGCATATAAACGCCGATCGTGGTTGCGGCTTTATAGCATTAGTCTTGGCCCGTATGTTTACTGTACTAAATACACGGACGCAAAAAATTTGGTTGCCTACGGTTGTGCAGCGTGCCCGTGAACTGGCTTCATATTGCAAGCTTGAGTTGTAATATGGGTCCTGAAGAGCTGAGAAAGGTAGAGGAGGAAATGAATGTTCGTATAGTTGTATTTGGAATGGATGCTCGTCGTAGGACTGTGTATATTTTTAAAAGCAGTGTGAGATATCGTGCAAGACCCCTACTTATTTTAGATTGTCAGGTTCAACGTATCTCCCCATCCGTAATATAAGGGCTCTTTACGCGAGTTATGATAAAAGTCGAAAATATGGAAGGCATCATGATTTGTGTAAGGGATGTCTCGAGTTTGCGGATGATATAGTGAAACATTGTAAGGATTGCCACATGGTATGTGCGCAGTGTAAAAGCTCCAAATGCGAAAGCCGTGTGGTTGAAGCTGAGAAGAGGGACTGTGATGTATGCAGACGCACATTTTTCAATAATAACTATTTTGAGCTCCATAAGTCAATTGGCACGTGCAGGAAAATGAGAATCTGTGAATGTGGTATGTTTCATATGATACCCGGATAATTGGGGGAATTTCAAGCATAAATGTGATGAAATTCACTGTTCTACATGCCATGAGAAATATAAGGCAGTTGGAGTAAAGCATGCATATTATATGAAAGACGCTAAGCCTAAAATAGACCTTGTATAACTGTGTACTACGATATAGAAACATATACGATTGCTGAAACCAGAGGTTATCCTCCATCTACTTGTAAGCCAGACTATGTGCGATGAGTGCATGGAGGTCGAGTGTGATGAGTGTCACAAATGTGGTAAACGGACAAACGTTTTTAAAACGATTGCACACGACAGTCCCGTGAAACTCTTTGTGTCCTATATTGTCAAGTTAGCGGAGAAGTTAAAAAAAATGACTATATTCTTGCCCATAACGGGGCAAAATTTGACATAGTTCCTTTATAAGGAGCTGCTTGAGCACGATTCATCTGAGATATTTACAGGTGATCCCTTGAAAAGAGGAAACAAACTTATACAGATGCAAATAAGAGGTAATGTACAGTTTAAAGACACTTTATTAGGATCTTTTCCAAATGGACGACCCCACGGGATTTAGCTGAAAATTTGTATACTAATAAATTTTTATATTCTAATAACGAAAATGACATTATTTTCCTGGAGAAATATGTGCAACATACGAAAAAAATTGCATTTATATGCGCACTAGTTTGCATGGCGCATGACCGTTATCTAGTTTACACCGCTCATGACGCCCGGATACGAAGCTGCTGTGTGGCCGTCAGTTAATTAAATGCCAGGTTAGGTCAATTGAATGGCCGGTTAGGTCATCTGTACGCCCTTGACGATTGGTTAGGTTAAGTAGTGATATTTTCGTTAAAACTAACAAAAATCATGACTTAACCTAACCAATCGTCAAGGGCGTACAGATGACCTAACCGGGAATTCAGTTTCACTAACCGGGCATTCAATTGACCTAACCGGGCATCCAATTGACCGGGGGCAACTCGCAAGTAGATAGATCACAGCACTGCATTATCATATGTTCACACTACAATAATATTCAGACTAAACTAGGTCTAAGCAGGCAACAAATAAACATTAATATCAACAACAAAAATGACTGTTTATGAGAGTTCGTATGGAGAAAAAGGTATGCAAATGAAGATTTATTTATTAAAATATTATTAAATATTGCAAATTTTAATAAATAAAGGATATTATCTGCGTTTTACTTTGTAAAGCCCACTACGTAAACTACACAATTTAGATAACGGTCATGCGCCATGCAAACTAGTGCGCATATAAATGCAATTTTTTTCGTATGTTGCGCATATTTCTCCAGGAAAATAATGTAATTTTCGTTATTAGAATATAAAAATTTATTAGTATAAAATATTTCAGCTAAATCCCGTGGGGTCGTCCATTTGGAAAAGACCCCTTTATCATTCACACCTTGTAAATTAGCCAAGCTACCCAAGGTAATGGGCGTAGCCGCTGAAGTTTCAAAAGGATATTTCTCTTACACATTCCTCACTAGCAAAACTTTAAATTACGTAGGACTACCTCCACCCAAACATTACTTTAACTATGAATGTATGAGTACAGATGAACGTGAAGATTTTAGCCGATACTACAACAGTTTTAATGAATCTAATCCTTACAATATAGCTGATGAATGTGAGCGTTATTGCGTGAATAATGTGCGCGTGCTTAGAGTATGTTTCCAGGCCTTTAGAAGGATGTACATAGATCGTTTCAAATGCGATCCGCTGCAAGTCGCAACCACGATCGCCTCATTGTTCTTTACGGTGTTCAAGAACAATTTCATGCCTAAAGACACCTTAGCCGTCATTCACAGAAACAACCCTCGCAGTAATGGGCACAAGGCTATTTACTGGCTCATACACATACAGCATCAGACAGGTGTATACATAAAGCATGCCCGCAACACGGGGGAAGTACCCATTACAGTAAGGCTAACGGTCGTGTTTTATGGGTCGATGGTCTAAGCGAAAACCGTGCCACTGATGAGAAGACTGTGTACTCCTTTAACGGCTGTTGGTGGCACGGATGCCCCGTCCTGAGTGCGGGATCGAAGGAGATATCCACGGTAGAGCTCTTGCCGAGAGTCTTGTATGGACCCGCACCCGCAATCAGCTTAAAGGCACCCAGTTCACTCACAAGCTCTTGTGGGAGCATGAGTATGATGCACGGATAGAAACAGATGGACAGTACCATGAAGAGATAAACACGATCAAGCGTTCAATGGTGCTGGAGCCTCTCACATGCGGTGATAGCTTGTTCGGAGGGCGTACAAATCCCTTCAAGCTATACTTTCCACCTACGGAGGGCGTGAAACTCCATTACCACGACTTCTGCTCTTTATAGCCCTACGTGATGAAGAACAATCTACCCCGTAGGTGCACCTGAAAAACTGGTAGGACCAGCCCTGCCCACCATCGAGGAGTTCTTAGCAAATTTGAACAAAAACTATTTCGGTCTTTCTTTCGTAGACGTGCTCCCCCCTCGCGATTTATGGATGGATCTACGTATGGACGTCTGCTCTCGTCTTTTGGCGCGATATCATAATGAAGTTGAAGGCTTTTTGGTGGGCATTATCACTGGAGATGAAACATGGATCCATCACTAATTCACTATGAACCAGAAAGCAAACGACAGAGCATGCAATGGAAGCATCCAACATCTCCCGTTGCAAGGAAATTCAAAGCGCAGCCGTCAGCAGGTAAAATTATGCTAACACTGTTTTGGGATACACGAGGCTCTATCCCTGAACATTATCTAGAGCGTGGAACTACAGTAACAAGTGCATCGTATTCTGACATGCTTCGGAATGAGTTAAAGCAAGCAATTCGCACAAAACGGAGAGGGAGATTGTTGGAAGGTGTTATTCTGTTACACGACAATGCGCGCCCTCATACCACTGCACAGACTAGAAAACGGCTTCAAGAACTTAAATTTGAAGTTCTCGACCATCCAGCCTACAGTCCAGACCTGGCATCTTCGGATTTTTACCTGTTTGAACCACTAAAAGACGCTTTGAAAGGTCAGCGATTTCAAGGCGATGATGACCTGAAGGAGGCGGTGCATGACTGGCTATGCACACAGCCAAAAACATTCTTTTGTGATGGCATGAGGAAGCTTGTAAATCGCTGGACTAAGTGTACTGAGAAATAGGGAGACTATATTGAGAAGTGATGTGTTTATAATCTATCAGATGTGAAAATAAAATTGTGAAAATAAAAAGTGCGGACGATATGTTTATTTTGTTTATTACATGTATTTGTGATATATATATATATATATATATATATATAATATATATATATATATATATATACAGTATATATATATATATATATATATATATATATATATATATATATATATATATATATATATATTATTGAATAATCGATGATATGTTTATTAAATAAATCGTGTTTCAGTTAGCATTTCATTTCATCCTTTGTGTGTGTGTGTATGTGTGTGTGTGTGTGTGTGTGTACAGGAAAAGTCCTAAGCTCCGCCCCCTGTATAATCGACCAATGGTCACGTGAGTCCTGCTACTACCTGGGTATATCTCTACCCCTGCGTGCTCAGTTGACTGCTGCAAGCCTTGGATCTCAGACGTGTATTTGACGAAATCTCACGTAGACGAAAAATAGTGATGGCTACTTTTAATATTGCGTGCTCGAGTTTTATGAAGTGGTATTCGGGAAAGTGTGAAGATGTGGTGATATTGAAAGACTCCATATCCCTCCCTCCTTTGATACTTTTAAGGCTACATTGAACCATGCAAATTTTGAAGAACAAGAAGTTCAAATACTCTACGGCTATTCTGGCGAGAGCATTGCGGGATTTCGTGGTACAAACGATGGATTGAACTATGTTGTAGGACTAAACTTTATAAAAGCTTACATATACCGTGAAGTGGAAGAAACAACACGTGCAGAAGAGAAGCAACGGTTGTGGTTAGTGAGACTTGTTCATGAGTGGTGTGACAAGCGGTATTATATCATGTTGCATCATACCAAGTACTTGTACCCTGCGGCTGAGAATGTAAATCTTGTCAAAATAGAGAATCATCTGAAATATTTTTACCACTACATAAATATATATTATGACGAGGTTTGCAGTGAGGTTGTGGCTAAAGGCTTGCGTGAGTTTTTCATAGAATTTAGAGACGAGTATCGCCTGCTAAGCAAAAAGGAAAAATATGGGCACATGTTTCTCTCAAATAGTGCCCCGGAGTGTCAATAAAATGTGTTTAGTTTGTGAAAATCCCCCTGAACGAAAATGTCTGGTGCGTATTCTGGGGAGGGGAGTGATGAAACATTAAAACCGATATTACTTCATGTATCGCAGATGGAAAAATTCTCAAAACACCTACCCAGTATAATGGGAAACAGTATTCACATGCTTCTTTCACGTTGGAACAACATCGTACACGATTCATCAGCCTATGGTGTGACTCACTCCTCCACACTTCTCGTCGAGCCGATCCGCCCACCTGTGGCTCATAGTCATCTCAGAGCATGAACCGACTGGATGTGCACTCCTCACAATAGAATACGATGGAGCTTCCTTTGAGCTTTGAGAAGCATTCTCAATGCCGTGTACGACGTGTCCGTGACGAAGTCATTGCGCGTGTTTAGGCATAAAACCGGTGCCATTAACTATGTACTTGAAACGACTTGTAGGCAAACAAATTCTGGTAAACGGAATGTTGTTTATTTAAGTGTTGAGGAGATGAATAGAGTCTTCGTGGTAGTTGAAAAGTGGAGCGAAGATCGTTATAAAATACCTGAGGGTGTAGGTACAAGAAGAGAACAGATTAGTGATACCCCCTCATGTGCCATTGTTTGTACGTTGTGTATTAATAACGATCAGCCATGCATTGATATACGGCTGATGTGGAAGAATGCGTCTAATAATAAAGTTCTTGTCCCTACGCGAAACGGATTCATCCTCGACAGAATGTTTGAAATCGTCGGTTTCCGCAAGCTGAAGCCTATTAGATGCGCGTGTTATGGATATGATTTATTTTGATACGGTTCTTGGGTACGCATACACCGCTCTCCTCGACGGGTTTACCGAGTGTTGGACTGAACAAGACGAGAATGGTCTGGAACTGGATGCTTATTTAAAAGGTTTAGAGTCTTCGAAATATCATGAACTTTGGTACAAAGGACTTGAGCGGTACAGGGCTGAGCTCGCCTACACCGTTCACCCTGAAGAATTGTTTCGTTATATAATGAGCAGCTGTCGTTACGACTTAGAAGATTATTTCAACTGCCGCTATGCATTGAAGATGAGTTCACGATTGAAAAGCTCGGATCGATAAGAATAAACCCTCGATTGGAAAGGAGTGTTTATAAACTTGAATAAAATAATGATGTTGTGGCTAACGATGCCCTCTTTGTGCGTGCTTTTGATTGTATTTTGGCCGTGTTTAAAGATAACTTGCCAACCGAATGTAAAGTGGACACAAAAATAATTTTGAACGAATTGAAGGCCCTTTACATCGAGTATAGGCATCCCTATAACTTGAGCGGTGAAATAATGTTAAATCATATTTATTGGATAGTGCAAAGCAACACTGATGTAACTGTGTATGTATTTTGATGGGTATATATTATTTTTTGATTATATATATATATATATTCTTCGTTCAACTTATGTATTTCTTATACTATTATTATTTTTTAATGTATATATATTCTTCGTTCAACTTGTGTATCTCTTATACTATTATTATTTTTTATTGTACTGTGTATATATATTCCTCCTCGTTCAACTTGTGTATTTCTTATACTATTATTATTTTATAATAATAGTATAGTATAGAATGAACTAATTTGATTGTATATTTATTTTCTATATATTTCATGAAATTATTTCCAATAATTCGTCTAAATAAACAGAATGATGTAATGGTGTTTCATTTAATTCTTTTGGTTGTATATATAAATGATATTATTTAATATATATATATATATATGTAAAGAACGACGCTTGTGTAGAAGAGCGTTCCGTACAAGATGAGGAGGGAGAACGAACAAATAAAAAACGAGGTACCTCCCAAGAATCGAACCCGGGATCATCCAATTGCCGGTCGTATATGCTATCCACTACACCAAGGTCCTCGATCAATCAGAAGTCGTAATTCTCCTACATTTTTCATTTGTTCGTTCTCCGTCCTCATCTTGTGCGGAACGCTCTTATACACCAGCGTCGTCTTTACATTAATTATACTGTGTGTTTGTTTGCAGTTAAAATGTATATATGTACGGCATGCGAGGTGCCTCCTCAGGGCATTTGATTCCGCTCGTATGTAGGAGAATTACGACTTCTGATTGATCGAGGACCTTGGTGTAGTGGATAGCATATCCGACCGGCAATTGGATGATCCAGGGTTCGATTCCTGGGGGTACCTCATTTTTCATTTGTTCGTTCTCCCTCCTCATCTTGTGCGGAACGCTCTTCTACACAAACGTCGTTCTTTACATTAATTATACTGTGTGTTGTTTGCAGTTAAAAAAAAAATTATATATATATATATATATACCAAATGGCAGGTTACGCCTTCTAAACCGACTGACTGCTCAAGACTTCTAAGCCAACTGTCAAGAATATATGCTTTAGTTAAATAAATAGTGCAATCTGGCAACTCAAAAATAATAGTGTGCACCTGAACAAACCATTTACGCCTTCTAAGCCAGATTAAGCCTTTTAAGCCAATTGGTGGCTTAAGCCAACTGGCTGATTAGGACCTTCTGAGGCAAGTGGACAGACTGAGAGCTTTATTATGCGTGGCGGAGCCAGACGAAGGATGATCTCTCTCTCTCTCTCTCTCTCTCTCCTCTCTCTCTCTTAGGTTAGGATGATTCCCCCTAGCTTGTGGCAGCTGGGGAGAATCCACCTTGCTTCTTTTTTTTTCTTTTCGCACCCTGGGGAGTGGGGGGTAGCAGCAAAGAGGGGGTGGAGGCGTCTTGCAACAAGGGGAAGGAGGAGGAGTCTTACAACATTGAACAACATCGCAATTGCACTCTCCCATTTTGCACCCATGCTACTATCGTCTGAGAAACACTTTCTAAAGCTCGGGCAAATAGCAAATACTGTTTCTCCGAAGTGATAAAAAATCGACTCATCAAATTGTTCCTCCAAAGACCCACACCTTGGAAACTTAGTTTAACTTAATCTTGGTATAAGGTAGGTTAGATCTCGTTGTAAAGTTGGATATGGGCAGGTAACGTTAAATTAAGTATCGATCATTTGGTCTTTTCGAACAATGTGGACATTCGATAACTCATTAAATTTTATTTCGAGAATTTGGTTCTAACTCCCTAAAAAATATTTCTTACGTATCACAACTTGATTACGAGAGAACGTGATGTGTTCAGAAGTCCCGGCAACTCGATCTTTTACAGCGTTTATTGTACAATTTTACTGGGAGCTCTGTCCTTCTTGGTATTCGCTTGTACAATCACTTTTCCAAAGTTCTTTCGACTTAATTTCCGAAACAGTTTTTAAAGTATGCTCTTACGGAATAAAAAGCAGTGTTTTTCTCCTTTTCGACTTGGATGTTGAAATAGTCTCGAGAATTGTTGTAAATATTTGGCCGAGTAAGCAGAAAGAAATCTCGGAGAATAAAATTAGAAGTGTAAAGGGCGAATGTTCTGACGCTACGATGCCGTGCTTCGCCATGCGAATAGCGTCACATAGAGAAAGTAATGTATAGATATTGGATATATATTTTTCAGTCTTTTTCCTACTTGCGGACAACTATGTTGCTTAAGGACAATCTGATAAAATGCCACATTTACGAATTGAAAGCAAATTTAAATTAATTTATAACGGGCGAGATTTTTCCAATCTCTTTGCAAATAGAATATATATATATATATATATATATATATATATATATAGAGAGAGAGAGAGAGAGAGAGAGAGAGAGAGAGAACTTTAGCGAATACTGCCAAAATAAGTTGCAAAGACACTGTTTTTAAAATACAGTTTTTGAAGGGTTTTTTTTTGACAAAGTTAGATGAAAAGAGAGGGTAGAATCCTGGGGGACAAGGGGGGAGTGAAAGGGATGAAAGGGGAGGAGAAATCTAGAAACTGGGAAGACATTTTTCGGAAATAAAAAGTTGTTACCCATTCCATACGCTTTAAAGAAAAAGTAAATTTATGTAAATAACAGCAAAAGAAACTCCTTTGTCAGTATATATAGTGTGTATATATATATATGTATATATATATATATATATAGTTAGTAAGTTTGGATTGGAATTTGGATAAAGATAGGTGGATTGAGATACTTTTCTGTTTGATTCCAATCTCATTTTTTAGTGATTCAGGATCTTTTCAGCATTTTATGATAATACTTTAGTGTCTAACTACTAAACCTTCGACTGTGACTATTTCATTCATGGTTAACGACAGACGATTTTACTGATTCTTAATACACCTTAGTATGGCCGTTAAAGGGTCAGTATGTTGGATTCTGTAAATTGTTCTGTAAATTCTTTTCGGCAGTTTGTGTATTTAATGAAAACACTATCAACTTGCTCGCCTTTTAAGGCATTAACTCACCTTGCCATTAAAGAAATATTTCAATTCTTCCACATTTTCAACCATTTTATTCCCCAGGTTAGCTTATATTATGTAATGCTTCGTCCCATTAAAATGGCTTTGCATAGTCTATATTAAGTTATGCCCGGTTCGGTTTCGTTCGGATAGCGTAGTGTATGTTAGGTTAGGCTCGGTCACTTTATAGTTTATAGTTTATAAGAGTAAAATTAGACAAAAATTGTAAATGTACTATTTAAAGTCAGCCATTTAATGAAATTAATTCCTCGTAAATGTTTTCTATTGTATTTTTAACATGGGATTTTACGCTTCAAAATGATCTTGAGAAGTTGGGCGAATGGTCTGTTACTTGATAGATGCCATTCAACTTGGACAAATTAATGTAAGGAAATGCACGTACGTTACAAGAACCCGAAGACCGATTATTCTCTCTCGGGGAGGAACTTGACTGAGACTGATCTGGCGAAAGGTTCCGGAGGTTATATCAGTAATGATCTCAAATCGTCAAAACACTGTGCAGAAGTCGAAAAGAGGGCATTAAAAATATTAGGTAATGTTAAAAGATCATTCCAATTTAGAAACAAGGAGATTGTAATGTCTCTGTAATTCACTAGTTAGACCTGAACTCGAGTATTGTGTGCAGCTTTGGTTTACGTCCCTTAGGAAGGATATAAAAGGGTTGGAAAGGTCACAAGCAAGGGCCACAAAGTTGATCCCTTCAATCCCTTCAGTCTACCAACGTAGATTAGAGCACTTAAATTTGTTTACCTTAGAGCATTCAAGATGCTCAACGGAATAGACAGGGTAGATTACGGAAAATTATTCTCATTTAATACCAATCCGACAAGAAATACTGGTCTTAAATTGGAACTAAAAACATTTAGTACCTCCATCTACGGTAATTTTTTCTCCTATAAAATAGTTAATATGTGGAACCTACTTCCCTCGGAAGTTGTTTCAAGTCAAAGTGTAAACATATTTAAAAATGGGCTGGACAAAGTTGTGAATACACTCAGGGTTTAAGACTGTCCCTACATCTAACATAATTTAAGAATCGATTAGATAAGTATTTCGAAAATAGTACTATAACGTAACCCTGTAGGAGCTTGTTTAAACACTTACTCCTACACTTAATCTTCCCCCAACTTTAGAGAGATGTCTCTCTCTGGTTGGTTGTGCCTCACGTAGCATGGTCAACTATCGAGCAACTCATTTTTTGATCATTTGCTTCATAAACACTCGCCTCATTTTAATGACCACCCGCGAAAAACTTTCATCTTCCATAAAGGACAAGTACACGGGGATAGATACAAGGACCTTCCACTGATATTTCTCGCAGGAAAGAGATTTTCCCTACTCTCGTGGTGGGTGGCACAACACCGCGAAGTACGAACGACTCAGTATAGCACTTGCCGCATAAAAATTTTCAAGGCGGGAAACCCAAGTTGAAATTCGGCGACATTCAGAGTTGGCAGACACATACACATGACAGACATCCAATTACAGAAAACGCGCTCACACACTTGTCTGTCTTGTTTATAGAGTAGATAAGTATTTTGTAGAAATACATAATTTCCTGATGAACTAAAAACTAAAAAAAATGCATAGCATAGATTCGGTGAGGTAAAGTTGCGTTTCTGACGTCACTTATTTATTTTTTTTCCCTTACTTCTCTTGGGTGGCTGGGTGCATGTGAAGGGTGAGGGTGGGACATGGTGTGGAAAATCCGTTCTCATTTGCTTTTTCAACCCCTTTCCTGTAGAAGCATTTCATCACCTTGCCGGCATGATGGCTTTGCGTGTACATGGGTGTAGACATGGATAGTTTGACATTTTCCTCTCTCTTAATCCTTTTGGGGCTAGCCTGGGGTGAGCCATGGGGGTCGTTGTTGAACCGATACCTCGGTAAATAGAACTGTAAATATTTTCTATAAAGTCAAAACCATATGTTCGAGGTTTTTGTGACGATACCAAGTAGTTGATATACGATTAGTACAAATATATTATTATGTTAGTTTACACAACCATGCTCTCCAGTGCACGATTTTTATGTGTACATACGTTAATTGTAGAGCTAGTTTATATATTCTTCTCTTTCCTGTAAAATTTCCGTGACTACTTTCCCAGGGTCAAGGTATTTTTTTCAACCTTTTTCCGTACCCGCATGTGGCTGGAAGGGAGCGGAAGGTGGGAGAGCGCCTTATACTTTTCTATCCAGTTTTCTACTCTTGTTAGAATAATTTAAAAATGCACCACTTTAATAAGAAGAAACTCCCCGAGTGGACCGAAAGGTTTTTGAGGTTTCCCATGTCTTTGTAACTCTCTTTCTCTTGATTTTGATGTTCCTGTCTCTCATGCTTTGAAGTTTATTGTATTACAATAATGAAAATGGTCGACCCGCTTATTAATATATATATATATATATGTGTGTAAAAAGTGAACAATGAACAATTCCTACACCATCATTATATGGATTCATTGTCTTCATGCAGTACTTATGTTCTTATAGTTTTATGTTCGAATGTCCATTTTTACATAAGAACCAAAATCGCTTAACGCGAGTTTGGATAATAATTTTACTTGTAGCTTCCTATTTTTGTTCGTGTCACAACCCTACGATCTACCATATCTATGGTTTAGTCGTATCCATTTTTCATTTGTTATAGAAGTTATTATAATTAATTATGAATTGTCTTGCATCTCACCCTCGACCCTAGATTATGCATACACATTGCATGTAACAGGATTGGAACCCGTAGTTGTACTTCTTAGTCATTACTACCCACTCTTTGTCTCTAATTCGTTCTTGTAAATCTTCCTAATAATGACTTATACACTATGACGTCATAAAATAACTTTATTCTCTTTACGTTTCCCATACTTTGTACACTGAATCACGTTCTTAGTATTTGGACATCTTCCGTATTCAATGTATGGTAAATTCTTTAATAATAATGTTGTGGTGTTGTGTAGTATAAGCATTATTATTCAACCATATTCATCCATACGTCACGTTTTCCCGTCATTGATTTCCCTTGATCATTGTCCTATATAAATTTTATTAAATATTCATTTTTTACTAGTGTCAATTTGGGAAGCGCGAAACTTTGGGCGTTCGTTCGAGAACGCGAAAATACGTTTTCGTATTATTTTTTTCATTTTTATTTTTAATTATATGACCTCCCGAGATGAACTCAAAAAAATGCTTAGTAAGATCGAATTCCGCTCACTACAACAGATTCGAGCGCCTCAAAGATAAAATATCTCCGTTCGCTCTGATTTCAAATTCATAACATATTATAGCATATTATTTCGTAAATAAATTATCTCGTAAGTGCCATGTACGTTGTATATATTTCTAAACATCTTAATTGTCTATTAATATGAAACACTGTAAAAACAAAACAAAGTTATAGTAACTGTTTAATTGTAATTAACTGTAATACTTTAATTTAATATAACGTAATGTACTTTAATGAAACTGTAATTAATAATAACTTGTAATGTACTTCAATGAAACTGTAATTAAATGTAATGATTTAATTTATAATGTAAGAATGTACTTTAATAGAACTGTAATGAACAATCATAAGCGAATGTGAAGTAATCCATAATTGTAATCGTAATTGTAATGAACCAAAATTAATACGTACTCAGTCGTGTACTTAATTTGTACTTATGTGTACTATTACGAAATGATATCGCCTTCATAAATGTAGACTCGGCGAAAAATACAAATTAGTTTTTATTTTATTTTTTTTAGTTGAAAATCTTTCAAACCATCTGATCATGTGTTTAAAAAGGGGGGAAATTTAACCTTCAACTGTCCCCCAAAACATTTAAGTTTATATTATACATGTACTTGTAAAATTACAGCACTTCTTCATTAGACTTCTTGATTAAGTCACTTGATTATAGCACTTCATTAGGACTCCCTTGTTAGCAGCCTTGCTGCGGGGAGGGGGCAGAGGCCCCTTGCCTTCTTAATATTTTTAGGTTCCGGCCTGAGCCATGGTCGAAAGAGGTCGAACCTCTACCCCTGTAAATTCAGAGCAGTACCTGTATATTTTTAAGAAGTAAATTACCGTAAGAGAAACTTTTTATTTTTCCTTCGAGCCGTGTTCTCAAAAGAACTTAGTTAAGTCGATAATTTTAGTATCAGAGAAAGTATCAGAGTATTATAGAAAGAGAAGAATTAACAGAGTGGCGACCCTTTGCCCAAATTAAGAGACAACCCAAGCACCATAGAAGATATCGGCATAACAGTCTGGCGAGTCTGTAGCCAAGAGTTTGACAAGAGGCGACCGAAAAGAATTAGAATGTTATAGAAGAAATATCCGTTGCTTGCCTCCTAACCAGAACCCCCGTCGATTCCGAACCGACTCAGGGCCATAGACGGAGGGGTTAACATTGTGGCAACCTTGCCAGGATAAGAAGAAGAAGAAGATATGGGGTCTAACAATTCTGGCGACCCTACTACCAGGATTAGAAGAATATTTTAAGAAGAAGATTTTAAAAACAAGAAGATTTTAAGAAGAGGCCACTCTTTGGCCAAGATAGAAATTACCCTGCATCAGGATAAAACCAGTTGACCGGCGTGTCACGACTTCTAGTTCGTAACATCCACCCTTGAACCGGTGTGTCACGACTCCAAGTTCTCCACGCCTAGTTTTCATCCAAGAAGTAGCCAGGAAGACGTCTTCAGGACACGTCTCAAGGATTTCCCCATAGACGGAGGGGTTAACATTGTAGCGACCCTGCCCCAGGATAAGAAGAAGATTTTAAGAAGAAGATTTTAACCCGAAGATTTTAACCCGAAGATTTTAACCAGAAGATTTTAACCAGAAGATTTTAAGAAGAGGCCACTCTTTGGCCAAGATAGAAATTACCCTGCATCAGGATAAAACCAGTTGACCGGCGTGTCACGACTTCTAGTTCGTAACATCCACCCTTAAACCGGTGTGTCACGACTCCAAGTTCTCCACGCCTAGTTTTCATCCAAGAAGAAGTAGCCAGCAAGACGTCTTCAGGACACGTCTCTAAGGACTTCGCCCGTGGAAAATTTTAAGTACAAAACTCTTTTTTAAAATAATTTCTAAACATTTGAAAAGTCATTATTATTAACAGTTAATATTTAGTATGGAGCCAGAATTTAACACAAAACACAGTGAACACTTCAAACACCAGTGATACATTTGTTTTTATTGAAACAGTAATTTCAAGAGAGTTAATTTCAAGAGAGTTAATTTCAAAGAGAGTTAATTTCAAAGAGAGTTAATTTCAAAGAGTTAATTTCAAAGAGAGTTAATTTCAAAGAGAGTTAATTTCAAAGAGAGTTAATTTCAAAGAGAGTTAATTTCAAAGAGAGTTAATTTCAAGAGAGTTATTTTCACTGTTATATTCAGTATAGAATAATTTTATTTTATGTATCAAACATAATAGTATCGTACCTTCGTGTACATTCGAGTGAAATGTTTACATTTTATTCAATTACTGAATTGAATTGACTTGCAAATTAAGAAAGAGAAAGTTTATAGAGAGTTTATAGATTTAGAGAGATACTTGAAGTAATTTCAAAATCATTGGATGTCACAATAAACTATTTCATAGCGTGTAAGTGCTAACTATGCTATTTATATAGTCCTAAGCATTTTTGCTTACTATATATAAATCCTCGCTCATGCATTTATACAGTTAATTTAACACTCTCAGCTAATCTGTCTCGAAATTATAAAACACACACTTTGTACCAATAAACATAAATACACATTTGACCACAGGTCTATACATCATCCACTACGTAATTCGATTTGTACCTACAACAGTCAATAAAAATGCATGTATGCACACTATATATACTATATACATACAAACCTTATGCTAAAATCATTGAATATTCAGTTACTTGAACAATCCTATCAGCTAATCTGTCCCTCGAAATTGTAAAATACACACTTTGCACCTAATACACCCAAATACACACTAGACCACAGGTCTATACATCATCCATTACGTAATTCTATTTTTACCTACACTAGTCAATAAAAATTAGCTTATAGATTGTACGATTTACATTTTTCCCTTTTATCTTACCTATTCATTATGAATGTAATTTTCCCCACAGAAAAAAAAAATAAAATTTTGGTAAAAAATTTTAACCATATCAATGTTTGTCTAACTTAATTGTTTGTCTAAATTAACGTATTAATCCTCTATTCTGTTTGTATAAAAGTAAAGTTTTAATCTTTGAATTTTTATATTTTATCATAGCCCTCTAAGCGAGTGTCATGTTAAAAATTTGATTACTCTGCATTGTACTCAACTACCCGAACTCGTTCTGTATAAAATTTGTATTGTAAAGAATGTCGTCATCTAACGTGAATTACTTACGATGTTATTTTCTCAATTGTATTATATTGTATTAATTGTATTATATTATTGTATTAATACCATTTTGGAGGGGGAAATACTGTAAAAGTGAACAATGAACAATTCCTACACCATCATTATATGGATTCATTGTCTTCATGCAGTACTTATGTTCTTATAGTTTTATGTTCGAATGTCCATTTTTACATAAGAACCAAAATCGCTTAACGCGAGTTTGGATAATAATTTTACTTGTAGCTTCCTATTTTTGTTCGTGTCACAACCCTACGATCTACCATATCTATGGTTTAGTCGTATCCATTTTTCATTTGTTATATAAGTTATTATAATTAATTATGAATTGTCTTGCATCTCACCCTCGACCCTAGATTATGCATACACATTGCATGTAACAGGATTGGAACCCGTAGTTGTACTTCTTAGTCATTACTACCCACTCTTTGTCTCTAATTCGTTCTTGTAAATCTTCCTAATAATGACTTATACACTATGACGTCATAAATAACTTTATTCTCTTTACGTTTCCCATACTTTGTACACTGAATCACGTTCTTAGTATTTGGACATCTTCCGTATTCAATGTATGGTAAATTCTTTAATAATAATGTTGTGGTGTTGTGTAGTATAAGCATTATTATTCAACCATATTCATCCATACGTCACGTTTTCCCGTCATTGATTTCCCTTGATCATTGTCCTATATAAATTTTTTAAATATTCATTTTTTACTAGTGTCAATTTGGGAAGCGCGAAACTTTGGGCGTTCGTTCGAGAACGCGAAAATACGTTTCGTATTATTTTTTCATTTTTATTTTTAATTATATGACCTCCCGAGATGAACTCAAAAAAATGCTTAGTAAGATCGAATTCCGCTCACTACAACAGATTCGAGCGCCTCAAAGATAAAATATCTCCGTTCGCTGATTTCAAATTCATAACATATTATAGCATATTATTTCGTAAATAAATTATCTCGTAAGTGCCATGTACGTTGTATTTATTTCTAAACATCTTAATTGTCTATTAATATGAAACACTGTAAAAACAAAAAGTTATAGTAACTGTTTAATTGTAATTAACTGTAATACTTTAATTTAATATAACGTAATGTACTTTAATGAAACTGTAATTAATAATAACTTGTAATGTACTTCAATGAAACTGTAATTAAATGTAATGATTTAATTTATAATGTAAGAATGTACTTTAATAGAACTGTAATGAACAATCATAAGCGAATGTGAAGTAATCCATAATTGTAATCGTAATTGTAATGAACCAAAATTAATACGTACTCAGTCGTGTACTTAATTTGTACTTATGTGTACTATTACGAAATGATATCGCCTTCATAAATGTAGACTCGGCGAAAAATACAAATTAGTTTTTATTTTAATTTTTTTTAGTTGAAATCTTTCAAACCATCTGATCATGTGTTTAAAAAGGGGGGAAATTTAACCTTCAACTGTCCTCCCCCAAAACATTTAAGTTTATATTATACATGTACTTGTAAAATTACAGCACTTCTTCATTAGACTTCTTGATTAAGTCACTTGATTATAGCACTTCATTAGGACTCCCTTGTTAGCAGCCTTGCTGCGGGGAGGGGGCAGAGGCCCCTTGCCTTCTTAATATTTTTAGGTTCCGGCCTGAGCCATGGTCGAAAGAGGTCGAACCTCTACCCCTGTAAATTCAGAGCAGTACCTGTATATTTTTAAGAAGTAAATTACCGTAAGAGAAACTTTTTATTTTTCCCTTCGAGCCGTGTTCTCAAAAGAACTTAGTTAAGTCGATAATTTTAGTATCAGAGAAAGTATCAGAGTATTATAGAAAGAGAAGAATTAACAGAGTGGCGACCCTTTGCCCAAATTAAGAGACAACCCAAGCACCATAGAAGATATCGGCATAACAGTCTGGCGAGTCTGTAGCCAAGAGTTTGACAAGAGGCGACCGAAAAGAATTAGAATGTTATAGAAGAAATATCCGTTGCTTGCCTCCTAACCAGAACCCCCGTCGATTCCGAACCGACTCAGGGCCATAGACGGAGGGGTTAACATATATATATATATATATATATATATATAATATATATATATATATATATATATATATTGTGTGTGTGTGTGTGTGTGTTGTGTGTGTGTGTGTGTGTTTGTTGTTTGACTGATCAAAATAAAAATAGTTTATGTATGTACATATGAAATATTCATGCATATGTAATTTCTTCAGTATTATATACAGATATATACATATACTGTCCCGTGAGGGGTCTTTGTCAGTTCCCCCATCGGGCGCGTCCCCAGGTGGTGGATAGGGGAGCTCCCCGCTGGGGAGTGGCGTTACGCTCGTGAACCAAAAACTGCAGGGTATGTTCGGAGACCTTATGGTGGCAGCCCCACCACCGGACTCGGCTGCTGTGGGTTAATCCTCTACACAGCCTAAACGCTACGATTACAAGAATTGAAACTGTGCAAAACCGAACGGATCTAACGTTGACGAACTTTGGCATGAAATAACAGACGCGAATTGGATGCTGGAATATACGAACTATGTACGAGGCATCGAGGCTTAAGCAAATTGCAAGAGAGACTGAGAGATATATGGTGGCGCTGGGATTGAGCGAAACGAGGTGGACAGGAGTCGGAGAAGTACGAGTGGGATCATGCCAGAAACTATTGTACTCCGGAAGATCAAGTGGAGAGGAACATAGAGAAGGCGTAGGCATATTGCTCACAGGAGAGGTGGAGAAAAGTTTATTGGAATGGGAGCTAATATCTTCGAGAATAATAAGAGTAAGATTTAAGACGAAGGCTAGACCCATAACAATTATTCATTGTTATGCGCCTACAGAACAAGCGGAGGATGAGCAGAAGGAGGAGTTCTATGAAGAGCTCTCTACAGTTTTTGAGGGAGTTAAGAGAAAAGACATTGTTATCCTGATGGGAGACCTCAACGCAAAGGTGAGGAGAGACAACAAAGACAGGGAGTATGTAATGGCCAAGCATGGTATAGGAGTAATGAATAGAAATGGTGAATTATTCGCAGATTTCTGTGGAGAGCAGGAGCTTGTGATTGGTGGTACCCCGTTCCCACATAAAAAGTGTCATAAAATTACGTGGATGTCGCCTGATGGCAGGATGGAAAACCAGATTGATCATATAGCCATTAGGAAGAAGTAGAGAGGATCGCTGATGGATGTGCGAAATAGAAGAGGAGCAGATGTAGCAAGCAATCATCATCTGGTGATAGCTGAGGTGAAATTGAGAGTGGCAAAAGCCAAGGAAAGAGTCGAGAGAGGAAGGAGACGGTTTGACGTAAATAGGCTCGCAAGAAGGGAGGTCAAAGAGGAATACAAATTGGCTGTGAGAAATAGATTTGCTATTCTCCAGGATGAAGATGAGAAAGTCTTGACATATGAAGAAAATGAAGAGGATAGAGTAAAAAGAGTAGGAAGAAAGTGGGTGAGATTTAAAGACATCTCACGGAAATCTGCAGAGGAAACAATCGGTTTCAGAAAGAAGGAGAAAAGAGAGTGGATGACTGAGGACACATGGAATGCGGTAGAAGAAAGAAGGAAAGCAAAAGAAAGAATGAATAGATGTGAAGACGTGATAAACAGGATGGAGTTGCGGGAGAATTGGCAACAACTGAATCGAGAAGTCAAAAGAAGGGCCAGAAACGATAAGAGACAATTTGTGAACGAGATGGCGCAACAGGCAGAGACAGCAGCGCGGAGAGGAGATATGAGGGAATTATATAAGATAACGAAAACACTGACAGGGAGAAATTATAGAGAAACAAGACAAGTAAAATCAAAGGATGGAACTATATTGACTGCGGAGATGCAACAATTGGAAAGGTGGAAAGAACATTTTAGAGAAGTTTTGAATAGAAATAGACCCTAGCAGTTAATTTAAGAAGAGGTAAGAGGGAACCAGGAGCTGAACATAGACGTTAGACCACCAAGTAAGGCTGGAATCCGGAGGGCTATCAAGAAGTTAAAAGGAGCAAAGGCGCCAGGGATGATGGTGTAGAGGCAGAACTGTTGAAGGTGGACCCAGGGATGATGACAGACGAATTACATGGACTCTTCGGTATAATATGGGAAACCGAGAAGTTTCCCAAGGAATGGAGAGAGGGTTTGCTGGTGAAAATACCAAAGAAAGGAGATCTATCCTGATGTGACAAATGGAAGGGAATCACACTGTTGTCTATACCCAGAGATGGGCAAGATCACCAACTTGGTGATCTTGAAGATCAAGATCAGATCACCAGAAAAATGTGATCTTGAAGATCAAGATCAGATCACCAGAAAAATGTGATCTTGAAGATCCAGATCAAGATCGTGATCTTGAAGATCACTTTTCAAGATCACTTTTTAAGATCATTTATATGAATTGAAAAAAGTTGTACTCTTGTAGAGTAAACAAAAACAAATTATTTTGTTAATCACTCCTGAAAAGTATCACTCCTAATACTCCCTGAGGGCTGAGGCAATACAAGCATCGCATCCTACCATGTCACCTGATCTAAACCACGGGGATTGACGATTCCCCTTTCAGTTTTCAGGTGGTAAACTTAAAACTTAGTATTATCATAACTTATCAGCAAAGAAAAAACTATTAAATGACCTACATATAGTTTTAGTTCTATTTTCTCAATTCTCATTTCACCAGGTCCATAACCCATATCAATGAATGGTCAGATATATAAGTAAACATTTTTACATAGAATTTAATTTTACAGTTTTACTGCAGTACGCAATTACTGACAATATAAGGGTAAAAACCGCAAGTTAAGAGTGTTAATTTAATGTTCAACCGCTGTAAACATTTGCTTTCAGCAAAACCAATTGTTCAAAAGTTACATCCGAGAGACGACTTCGTTTGGGGCTATGAACCATGCCAGCAAACGAAAACAACCGTTCCACTGGTGCAGAGGAAGGTAGCGTGGTGTTATACCTCTTGAAGATCTTCTTTATAGCAGGATACCTATCTAAAGAGTCGAGTGCCTTACTGGTGTCCTGCAAATAATTGAGGACTTCCAAGTCTTCCTTGTTGTTAGGAGCAGAGAATGAGCCGTCCATAGTTCTGAAGAAATCGTCTTCAGATGATGAGTCTGAGTTCACCGAACTATTACCACTGCTGTCAGAATTACAATTTCTTACAGCCATTTGCAGCTTGTCTTTTACTTGAGACTTGATTGCTTCATGATCGCCGAAATTAGGCCCTTGCAACAATGATATCCATCTAAGTTTGAAATACGGATGAGATACTGAGGCCAAAACGGCATCAGTTACCTCGGGGCTCAACGACAAAAAATGACCAAATCTGGCATTGAAGCCAGAGACGACTGCTGCCAGTAATGGCATGCAGTGTCTCAAGCGCAGGTCGTTTGGTTGGATAGGCTCCAATCTTGCGAGGGCATCTTGAGTCACTAGGACTGTTGGAAGAAGACAACCGTAGTAGCATTCTTTCTCTGCCTGTAATTTGTTGAGGGCTGCTGCAATTGGTTTTAGAACAGACAAATATTCTGAAATAAATTCCAATTCATTGTCTTTGAGGATGGGTAGATTCAGTTCTTCAAGAGCTACATTCACGTCGTTCTTATGTTTATATATTTGGCTTAATGAGTCGTACATTGAGTTCCATCGGGTGACGCATGGGTACCTAAATTGGACGCCAGTTATTTCCTGTATTTTTTCTGCTGACTTGGGTTTACCAGCAGCATTCCACAGCGCCGAACATTTTCCCATTGCAGAATGCTTTATCTTCTTTAGTCCAGGTGAATTCAGTCCTTTATCTGCATCAGTTGTTGCTACCAAGTTCAATGTGTGGGAGGCACATCGAATATGGGATGATAGTTTCACTGACTCCTCTCCATGCTCTCCTGAATGTTCAGGAAAGTTGCTGATGATAACCTCTTCATCTGAATCTTTTTCATCATCATCTTCATCTGCATCATCTTCATCAATGTCGTCAGTACGATTCTGAACACGAACACCGAACTCTTTAAAGCATTTCACCATGTTCGATGCATTGTCGGTGACTGTAGATACAACTTTTCTATAAGATAAACCATGCTCCGAGTTGATCCTGTCCAATATTCCAGCAATTTTATCAAAGCTATGTGTTCCACGAAATCTTCGGCATGCCAGTGCAGCTGATCCTCGCGACAAGTCATCATTGATCTGTAATGTAAGAATATAAAATCAATGTTTGTATGAACATTTTTTTAAGCTTAATTTAATAATATTGGTTAGACACGCACCAGCTAAACTGCGCCACCAAACATTGAAGAGAAGAACTATGTGATATAAAGGAGGCAATTCAGCGATGAGTCGCCTACCATACCACCACATCAGTGACCCATCCCATAAGAGCAAAATGTGGAAGAGTCCATATTCACAGCCTGTGAATATGGACTCTTCCACATTTTGCTGTGAATCAGACACAATGACAGATGACAGAATCAGTGAATTAGTGTGAAATTACTGTGAATCACAGCAAAATGAAGACTCACCAAATTAATGAATGAGGAACACATGTCGAATAATTGAAAAGATTATACTATAAGTCTATCAGACTATCAGTCTATCACCAATGGTCAATTTATCAATATATAAAAATAATACACTAAATCAATAGCATACCCAATGCGCAGTGACTCCCATGAAACTGCGGTGATTAGTTGACCATATGTCGCATGTAACACACACATGGTCAACTGCTGCCAGTTTTGCTTGTATGTCTTCCTTCATTGTACTGGTTGTTGTTGCAAGAGATCTAGCCAGGGTGCGTCTAGATACAATAGATTAGCTATGGAAAAAATATCAAAATATTTAGCTAGGCTAGCGATAGTCTAATGTTCATACAAATAATATGATTAATTATTTTAATCAGATATTAGCTATGGAAAAAATAGCAAAATATTTGAGTTATACTAACATGAAAGAAGATCCTTAAATTCATGTAGTTCAACTAGGCTCAATGGTAGGAGCCCATTAGCCACAAGCGAGAGAATCTTCTTTTCAAGGATATCCTTGCATATTGGTGGTCCTGGTTTTTGCTTGGAAATGTGGAACATGCTTAGTGTTGACTGCTTGGCAATTTTGGCAGGGCCAGCATTGCTGCCGCTGGCATCTTCTTCTTTAGCTGGACGCTTGCGAGATTTCTTCTCCGATTCATATTCACCCAAAAGATCCGAATGTAGTTTCTGCACAAGAAAATAAATTATTATCATGCGGAGAGACTTCTTGAACACCCTGTATAATATTTATCAGAGTATCAAACTTCTAGTTGAAATTAATACTTAACAAGATTCTAAAATTTTGTTATCTTTAACTAAAATTATTTTCACCATGATCAGTGCATTTTTATCCTATGTTAAATTGAAAGCCGAATTTCGTCCTTCAGTAACTAAATAGGAGAAATTACAGACATGGATCAGACAGAGAGAAAGACAGATACACCTGGCGTTTTATTATAGTTGGATATCGGCAGTTTTTAATGTAGTTACTAGTCCATAATCTATTAATATCTGAAGTGCACAATATATTCAAATGGACGTCTATGTAAATGTAGCATTAGTCTTGTATGGCACCAGTCACTTAAAATATGACTTGAACCATTATGTTAATGTTGCTACTTACTACTTAGTTACTAAGTAGTACTAACCCTGAGGTGCCTCAGAAGATTGCTTGTTGAGTCGAGGCCAGCAGACAGAATTGTAGTTTTCTTTGTACACTGCATACAAATAACTTTGATACTGTTTCCAGTTTTTTCGACAATTTGAAAATATTTTCCGTTCAATAGCACAGATTGATCCTTATTACCAACATTGTTATCTAAATATATTGAATACTGTTCTGGTGACAACCTAGAATATTTGGTTCCCTTGGGAGCCTGTTGAAGTTGTAAAATTGCACTCATTATTAAAAAATTCAATCTGTAAATAAAATATGTTTAGAATTAATTTATTATGAATACGGACCTATAGGCTATATTTTATGCCTATATATAATAATATATTAATAGAACACTTTTAACATAATTGCACAGTAAATTACACTTTTTACGAGCCTAAATTCCACAGCAACTACACCTTCCATGAGCCCACGCATGACGCAAGTCACCCAACTAACAGAAAACATAAACAGTCGGTGTTGAACAAAGTTGCCACCAGATGTCGCTTGGACAAAAAACAAATGACATTCGCATAGCGGCATATTTAAGAATCTGAAATTAAAAGTGATCTTGAAGTCTAAAGTGATCTTCAAGATCAAGATCACAAGAAATAAAGTGATCTTAGATCAAGATCAAGATCACCATAATAAAAGTGATCTTCAAGATCAAGATCAGATCACGATCTTGATCTTCAAGATCACGATCTGATCTTGAAGATCAAGATCGTGCCCATCTCTGTCTATACCTAGTAAGGTGCTGACCCATAATATTTTGGAAAGAATAAGGAGGGAGGTTAAGAAGAGAACAGGAAGGATTTAGAGAGACCCGATCCTGTGTCGATCAGATCAATACACTGAGAATTATTGTGGAGCAGAACTTGGAATGGCAGTTCAGCCTGTATTTGGTGTTTGTAGACTTTGAGAAAGCTTTCGGTAGACAGTGATGGAAAACTATAGAATACCGGAGAAGATTATTAATATTGTTAAAGAATCATACAGAGGATTTTCTTGCAGAATGGAACATAACGGGAAGTTTACAGGGCCTTTTGAGGTAACAACAGGAGTGAGACAGGGTTGTCTGTTGTTACCAGTGATATTTTTGTTAATGCTAGATACTATAATGCCGATGATTTGTGCCTTTTGTCACAGAAGCGTGAGGATATGGTAGCGAAGCTGAAGGATCTGGGAAGAGAAAGAAGAAAGTTAGGATTGGAAATTAATAAAGGAAAAACTAAGACAATGAGATTAAATGACAGAGATGGAGCCTTCAGAGTTGGAGAGGTTGACGAGTTTGTCTACTTCGGTAGTGTAGTGGCAAAGGATGGAGGAGCGGAGGAGGATGTTAGAAGAAGGTTGACTAAGGTTGCAGGTGCTTTTGCGCTGCTAAACCCAGTATGGAGATCAAACCAGTTGTCGAGGAGAGTTAAAATAAGAATATTTAACAGTAATGTTAAATCAGTCGCCCTGTATGGTAGCGAATCATGGAAGGTAACAAAAGAATTGACAAAGAAGGTGCAAGTGTTTGTGAATCGATGTCTGAGAAGGATTATGGGAATTAGATGGCCGGATAGAATTTTAAATGAAAGACTATGGCAGATCACAAATCAGGAAAGGATAGAAGAGCAAATTAGGAGAAGGAAGTGGAGATAGGGTTGGACATGCTTTGAGGAGAGAAGAGGGAGAAATAGCTAACACGGCTTTGGAATGGAATCCGCATGGAAGAAGGAAGAGGGGTAGACTAGTAATGACTTGGAGGAGATCCTTACTGATGGAAACTAAGAGAATTGGAAGAACCTGGCCAGAAGTTAAAGCCCAAGCAGCCAACCGTACTCGATGGCGAAGCACAGTTGACGCCCTATGTTCCACGTAGGAGTGAAGAGGAAATAAGTAATATATATATATATATATATATGTATATATATATATATATATATAATATATATATATATATATATATATATTATATATATATATACACAGTGTATGTGTGTGTGTGTGTGTGTTTTTGTTTGTCTGAATGATCAAAGTAAAAATATTTATGCATATATGAAATATTCATGCATATGTAATTTTTTCAGTATATATATATATATATATATATATAATATATATATATATATATATAATGAAAACCCACAAAGAAAAAGAAAAAAATTATTCCAAGGTCTTTCGTGTATTCAACATTACACCTTATCAGGGAATTTCCTTGACAAGATTGCCTTGGAATCATTTTTCCTTTTCCTTGTAGTTTGCATCATTTATTCATTTCACGTGTTTAAGTGTAAAATTAATCCCATATATACGAGTACATACATATATACACAGTGAGTCCATGGTAATCCGACCTCATGGTATTTCGACGCTCACTTATTCCGACTCGAGTGATGGTGATTAATGACCCGATGATACTTCTTTGATACAAAACAAGTTATTGTAAATACGTACAGTAGTGCAATTCAGTACTGTCGACATGCCGACCCATTGGTCACTGCAAGACCGACTGCACGCATAAATTGGTGAGTTGTTGGCATTTACATATACTGTACTCGACTTTTTATTTTATATTTATTTTATAGTTTTTATTATAATAGTAATAGTAGATAGTTTTAAATAAAAATGTCAGTAAATTTATACAAACTATTAAAAACAACAGCATGATTTTCGTAATAAACTAATAAACTCATAATAGGTTTGGGTGAAGCCCCCACTATTCCGACTTTTCGGCTATTCCGACCCCCCCCGACCTCGCATTAAGTCGGATTAGCGAGGACTATATATATATATATATTTATATATATATAGGGTGGGGCACGGGAACCAAGTGTTTTTGGAATAATCAGGAAAATGATATTTATTTTTGTAAAGAAAATATATTGGTAGAACAACATTCGTAAGAACATAGCATTTCATGTCATAATAATCATGTACCGAAAATTATATCTGGCATATGATGTCCTTGGCCGTCGACGCATTGTTGAAGGCGTTTACGAAAATTGGCCTCCACTCTTCCCAGCAGGTCTCTGTTGATTTGGATGATTTGTTGACGGATCGCTTCCTTCAATGCATCTAATGTACGGGGCTTGTCCTCGTAGACACGTGACTTGAGGTACCCCCATAGAAAGAAGTCACATGTGGACAAGTCAGGGGACCGAGGGGGCCATGCAATGTCACCAAATCTCGAAATGAGATGGTTGGGAAACAGGGGTCGAAGAACAGCCATTGACGCTCTGGCGGTGTGTGGCGTGGCCCCATCTTGCTGAAACCACAAATGTCGACGAGCAATACGCCTTCTTCGTAACTCAGGGATGAAAAAGGTGTTCACCATCTCAATGTAACGCCCAGATGTTATGGTAACGGTAACCCCATTTTGTTCGAAGAAATAGGGACCGATGACGCCAAACTTTCCCACGCGCACCAAACTGTAACCTTAGGGCTATGCAGCGGTTTTTCATGGAGTTGTCGCGGATTTTCAGCAGCCCAATACCGACAGTTTTGATTGTTGACGGCCCCATTAAGGTGGAAATGGGCTTCATCACTCATTACCACCATCATGTTTTCATTCTGCTCATAAAGTGCAAGCATTTCCTGTGCAAAATTCAGTCGTTGGGGCAATCGTTTACATTCAATTCCTGCACCATCGCTAACTTGTATGGGTGAAAATGTAATTCTTCATGCAAAATCCGTCTAACAGTACGATTGCTGATTCCGAGTGCAGCTGAATGTCTCCGAGCAGAGCGGCCTGGGCTTTGCAACATCGCTTGTCTGACCCTTTCAACGTTCTCTGGAGTACGCACAGTGCGTTGCGGCCCCTTCGGTTTTGTTTTCATTATTGAGCCTCCTGTTCGAAGATTGTTAATCCAACGTAAGATTGTGTCACGAGCGGGAACAGAGTCATTTCGATGAATGTTGAATCTGCGGCGAAACGCACGCTGAACTGCTGTCACTGACTCGCCACTCCTAACAAAATGATCATACGCGAACATGCGGTTTTCTAACGTCCACTGCTCCATGATGGCACCTGAAAGATAAAGGTGAGTGTTAGTTAAAGTTAAATGCTATGAACCCAGGAATGGAATGCTACCTACCGCACGCCCCTCCCATTCCTAATGGCCGATTACTAGCTATTCAAAAAACACTTGATTCCCGTGCCCCACCCTGTATAATACGATCCTACAATGCTATAATTTGGGATATATATACGATATATCTTAGTTTGTCTGCACTTAAAAATCAAATAAATAGTTTTCTCGAGACTCCCCTTAAATCTCGGTTGATTACAGTACATAAAAAACGTGAACTGAAATGTCCTTGAAGAAAAATGTGAGAAGCAGATTTTATTTCGTTCTGTTAAAAAAAAAAAGAAGAAAAAATAAAATAATAAATAAAAAATAAAAATGAAAATAAAACATGTTAAATAAACATTTTATTTGAATTGTTTGATATTTTGGAGTTAAGTTACATCGAAAAAATGTGTTTTAATAACTTATTTATTTTTCTGGGAATGAATTTAGTAGCGAAACGCTTAGACTTGAACGTTACAAAATTATGTTGTTGTTTTTTCTCTTTTCGGTAAATTCTCTCTCTCTCTCTCTCTCTCTCTCTCTCTCTCTCTCTCTCTCTCTCTCTATAATATATATATATATATATATATATATATAATTATGGTTAGTTGTTATATTACATACGTGCATACATGCATGCATACATATGACGTACTTTCATACATACTCGAATTGCATTCAAATGCTGATTACTGATTTCACCAAACATACATACATGTATGTATGTATGTATGTATGTATGTAAGGGGGTGGAGGGCCGGAGGTTGGATTCAAATTCAAATTCCAATACATAATTCAACTGTAATCAATTAAAACATTGTACGTGTTTTTACGTTGTATTTAAAGCGTAACAAAAGCATCTTCAAATTAAGTTATGCCAATTACTGTGACTTAATTTGAAAGGGCTTTTGTTACCCCTTATAGCAGTGGTTCCCAACCTTTTTGAAGCCACCGCCCCCCTTTCACCAAACAGTATTTGTATGTACGGATATAAAATTTCGCAAACAATAAGATTATCGGATGTAACCATATTTGGAAGAGAATCACAATACGACGAATACATTCATAATTATTGCTCAAATCATCTAATTTTATATTACGTTACAATTGCTACAATTCAGTTAATACTTAAGATACGGCCCCCCCCCCCGTAAACTTTACAAACCCCCAGCGGGGGCGGTACCGCCCTCCGCTGGGAATCACTGCCTTACAGAAAAGGGGAATCACTTTTATGCTTGAAATGCCTTAATTTAAACTTAAAATTAAAAGTCCTTTCAGGTATAGGATATATATATATAATATATATATATATATATATATATATATATATATATATATATATATAAACCACTATTCTAACATTCTTAACAGTGTGAGTAGGGATAATCTTAAGATAGATTGCAGCGAAACGATTGTGGGAGGGACAAGGGAAAATGCTTTGATATCATTTTCTGAAGTAAAGAAGTTAATTAAAGAGTTAAAGACTGGTTCTGCGTCAGGGGTAGATGACTTATCGAATGAGCACTTAAAATATGCAAATGACGTAGTATGTTTGCATATATCATTGCTCCTATCAGCCATGCTTGCTCATGGCTAATCCCTGCAGAGTTCATGAGGTATATATCTTGCCCTGGTCAAAAATAAGTACGGAGACATTCTGTCCAGCAATAATTACAGGTCTATTGCTGTCGCTTCCTGCTCTCGAAGCTACTAGACAATAATTCTTGTTACGCCGATTAAATGATTCCTATGGACATTTCCTAATCAGTTTGGCTTTAAAAGGTCCCACTCAACTGACCTGTGTATCTATGTACTTAAAGAAACAATATCTAAATATATTGACAGTAATTCAACTATTTATAGCTGTTTCCTAGATATAAATAAGGCATATGATAGGGTGAACCACAATATTTTATTTGCAAAACTAGAAGACAGGAAGGTTCCCATGTACATATTAAATTTATTGAAATTTTGGTATTCCCACCAATCTTTCACTGTTGGGTGGGGCAATGTACTATCCGAGTGTTTTGGCTCCTTTTGCGGGGTGAGACAAGGCTTCTTGCTCTCCTCTATGCTGTTTAATGTGTATATCGACGGATTAATTGCTTCACTTAATGAGGCAACAGTGGGATGTTGTATAGATAACACAAGGATAAATAACTTAGTTTATGCCGATGATATGGTGTTAATAAGTCCCTCTGTTAAAGGTCTGGCTCGGCTACTAAAAGTCTGTGAAGTGTATTCGCAGAAATATGATATTCTTTTTAATGTTACAAAAACTAAGGTTATGCAGTTTCATCCTAAAAGCTGTAATCAGCCAGCTGATATAAGGTTTAAAATGAATGGTGAAGTAATTGAGGAAGTACAAGAGTTTAAGTATTTGAGTCAAACTATTACCAGCTCCTTGAGTGATGACTCGGATATAAGAAAACAATCTCGAAGCCTGTGTGTTAAAGCGAATATGACCATAAGGAACTTTCGATTCTGTACAAGTGAAGCTAAAGACACTCTCTTTCGTACTTTCTGCAGTAATATATACGGACAGCAACTCTGGGTGAATTATAAAAAAGGTTCTGGCAGAACTCTAAATTTGCTGTACAACAGGTCTTTTAGACTCTTACATAAATTACCCCCGAGATGCTCAGCTTCGCAAATGTTTGCTACCCGCAATGTCCCGAGCTTCCAGAAGGTAACAAGACGTGCTCAACACAGTCTAATGCAAAGAATTAAAAAATCAACCAACCCGATTATCCAAGCTATCCATGAGTCCTGCCATTTATCCTCTAAGGCCTAAGCTATGGACTTCTTGGTACGAAAATGTCTGTCTGTAGCTCCACTTAACTTCGACATTACAGTATTATTTCTAATCAATTGTATATATTTCTATCCTTAGTATATGAACTGTCATTGTATTAATAATATTTGTCATATGGACTATAGTCTGCCAATAAACCTTTTCATTTTCATTTATATATATTTTTGGGGGGGGGGGGGGGGGGGCAGAAGTGACAAAATGCCCTCAAATTAAACCACAATAATAACCATACACTATAAGCCGTAAAGTTCCGCATGACATCGAAATTTTAAGCCGTTTGGTCCCATATTACATGTTAAAATAAGTTAGGAAAAGGTTCCTCCCAGAATTAGGTCTAAACTGGTGACCGCAAAGACACACTAACCTGGAACTCACTGGCTTTCTTTTTGACCATTGCCTCCTGAACCTACATACTATACCAAAAAAGCCATACTAAAAACTTAAACCTGCGCGGGGTCAGTGGGAACCCTTTACTACTTGCAAGGCTAAAATTACAAAAAAAAAAAAAAACATTTAGCTCCTCCCACTGGAAGACTTTAAGAACTTTTCTGTTTACAGTGCAGTTTACAGAACTTAAAGAAAGAAGGTAAAAGATCTTACAGTTGAAAATTCTATGACTGGAGAATTATAGCTTGAATATATAGAGATAAGGATGCATTAAAAATACGTAAATAAAGAAAGTATTGATCCATGAAGTTTAGAAGCAACGATAACGCTTAAATAATAATAGAGGGCGCGCGCTGTGCAATGTTCAGAACAGACAACAAATTTCTGTTATTTCAGTTAAGATTAAATTCGACTATACAATTTTTACAAGTACTAAATTAGGGACAGTACGCGTTCGAAACGTTTGCTTAAAAAATATTCAGTATATCTTTAATAATAATAATAATAATAATAATAATAATAATAATAATAAACTAAATATCTATACACAATATATATATATATATATATATATATATATATATATATGTCTCTTTGGGAAGTTATTCTGCAGTACGACGTAGTTTTCTTTAAATTCTGTTCCGTCTGAGTTGACAGATACAGTTTTTTTCCACGTTGCGTTGACAAATACAGTTTTATTTCCATGTTGAGTTGACAAATACAGTTTTTCCATGTTCAGTCGACAAATATATGTAAAAAATATTACTCTAAACAAAATACAAGTCTGTATACGGACGGTTTGCGATCACGGTTACTTGTGAGTTTTGGTTCAGTTTGTGTAGAGCAAACCTGAAGTAATACGAGTATGACTGTGATTGATACAGGTAAATTTGTGCTGCCTTGGGGAGGAAACATAACCTTGGGGTGTATCTTGCTTCTGAAGAATCATGTACCAGTACTAATAATAACTGGGGGTGTCTACAATACAAACTAACGAAAATTACAATCAACTGAATATGGATATGGATGGTCTTTGGACTAACCAGTGGTTCCCAACTTTGTTTGCTGCGACCCTAAATTGGCCACCAACAGGACCTCCCGACCCTCAGCCTTATGATAAAATTTAAATATGTATATAAATATAAATTGAAATTAAGAAATAGTGAATATAGTGACCCTTTGAGATCCTACTTCAGGACCCCCGCGACCCTAAATTGAGTCGCGACCCGAGGTTGGGAACCACTGGACGAGACTAACACGGAGCACTATTGCTTTCAGTGGTGATGAACCACGTACGAAAACCTCATCAGTACTTTGACCTTTTAATTGCTTAGCAATGCTGCTGCAAGCTGCTCGTACCCTGACATGGGCGTATGGATGAAATGCTGCTCTATTAAAAAGATATTTGACGATTATATATATATATATATATATATATATATATATATATATATATATATATATATATATATATATATATATATATATATATATATCTTAAGTATATTTCTAGTTTTCATATACCAGTTTAAACCCATATATTATACCTATTATAATGTCTTATGATACAATCATATAACTATATACCGCACTCATATATACAATATATATATATATATATATATATATATATATATATATATATATAGATATATATATATATATATATATATATAAAACTGGCGCGTCTGAATAAATATGTCAGCACAATGATATTTAAAAGCTAGTTATTTTCATTCATAAATTACATATATATATATATATATATATTATATATATATAAAATTCAGAAGCTTTCTGAGGTCATATTAACTGTAGCCCAAGTGTTATAGCTTGTTATAAGTTGGCAAGGAGAAGCATCCAACCCAATAATGTTTTACATCTTTACGAGAGAGATGAGTGTATCTGCGATGTAAACTTATAATTAAGGTAAAGAAAATCATGCAGGTAAAACCTTAAATAGCCGATACAGACAGAAAGAGAGGGAGCGAGAGAGAGTGAGTAAGAGAGAGAGAGAGAGAGAGAGAGAGAGAGAGAGAGAGAGAGAGAGAGATCGAAACGTTGTGATGTTGTTATATCTCCTTGTTCGTCTTCTTTTTTTTCTTTTTTTTTTTACCTTCCAGTCCTGGGCAAACGTGGAATTAGACCGAAATACCCTCTGTTGTTAAGAGAGTAATCAGAACTTGAATCTGTCACGGCGTATTGCTTTACGAGCGTCGGACGTTTTTGAACATGTCTTAACATGCCCAGGTTTAAAATTACCCACCGAATAAAAACAACGCCCCCCTTAACTCATATAATATATATATACACAGTGTATATATATATATATATATATATATATATATATATATATATATATATATATATATATACTTCACATACATAAGATAAAAAAAAAAGTTGAAATTCAGTTTTAAAAATTATCAATTCAAGCGAATACGAAATGCCATTTTTAACGGCTATTTTTTTGGTAATTGTTCCGTTTTATTATGTAATTTAACGGACGAAATTTCCGTTAATTAAAAAAAAAAATATTCACGCGGCCTTTTTATATCTTTTTATATATACACTGATGGATAAATTTATTTAATTTTAAAATGATTTTAACGGGTGTAAAAAAAATTGCTCTCTCTCTCTCTCTCTCTCTCTCTCTCTCTATATATATATATATATATATACACTGTATATATATAAAATGAAGCATGTACGAAGCATTGTTAGTACGTTGGCCCTCTATATACTTGACAATGATGCTGCGAGCTGCTCTTACTCTGAATGTGGGTCGGTGGAAGTGTGGGAGTGTGGGTGGAACGGTGCTTTGTAAAAAATCAGCGAAGCCTTTCTTCTATGCTTCTTATTTCATCTAGTCACATATGTGACCAAATTATTAATGATATAGGCCTATATACAATATATACAGATAAGTGTGTGTGGTGTGTGTGTGGTGTGTTGTGTGTGTGTGTGTGTGTTCCTTATTCGATGCCTTTTCTTATGTTAAAAATAATCATTATATAAATAAAGATTTACCGATCCGTACTCTCTCTCTCTCTCTCTCTCTCTCTCTCTCTCTCTCTATTTTGATATGAATGTACTTGTAATTGGAACACGTGCACTTTTGTTGCCCTCCGTAGGGAACGAACGCAAACTTGCGACGTATCTCGCTCCTGATGAATCATGCACACGTACCTTTAAAGACAGGAATATCTGCAGTGCAAATTAAGGACACAAGCAAGGAAATGATTATGAATTTGAAAGCTCACTGGATTAAGATAACGCTAGCTTCCAATGTTGATGAGCCAGGTACGGATGCCGCGTTAGTACGTTTACCATCTATGCACTTGGCATTGTTGCTGCAAGCTGTTTATACCCTGAACTAGAGTATGGGCGGAGAAGTACTTTGTAAAAAATAGTGAAGCCTTTCTTCTGCTTATTGCTCAATCTCTTAACATGTGTCAGAAACAATGAATTCTGTAAATAACTTTGTCTAAGCAAATGACATGGTAATAATAATAATAAGCACTTCAGTTAAAAGGTTTCGATCATCTTATGAAAAATTGTGAATTATATTCAGATTTTGATGATATTAATTTTAATTTTCCATATCTATACTATAAAAAGGGAGTCCCATCCGTTCCTCTGTCCGACACCCCATGTATTTACTATTAAGCTATTCTGAACATAGAAATAAATGCGCTTTGCTTTGTTTCAACTTTTTACTCTAGCGCGTTAAGATTTTCATTCCTTGATACAACGGGTTCGGATGTGAAGCTCAAAATTTTCATTGCTGAGTTCTTTTCTATACTTTTATTGACCGAATAATTGACCCCCAAATTACTGAGGGTTCAATTATTCGGTCAATAAAACTATAGAAAAGAATGCAGCCATGAAAATCTTAAGCTTTACATCCGAACCCATTGTATCAAGATTTGTGAAGCTTAAAATTTTCATGGCTGCCTTCTTTCCTATAGTTTTATTGACCGAATAATTGACTTCCCAGTAATTGGGGGCCTGCGGCTCCCCAGTTACTGGGGTCGAAGGCCCCAGCACCGTAGGGCCTACTTTTGCTAGTGTTACTGAAAGTAAAGTTATGTAGTTCCATCCAGAGAGCTCAAATCACTCGGTCAATATTATTTTCAAAATGGAAGGTAAACCAATAGAGGAAGTATAAGAATGTATCTTGGGTAAATAAATTATCACACCAGCTCTTTGAGTGACAACTTAGACATCAGAAAACAAAAATCGAAGTTTTGTGCTAAGCAAACATGATTATAAGGAACTTCAGATTCTCTACAATCGAAGCTAAAAATACGCTTTTATTTTTTTTATATACTTTCTGCACTAATATCTATGGGCAACAAATGTGAGACAATTATAAAAAAAAAATTCTGGGGAAACCTTAAATTTGCTTTATAACAGATCATTTAAACTGCAACACAAAAGAACACCAGGTAATTCCACAACTTACACTAAACAACATCAACATTCCACACACTCACAGGACCAAAATACTTGGGGTCACATACAACACATCATTATCTTTTGCAAACCACATTCAGGATATTAAAAACAAATGTACGTCAAGACTTAACACGCTTAGGGTACTAACAGGCACAAACTTTGGACACCAGCAGGAAACAACATCACTCATATACAAACAATATATTCGCTCAGTTATGGACTATGCTAGCCCATGCTGGGCACCCATTATCTCAAACACACACATAAACACCTTACAGACAATACAAAACAACGCACTTCGTATCATTACAGGATGCACTCAAACAACACCAATAGAACACCTGCACGCAGAAACAAAAATACTGAAAGTTAGGGAACATTTAGACATGAGGGGAACACAATTCATGGCAACAGCGACAACTAACCCACAACACCCTTGCCACTACATGTACAATCACGCACCGACACCTCGCACCATTAAGGTAACACCAGAGAGACATTATAACCAAATACTCCATTCCATACCACGCCCCACAGACATCACACAGTACAGAAAACACATACACACACACCTAACCCACAAAGCACTGACACGACTCGGTCCGAATGCGGTCCTAGGTGCGAAGCCGCCACCCATTAACAGGTCAGTGATCAGCCTGAGCAGATCGGATCGAGTTAACTTAGCACGATTCCGATGTGGACATCACCCCAACTTACTAACATATAAACACAGACTAGACAACTCCATAGACGACACCTGCCACCTGTGCCACGACACACCACAAACAATTGAACGCATTATGACAGACTGTACCGCTCTAGCACAACAACGAACACAACACAACATCACTAGTGCGCTGAACCTCTGGTCCACTCCGAAGAGGGCGATCGGTTACCTGCGTGCCGCCGGCTTGCTCGATCAGGGTGGGCTGATCGGCTAAACAACAACAACTGCTGTATAAGCTACTTCCAAGATGCTTAGCTTCGCAAATGTTCGCTAACCACAATGTCTCGAGCCTCCTGGAGGTAACAAGACGTGTTCAGTACAGTCTAATGCAAAGAATTAAAAATTCCGGTAATCCAGTTGTCCGAGCTATTCATCAGCTATTTATGTCTTCAAAAGTCTAAACTAAGGTCTTTATGGTATGAAAAAAGTTTGTTTGTAGCTCCACTTAACATCGTTATTGGTATTTTTGCTACTTGTACTTTTATTTTCAGTCCTATTTTCGTTTTTAGTTCTTATTATTGCTTATTCTATTAACTACTTGTACTTTTATTTATTTTTTAGTCCTACTTTTTTCTTTTTTTATTATTAAATAATTCAATATGGAAGTTATTTTTTCCTCTGTCAATAAAGTTTTCCATATATATATATATATATATATATATATATATATATATAATATATATATATATATATATATAAGGTGTCCCAGAAATCCTGCTCTATAATATATATTACATGATATTAGCCTTTGGGGCAGGATTTCTGGGACACCCTATACATACAGTGTATCAGCTATGGACCGGTTTCTAGGAAACCTGAGTTTTCACATGATGATGAAAACCAAGGAGATTGTATGAAACATAGACTATATTCCACAATAGGACGTTTCGAATCTGACTAGATTCATCGTCAGCAAATGTAAAACGAGAGTATAAACAAATGCATAAAAGCAATAAAATTTAAACGAAGCTATAAAACAAATGTCAAAGACGGAACGAAACTCATCCTGCGGCGCTGGAAACAAAACTAAAGTATTATACGACCACACGATAAAAATCCAGAGCTAGATCTACAGGCTGAGAAGCCTCTTGTAGAATCATTTCTACGATATTCTACGATATTAGAATTTAAAAAAAATCACTACAGACAAATAAAAGTTAATTGGTTTAAACAATATCTAATTTTATGGAAGCTGTCAAATCATTAAGAGACGGACGGAGTTCTTAATGTACGTAGATTCCAATACTCTTAGATCAGTAATAGCGGAAGATGACAAATCAGGAAAATTATTAATATTAAATGGTTGATTACAATTCACAGAATGATTATGTATAGCTGAGAATTCTGGATTAGTTACGGGTCGACCAGCGTATGAGAGACACTCCTATGCTTATCAACCCTCTGCTTTAATTAGCATTGCAGCTCGCACACGAAAACAAATAAACAGTAGGGGATCTCAACGAAACTGGGAGTTTTTCTTTATGGTTAAAAATGTTAAGAGAATGACATTATTCAAGCTAAAAGTGCGTCCACACTGCACTGTTTGCGTTAACAAAAGTTCACTAACACGTGTTCATGAACTTTGCTAACATGCTAACGGAAGTTCATGAACATCCACTAACAAAATCTATGTTAACGTTAACATTCAATCCGTGTTAAGAAAAACAAAGTGACAATGAGGAAAAGATCTATTCATCATATTATTAAGCATACTAACTAATTCATAAGATCCCCGAAAAAGGCCACTTAACATAAACCTTAAGCTTAGTGACCGTAGGCGACAATTGTTTAGGCTAATAAACATCATTCAAGAAATCATGAATACACTTATGAATCGAATTCGATGGATAAAGATTAAAAAGGAAAAATTATTTGAGATATCATGAATACACTCCACATGAAATGACAACCAATAGGAAGAGATTCTACAAGATCGAATAATTCTACATTTCAAACGAGCAATTTTGAAATTAAAAGGACTTGAACTAAAAATATAAATCGTACCAAGCAGAGTAATGGTTCTCTTTCGATAAACTGAAATAATAAACGAGGACGTATCACGAGTGATCAAAACGTCCAGAAATGGCAATTTATCATTCGTTTCAGTTTCCATACTAAATCTAGTATTCTCATGAGGAGAGATCATGTACTCAAGAAACAAATGCGTATGATCTTTGAACAATATAAAACAATCATCCGCGTAACGTTAGGAGCAGTACCAGAAGAATAGAATTAATTACAACAGTCTACCAATATGTTATTAGATTTGAAAGATCTCAAACACATCAATTTTGTCCTCTAGCAGTCTAGCTTAATAATTTACTTATAAACATCTTCTAAGTTCTGAAATTTCGAAGCGTCCGACAAAATATTAATCAGCTTATTCAAATAACGCTGGACAACAAAAAATTTTTTTTTTTTTTGTCACATGAACAAAAATGGGTGGATCTTATAGGTTTTTTACCGCTGAGTTCAAAAATTACCTCAAAATTTGTCTATCACCTACCAATATTGAGTGAATCGAAAATGAAATTTGGACTAATTATAGCCGTAATAGCAATATCAAAGTAGAAAATCAATATTGAACTCACTTCAAATGTTCAATGAACGAAATCAAGTGAGTAACTGACAAATGAAAGTCAACAGTGATGTGCAGCAAAAGAGATCACTTGAAGAACTGATCTGAGTTGTCTTCAAAACTTGGATCCAACGCTTGTTTTTAGAAATTTGCAAAAATTTTAGCAAGATTTTAACAAACAAATCCTATGGCAGAAAACATTAAGACAGAATGTATGGTGACAGTAAATAAAGAGGAGCCTGCTGTAAGTGCAAGGGGAAGAATAGTTAAATTAGCTGAAAAAGCAAAAGGATACAATAAAACAGAGATAAATTTAATAGGAAACATGACAAGAGAAGGAGACAAAACAGTGGATGATAGTGATATATCGATGATAGAGATAGGCCAGGGCCTAAAGAATGGGTCAGACAGCCTATTACCTGAAGATGAAATTAGTGAATTGATTAATATAAGCTTTCAAAATGGGGAAAACAAGTTTTGGACCTCAACACAGATAACAAGTTGTAATGATGGCAATTGGGAAAAAGAAGAAGGCTGTCAGATCTGTGGTGGAGAAATCCTAGGGAAAAGTGTTGCATGTAATAAATGCAAAAGACAGTCATGCTGGAATTGCCATTATCTTAATAAAACAAAAATAAAGTCAATTCAGAGCAGGGAATCAATAGAGAGCTTATTTTGGTTTTGTGAAAAGTGTGTGAGACATGTCAAAGATTAGATGCAAAGAGATGAGAGAAACCTATAACAACAGGGTGGGACAGAAAAGGAGGGAGACACCATAATAAAACTGAAGGAACAGGTAGTTGAGGAATCAAGGAAAGTATGTGAGTAGTATAAAGAAAAATATGAAAAATGTAGGGGAGAACTGGTTGATTATATCAGGCAAAAACAAAGGAAATAAGTAAAGCCAAAGATAATGAGCTAAGAAAAATACAAGGAGAAACAGGAAATTATAAGGCTGAATTAGAAAATTAAATAATGGAAAGAATAGATGGAAAGAGAACAATTATCAATCTAAATGAGATGGTAGATCAGTTAAAGGAAACTAATAAAGAATTACTGGATGAAGTATATAGAGTGAAAGGTAAAATGAAGGCAGAAGAAAGAACCAATCTTGAGGATAGGGGTGATGAACAGAATCAAATGCATGGAGGAGTTAACTCTAGAACAAATAAATACAGCAGGGATGAGGCAGAAAAAAGAGAAATGGACAATGCTAGAATCAAAGAAAAAAGGGAAGAAAATGAAACAAGAAGGGATGAAATTGACAAAGAAAGACTCCTAAATGGGAGAAGGCTTACTGTATGTAAATATTATACTAGAGGATATTGTAGGAATAGAAACTGTTGGTTTGCTCATAAGGACTGCTGGTACTTTATCAATAAAAAATATTGCCCATACTATGGTTACTGTAGAGTTAGATGTTATGCAGAGGATAACAGAAAGGAGCAAGGATATAATGCAAAAAATAGATTAGTATTAGAAAACAAGACAAGGGAAATAGAGCAGTTAGAGAAGGAGGAAATTTAGAGGTATGAAAATTATCATAATAACCAAGAATATAGAAGTAGAGATAAAAGATGGAATGGAAACTATAATTATGGACAATACAAACAAAATAGGAATAGTAAGTGGGGTGAAACGAGCTCGCAAGAAGTAGGAAAAAGAATGTATTTTTTAGAACAATTGCTGTACCAAAAATTAAACAAAATGGAGAGAGCTATAAAAAGAAAGGGTGTATACCAACAAACTCAAGAGGACATTCAGCCAAGTTATTGGAATCAGATGACGGGAGGACAACAAGGGGGACAAGAAGAAATGAGAAGTCAAGGGACCAGGGGCAGGGATGTAGCCAGGAATGTCCAAGGGGGGAGCGAACTTGAGCTACGTTCGTCAGTTTCCATGGTGAATCGGGCGAGCCCATACAGTTAGGGGGTCTGAGGGAGAGCTGGAAGCTCTCCCAGCGGGATCCGGAATGGAGCCCCGTAAACTAGCGCATTTTAAGCTTATTTTGTGTAAAAACTGTCTGAAAATGTCACTGCAACTGCCATTTTTGAACAGCCACTATACAGCATCCACATGAAATATGTACCCTTTCCAACAAAAATTTGGATAGGACAGTCACATTGGCGCAATATTATGATGGAATTACTTGTATTTTCTGAAATTTTAAATCAGATATTGATCTTATAGTTTTCATATTTAACAAAGAAAGTAACTATTTTATTTACACATTTATTGATTTCATGCATACAATTATTTAGTGTATACACGTTTAACAGTATAACATATCTATGAATAACGAAATCATTAGAAAATGTCCAAATGAAACTCTCACGTATAAGGCGAGTCAAATGGATACAGAAACAGCTAGATCATTTGAGACAGAAGAAACGCACATCTGTTTAACATATATAAAATTTTAAACAGGATAATCGCATGGAAAAATAATTTAGGGGCTACTTGACAAAAAATATGTACTTTATCAAATACGGAATTACTTTACTAAATCAAAACCGAATACCGTATTTTACGCCTCATAAGACGCTACAAATGATAAGACGCATCCTATATTTAGCAAAGAATATTTAGGAAAAAAATATTTCGAAGATTTATCAGCCTGACAAAAAATATATTCCCACAGTAGTATAGCCGCAAAAGGGGAGAGTGCAGGAATGTTGCAGGTTATTATGTAATGTTGCAAAGGGGGGTGGGGTTGTCGCAAAGGGGGGGGAGGGGTTGTTGCAAAGGGGAAGGGGGGTTTTGCAAAGGGGAGGAATGGGGAAATGGGGGTTGTTGCAAATGGGGTTGTTGCAAGGGGGGTGGGGGGAAAACTTGGAGGCGGCGTTATCCCCCAAGAGAAAGGAGGAGGAGAGAAAGGAGGAGAGGTGTTCACCTGGCAGGAGCCAAGTGCACATTAAGACTTCCAGCCGGGCTGGCGTTGTTTTATAGGCTCCTAATCAGCCAGTTGGCGTAAATGGCTTGAGTTGCCAGATACGCGATACCATTGTATACATTATTATAGACTCCTAATCAGCCAGTTGGCTGGTTGTCAGATACCTCTTTTAGCAGTATTATTGCATACATTATTATTATATACGCCTAATCAGCAGTTGGCTGAGTTGTCAGATAGCGCCATGTATTCCATTGTATACACTATTATAGACTCCTAATCAGCCAGTTGGCTTAGAAGGCTTAAATATTGCCAGATACCTGTTGTATACATTATTAGAATACCGGTAGTAGAAGGCATAACAATAAACAACATTGCATCATTCTTTTTATTATAAATACATTTCAAATAAATATACATTTGAGGAATATGCGTATAACAGAAATATATACACACAATTATGGATATATATATATAAAATAAAATATACATTTCATATACATTTGAGGAATATGCGTATAACAGAAATATATACACACAATTATGGATATATATATATATAAAATAAAATATACATTTCATATACATTTCAAAATGTACATAACAGAAATATATACACATAATTATATATAAAATAAATATACATTTCAAATACATTTCATATACATTTCAATATGTACATAACAGTACAGGAGAAATACACACACACACACACACACAATTATGGTGATATATAAAATTAAATATACATTTCATATACACTTCAATATGTACATAACAGTACAGGAGAAATATCAAGCAAAATATATATATATATATATATAAAATAAACACAAATCAATAGAAATATGCGTATAATCGTCAAGCAAAATATATATATACAATTCACTTTTTTTTAAAAATACTAAAATCGGTCTTAATCGAGTTTACAATTACATCATTATTGCTCTGCATTACGCAGTCTATGCGGCTTAATAATATTTCACCGCTTAAAGTATAGGGAAACCTGTATTCGATATGAATGGCTTTCATATCGTTCAGTACTATTTTTGTCCCCACTTTACAACCGGTTGGCAAGTCATCTTTAAATACGTCTAGAATACAATCAAAAGCACGCACAAGAGTTCATCGTTAGCTACATTATTAAACACAAGTTTATAAGAACGCTTTTCCAATCGAGGGTTTATTTCTACCGACTCGAGCTTTTCAATCGTGAACTCTTCACTCAACATAGCGGCAATGAAATAATCTTCTAAATCGTTACGACAACTGCGCGTTATATAAAGAAATAGTTCTTCAGGGTGAACGGTGTAGGTGAGCTCAGCCTTGTACCGATCAATTGCTTTGTACCAAAGTTCATGGTATTTCAAAGAGTCTAAACTTTTTAAATAAACATCCAGCACTAGACCATTCTCACCAGTCCTACACTCGTTAAACCCATCGAGCAGAGCAGTGTATGCGTATTCAAGAACTGTATCAAAATAAAGCATATCCGTAACACGCGCGTCTAATATAGGTTTCAGTTTACGGAATCCGACGATTTCAAACATTCTGTCGAGGATGAAACGGTTTCGCGTAGGAATAAGAGCGTTATTATCAGAAGCATTCTTCCACATCAGCCTTATATCAATGCATGGCCGATCGTTATTTATACACAACGAACATACAACGGCGTATGAGGGCGCGTCACTAATCTGCTCTCTTCTTGTACCTACGTTAGCAGGTATTTTATAACGATCTTCACACCACTTATCAACTATCACAAAGATTCTATTCATCTCCTCGATACTTAAATAAACCCGTTTGTTTGTCGGTCTACATTCCGTTTCCAGTACATAGCTAATGGTACCGGAATTACGCCTGAACACGCGCAAACGATTTCGTCACGGACACATCGTACGAGGCGTTGAGAATGCTGCTCAAAGGAAGTTCCATCGTATTCGAGGAGCGCACGTCTACTCGGTTCAAGCTCTGAGATAACTATGAGCCGTGTGAGGCACAGGCAGGAACGGTTCGACGGCGGCTGACTCGATGATACGTGAATGGGCATGTTCGTACGACTCGAATTGTTGCACATATTTGTTTTTCCGTTTCGTCACTACCAGCCTACGCACTTTGATAAGAACTATGCGCTAATCATCTCCACACTCCGGCGCACTATTTGAGAGGAAACATATGCTCATATTTTTCCTTTCTACCCATCAAACGATACTCGTCTCTAAAATCTGTTAAAAACTCACGCATGGCACTAGCCACAACCTCACTATGAACCTCATCATGATATACGTTAATATAGTGATAAAAACACCTAATGTCCATGATCACGAGATTCACATTTTCAGACGTAGGGTATGAGTAATCGACATGGTGTAGCATGACGTAATACCGCTTGTCACACCACCCATCCACAAGGCTCATTATCCATACCTGCTGCTTCTCTTCTGCACGCGTTTGTCTTTTACTTCACGGTGTATGTGAGACTTTATAAAGTTTAGCCCTGCAGCATACTTCAGCACATCGTCTGTGCAACGAAAGCCTTCAACAGTCTCACCAGAACATCCGTAGAGTATTTGTACATCTTGGAACTTCGCACAATCCAATGTGGCTTTAAAAGAGGCATAGGAGGGGGGAATAGAAGTTTTTCGGTATCCACCACATCCTCACACTTACTGAATACCATTTCATAAACGTGTGCAAGCAATATTAAAGGTAGCCATTTCAATATACGTCTGATCTGAATACACGTCTGATCTCTCGGGCTTACTGCGGTCGACTGACCACGCAGGAGACTCCCAGATAGTAGCATGACTCACGCAGTGGGCGGAGCTTAGAACTTTCACCTACACACACACACACACACACACACACAGGAGAAAGTGAAACGCTATTTGATTTATTGAGATATTCATATATTTACAAATACGATTCGAGATATTCAAGTTATATATATTTACAAATACGATTCGAGATATTCAAGTTATATATATATTATATATATATTTACAAATAGATACGATTATATACAAGACGTGTGAGTTAGAAGCATCATTGGTATCCAAAGGGTACGGTATCATAGGTGCCAGGTAACTGGTAACGTTTCCTATAGGTGTTACGGCACACCATCGTACCCCTAAGTTCCTTCACGCCTCCCAGCTTCTGCGCCCGAAAATTGTGGGTGCCTACAATTAGTTGGTGAGGTTGCAAACATACTAGATCCTTCAACGACTCAAAGTTAACAACCTCCCGATTCGCATGGTTGAGCGTAATACCCTTTGCCTTCACGATATATTTCATTTCATCCCCTACCCTGACCCGTACCCCATAAGTCTTAGGTCCTGTTGAGATAAAAGAGTCGGCGTATGCGTCGTCCCCATACTCATCCTTGATCTCATCAGTGAGCTCGCCGAGGAACTCCCCAATAGCGGGCATGTAATCACCCTCCCTCTCTGTGAATATCACGCTATCTGTATCGGCATACAATACTCTCCGCCAAGAGAATGCAATAGACCCCAAAGTTTTATACGGGCGTAGGCTGTTGTGAAGCTCGCCACAGGTATGTTTGTAACCCTTGAGGTATCTGTGGCAAATTCAGTGTTGTTGTACTTTTATTACGTAAGTATTACCTACATTCACGATCTCCATGACCTCTTTATCGGGGGCATTGGCATAATCCCAGACATCGCTATAACTTGTGCCAAATGAATGTTCCCTCTGCCGGTATTCTGCGCAAATTTTCCCCATAGACTGTTTAGACACAATTTTGCAATAAAGCGCTTGCCAGGATTCTTTACAATTTGGACACGATCAAGTTGTATACCTTCGCGGTCGCGGTAACGTTGAATATAGGCAGACTTTTCATCTTCGGTATCAACTCCTCGCGGATACCCTGATGCTTCAACCTTATCCTTCAAAAAGGCGTTTCTATATGGTGTGAAAAGGTTGGGGAGCTTCTGAAACCTCCACACCTCGTGTATCTTCAGTATTCTATAACCATGGCGTACGGCTAGGGCCAGCTCAGGACTTGTATATACGCCTCTGATCTTACGCTGGTGGGGTATATGGTTACATTCGCCGTTATCCTCTTCCGCGCACTTCACGCACAGGGGAAACATGAGCTTGTCGTCGATAACGACAGGTAAGATCGGCATCCATAAATTGCGTGGGGGAGTACGTCTACGAAAGAGAGCCCAAAGTAATGATCATTCAAATTTTTTGAAAATTCATTGATGGATGGTAGGCTAGGCCCCACCAGTTTCTCAAGAGCGCCCACTGGGTACGGATTGCTCTTCATCACGTATGGGTATAAAGAACAGAAATCGTAGTAATGGAGCTTCACGCCCTCCGTAGGTGGGAAGTATAGTCTGAAAGGATTTGTACGTCCTCCAAAAAGCTATCACCACATTTGAGAGGATCCAGCACCATTGAACGCTTGATCGTTTTTATTTCCTCACGGTATACATCGTCTGTCTCCATCCGTGCATCATATTCATGCTCCCACAAGACTTTGTGAGTGAACTGTGATCCTATAAGTTGATCGCGGGTGCGGGTAGATGCAAGACAGTCGGCAGGAGACCTACCGTTGATATCTCCGGTGACTCCGCACTCAGGACGGGGGCATCCATGCCACCAGCAACCGTTAAAGGAGTACACAGTCTTCACACCAGTGACACGGTTTTCACTTAACCCATCAACCCAAAAAACACGTCCATTAATCTTAATGGGTACTTCACCACCGTGTTGCGGGCGTGCTTTATGTATACACCTGTTTGTGCTGCAGGTGTATGAGCCAGTAAATAGCCTTGTGTCCGTAACTGCGGGGGTTGTTTTCGGTGAATAATGGCTAAGGTGTCTTTAGGCATGAAGTTATTCTTGAACACCGTAAAACATAATGATGCGATGGTGGTTGCGACTTGCAGTGGATCGCATTTGAAACGGGCTATGTACATACTTCTAAAGGCCTGGAACATACTCTAAGCACGCGCACATCATTCACGCAATAACGCTCACATTTATCAGCTATATTATAAGGGTTACTTTCATTAAAAACTGTCGTAGTATCGATCAAAGTCTTCACGTTCATCATACAGTCAAAATAATGTCTGGGGGGCGTGCCTACTAGTTTAAAGTCTCGCTGGTGAGGAAAGTGTATGGGAAGTATCCTTTGGAAACTTCAGCTGCTACTCCCATCACCTTGGGTAGCTTTGCTAATTTACAAGGTGTGAATAATAAGTATCTTTAAATTGTACATTGCCTCTTATCTGCATCTGTATTAATTTGTTGCCCTCTTTTCAATGGATCACCTGTAAATATCTCAGAGGATTCGTGTTCAAGCAACTCCTTATAAAGGAACTGCGTGTCAAACTTTGCCCCGTTATGGGCGAGAATATACACAGTCATTTTTTGAACTTGTCGGCTAACTTGACAATATAGGACACAAATAGTTTCACAGGATATCGCTGACATTCGTTTTAAAAACGTTTGTCCGTTTACCGCATTTGGGGCACTCGTCACATTCGATACCCATACACTCATCACAGATGGTCTGGCTCACAAGTAAAATGTGGAATTACCTCTTTGTTTCAGCGTTCGTATATGTTTCTATATCGTAGTACACAGTAATACAAGGTTATTTTTTAGGCTTAGCATCTTTCATATACACACATGCTTTACTCCATCCGCCTTATTCCTCCTGGCATGTAGGACAGTGAATTACGTCGCACTTGTGGCTTAAATTTTCCCAATTATCCATTGTGTGAAACATACCACATTCACAGATTCTCATTTTCCTGCACGTACCAATTGATTTATGGAGATCAAAGCAGCTATTATTGAAAAATGTGCGTCTACACACATCACATCTCTCTTCTCAACTACACGGCTTTCACATTTGGTGCTTTTTACACTGCTCACATACCATGTGACATTCTTTACAAGTCTCACTATATCATCCGCAAACTCGAGGCATCCCTTACACAAATCATGATGTCTCCCATATTTTTCGACTTTTGTCATAACCGCGTAAAGTCCCCTTATATACGGATGGGGAGATACGTTGTTCCTGACAATCCTAAAATAAGTAGGGGCCTTGTACGATCTCTCACACAGCTTTTTAAAAACATACCAGTTCCGGCGGCGATCATCCAAACCAAATATAACTATGGCGCACATCATTTCCTGTTCTACCTTCTCAGCTCTTCAGGACCCATATACAGTCAAATTCAAGTTCACAGTCTGCAGCTAGTTTACGGGCACGCTCAACGATCGTAGGCAGCCAAATTTTTTGAGTCCGTGTATTTTGTACAGTAAACATACGTGCTAAGAGTACTGCTATAAGCCGCCCACGATCGACGTTTATATGCCTTCGGTAAATAGTTGGAGAATTAAGTTAAGAGTGTACGGTATGGCACTATGACCCGCACACGGAATACACGGTCAATATTTACCGTGAAGTTGTCCATATTGAAGGCTATACTACTTTGGACGGCTTGCATTATACGCCCTAATAATATATTCTACATCTTCAGCAGCAACGTCTAAACGGTACTATCACCCAATAATCTTCTACATCACCGTCATCTGACCCGAACCCAAAGGACAGACTCGTCCTGACCTCACGCTCGTCGCGATTCGAAGAGCAAACTCTATAATATGCTGTACTACCCTGCGTATCCCGCGATCAATTCCATTGCTATACATGACTCTAGGGTCGACCCTGACTCTAACCGATTTCTAGTCAAGGCGGGGGTGGGGGCTGCGGATCGCACTAACTCGAACGTAATAACATCCTCAACAGAACGGGGGGCGGATGAATTAGTGGCTATATTGGTGCTGCTGCTGATGGGGGCCCTGTTTGCGTAGGAGGGTTGGGGCTCTATTATTGTAGACTTAACAGAACGGGGGCGGAATAACGGGGTATATTAGGTGCTGCTGCTGGGGAGGTTGTTGCGTAAGAGGTTGAGGGTTGGGGGTCTGCTGCAACAGTGCGTATTTCGGTCGCTTTATACCTGATGTGGGGTTCTCATACCTCCGCTTTGGGCGTGCAACCTGTATCGCTGCTGAGGGTTCAGGGGAAGAGATCACAACTACACTGTCGTCGAGTCATCGTAATGATAGGGTGCTCTATCTCATCGTCGGTTCTGTGGGAGAAGAAATATAAGGATCAGCACTCAAAATTTGTAATATTTTGTAAATGACCCACTTAGGAGTGTGACGTGTTGAAATGGACTCTGTAGAAAAATTCAGATTCACGAGCCCATCCAAATGTTTATATCTGGACCTACAGATGTGGTAAAACTGTGTTTATGCTTTAAAATCATTAAAAAAAGGGCGAGATGTTCTCGAAATTTGTGCATAAAGTTATATGGTGCTATCGACGTATCAATCAGTGTTCAACGAGTACCAAGATGATATTTTGTTCCACAAAGGTGTATATGACGTTAATTCGCTAAAGGGAACTGAACATACATCATTGTAATTGACGATCTCATGTTGGAGATGGATAAAACGTTTGCCGAGACATTTACAGTATACTCCCACCATCTTAACATAACGTGTTCTTCATCAATCAGAATCTATTTTCAAAATAGATACATGCGCGATGTGTCGTTAAATACGCAATATCTAGTCTTATTCGGGCAACGTAGAGATGTATCACAAATTGGGGTATTAGCCAATCAAATGTTCCCGAATCAGCGTAGGATTTTTGGAAGTTTATAAAGAAGCTACAAGCACGCGTTACGGATATTTGCTTTGCGACCTTCATCCGCGAAACACGTTTAGAGTGCTTCTGCGAACGAATATATTTCCAAACGAGCCTGAAACGGTGTATATTCCAGAATGACAAAGAGACTAAAGAAATACATGAATTAATAAAAATCTATCATCGACTGCCCGGGCAATGCAGCAGATGTTTATTAAAAATATCGACGCCGACTTTTTAAAATGCATCTGTGAAATCTGTCTTAACGTTATAAATTGCAATGTATCAATGAAACCCATCAGAAGGCTCGCCTACGCCGCTACAAGAAACATAATACGTACACTCGCTCGTAAAAGTCAAACTGTAGCGAAGAAAAAACGAGTTATTGTGCAAACAGGAGGGTCATTTCTCCCCATCTTATTTTCAGTTTTGGGCCCTTTACTGACTAGATTAATATATGAAGAAAGTGGTAGTGATTCCCCACGAGGTGTACGCTTCACTGCAAAGAGACACGGATCTAGATCCCCGTAAAAGCAGACTTAAAAGAATGGAAAGCGAATTGTTAGCCCTATTAAACAGTGAAAAAAAACACCTGATGAGAAAAGAATCTTATACCAAGAAGCTCTGCAGAAATTTCTTCACGAGTACGAAAATTATAAGAGCCCTACAGAGATTCCTGTGGTTATTAGGCACAGCACGGGGGACGATGGCGACATAGGACCTGTACCCGACGATACAGCTGATCAACCAAAAAGATTAGCCACACAACATATCGAACATGTATTAAAAAATACCCTCCCACTTACATTGAGGAGTAAAGGCTTAAGTCTTTATAATCTATTGAATGAGGATCCCGCCATACAATGGACCGATACAGGGGAGATCATTGTGGAAGGATCAAAGGTACAGGGATCGAATATCGTAGACATTGTCCATGATCTGGTGAGAAAAGGGGATAGGCCATCACCATCAGGATGGAAGCATATTAAAGCAAGACTACAAACAAATAATGTCCCTAAAACGTTGATAGGAAATCTGAACAGGTTAAAAGACTTGGAACATGCAACGCCTGTGACACAATGAAGGCGCCGTCACCCCCTGCGGTAACACCTTTGAAGAGGAGCAAGAAGAGGTTAAACCAACCCTACCCACGTGCCTCTAAAATACGCAAATGGCTAACGTATTAACTAAACGCTATTATGACATTTCTACCCCATCCTCTACGGGGGCGTAGATAGACTGCACGTTTACGGAGTAGGAAAAAAAGATGTTGAAAGATTTTTGGGAGCAGGACGCTTATTACGCTTCATAAGCCTGTGAGAAAAAGGTTTAAAACAGCCAAGACAACGGCTTCCTCGATTGATTCTATTTGGCAAGCAGATTTAACAGACATGCAAAGATATTCTGTGTATAACGATGGTTACCGCTACATTCTATTCATAATAGACGTATTCTCTAGATATCTGTGGCTAGTTCCTCTGAAAAATAAATCACCTGAAACAGTTGCTAAAGCCACCAAAACGCTAATGTTAAAGAAAAACAGGGTTCCTGGCTATTTTTTGTACGGATGGGGAAGGAGTTTATAGGCCGTGCTTTTCAGAATATGTTGACAGAGTTTAATATCAGCTATTACACAACCAATTCTATACATAAGGCTTCTTTAGCTGAAAGAGTTCAGCGCACCATAAAGGAGCGCATGCACCGTTATTTTACACATAAAAACACATACAGATTTCTAGACATTCTGGAACCATTGGCATCATCCTACAACCGCTCACACCATCGCACGATTGGGGCAACACCTAACGAAGTTTTAGAAAGAGGTACGCTCCCGAGAAGAGATGGACCCACCACCACCACCACCACCACACCTCTGTGCGCTTCAAAATCAATGATTATGTAAGGCTGTCGCGTTCGGGGAATAAATTCGCAAAGGGTTTTGAGCAAGGATGGACACGCGAGATTTTTAAAGTTAGGGCTGTGAGACCTAAAGGTGTGAATGATGTATTACATTGAAGATTTGAATGGGGAAGAAATCTCAGGAGGCTTTTACGCGAGGAATTGCAGAAAGTTGCGTTTAATTTAGAAAAAAATGTGTTTAAAAATTGAGAAAATTTTAGGAAGCAAAGGTTCAGGAAGGAGAAAAATGTACTGGTGAAATGGCTAGGGTACCCAGAAAGCTTCAACACCTATATAAAAGCTGATGCATTAATGAAGCTTAAATAGTATGCAACATGGCTCCTAACCATTTCTACGTCACACTCCGTCCCCTCGTCCCTGCCTGTACACCCTAACAACACGCTAGCCAACTTTGTAACAGAACTCCATGGGCACATTGAATTGGGTCGTGATTCGTATGAGGTGGGGATATGCAATTCAGCTGGACACCGTCTTTTTAAATATTGAACATGAAGAAACCGTTTTTACGATTCTTAGAGACATTGACGAGTGTGAAAAAGCTGGGTAGCTATGGATGAAACTATGCGCATCGCTTGGACTAAGATTGCACGGTATTACAGTACAAAAGTAAGACTAGGGCCGGGCCAATATGGTTCGGCCGAGGATGTTGTGAGAGGCTTAAACGTAAGTTTAAGAAACTCAAACCTTACGAATGATTTAGTATATGAAATCGTAAACAACCCTGCACATACACTAATCCTAAAATCAAAGACTAACAGATGTCTTAAAGAACATAGAAAGTTCAAAATTCTAACCAACGGCCGATATAGCGCAGCCTTCCAAAGAGAACATTTCACGAGACACAGTATAACTTGTCCAGATTAATGTATCAATTGAAGATGGAGAAATTGCTGAAAGGTCCCCAGACATGTGCTATATTTACAGTAATATAGTGGAGCACCAGTTTGTTGGGGATACCCAGGCACGCCTGCTGCGCATTGCTCACATCCCCAACCATAGAGGAAGGAGTTTGAGTATTACATATGACAGACCCCATTATGTGAATGTCGCAACTAATTTAATAACCAATATCACAATATATATAAGAACGATTGAGGGCGAAAACTTCCCATTCGGTAACGGGAGCTTAACAGTGAAGCTACACTTTCGACGCACTGAGTTATAATGGATAGAAAGCCTTTCACCGTCTATCGAGGGATGCGATACCAGCGCGGTAGTGACTTGGATCCATTTTTCATCCATACTACGTACGGCTGTTCCTTTGCTGAAGAGGGGTGCCAGATACCTTGGAAGGAAAGCGCTACAATCAGGCCTTAACACTGCAGAAGACATATTGGCCGGGGCTAAACCTAAAGAAGCCCTAAAAAAAACATTTAAAGCGTACACGGAACGAAATCATCAAAGATGCTAAGAGAAAAATGCGTGGTGGCGGGAAGAAGAGGGCCCCCCGGAAGAAGAAGAAGGGGTCATGTGGTATTAAACGTAAAAGGCTATCAAAAAAGAAATGCTGTAAGCGAATGAAACCTATGGTTGACCACTTTTTTGACTGATATAAGCTAAGGATATTGATCTCATGAATCATAGTTTGTTTACCACTTGTCGAGAGAGGAGTCACTATTTCGCCATGGCACGCTTCATCCACCCATGTAGTTCACAATGCTGTAAGTCGGAGCTGTCCTTTTTTGAGCTCCCGCCAACCCAAGTTTCTATTGAGCACAGTGACTTTATTACAATTAACCCTTTAAACACAATTAGTTCACCGAGTGCACCTATAGAATTCGTGATACCCAGCTCAGGTCCTTACTTTTTTGATCCAAGCTGTGTGCACATGTACGCTAAGCTACGTATAGCCCATTCTGATGGAACGGCCTGCGATGACAAATATGCTGTATACCCTGAAACAAACTTTCTGCACGCCATATTCAACCAGTGTGACGTATATTTAAATCAGACCAACATATCGGCAGGCACGGGGTACTATCATCTACGAGCCTATTTGGAAAATGTCCTCAACTTTTCCAAAGAAGCGAAGGCTACCTTTTAAGTGCGGAGGGATATATCAAACTAAAGATGAAATAGTATAAAGGACAAATTTAAAAATTCTAAAAAGAAAATATACGAGTGTTTTGGACAGTTGCACACAGATTTCACTTTCCAGGAGAAGTTGCTTGTGAACGGGGTGGATATGAAAATAAAGCTCACCCGCACGAGTCCTGAGATCTGCTTAAATCTGGATGCGAATCAAGAAGAGGGCGCAAAGTCCGTTGTGGTTCACATTATGGACACATACCTCCGCGTACGGCGAGTGAAATTAAGTTCACCAAAACAACTAGAAATTGAGAAAAATTTACTAAACGCTACAGTGAAATATCCTATTAACAGAGTGCAGATCAAACTATATACGGTTCCTGCAGGGTTGGCATCGAAGCAGATAGAAAACATTGCCCTGGGAAATCTTCCTAAAAGGATATTAATCGGCATGCAGGACCACGCTTCGGTGAATGGAAAATATAAATTGAAATGTATATTTATTTTATATATAATTATGTGTATATATTTCTGTTATGTACATATTGAAATGTATATGAAATGTATATTTTTTTATATATATATATATCCATAATTGTGTGTATATATTTCTGTTATACGCATATTCCTCAAATGTATATTTATTTTCTATATATTTATAATAAAAAGAATGATGCAATGTTGTTTATTGTTATGCCTTCTACCACCGGTATTCTGTATACAACAGTATCTGGCAATATTTAAGCCTTCTAAGCCAACTGGCTGATTAGGAGTCTATAATAGTGTATACAATGGTATCTGGCAACTCTGTCTTCGGAATACATGGAGCTATCTGGCAACTCAGCCAACTGGCTGATTAGGCGTATATAATAATAATGTATGCAATATACTGCTAAAAAGAGGTATCTGACAACTCAGCCAACTGGCTGATTAGGCGTCTATAATAGTGTATACAATGGAATACATGGCGCTATCTGGCAACTCAGCCAACTGGCTGATTAGGCGTATATAATAATAATGTATGCAATAATACTGCTAAAAAGAGGTATCTGACAACCAGCCAACTGGCTGATTAGGAGTCTATAATAATGTATACAATGGTATCGCGGTATCTGGCAACTCAAACCAATTACGCCAACTGGCTGATTAGGAGCCTATAAAACAACGCCAACTCGGCTGAAGTCTTGCAACTCAGCCAACTGGCTGATTAGGCGTATATAATAATGTATGCAATAATAAATAGAGGTATCTGACAACCAGCCAACGGTTGATTAGGAGTCTATAATAATGCATGCAATGGTATCGCGGTATCTGGCAACTCAAGCCATTTACGCAACTGGCTGATTAGGAGCCTATAAAACAACGCCAGCCCGGCTGGAGTGTTAATGTGCACTTGGCTCCTGCCAGGTGAACACCTCTCCTCCTTTCTCTCCTCCTCCTCCTTTCTCTTGGGGGATAACGCCGCCTCCAAGTTCCCCCCCATCCCCTTTCCCCCACCCCCCTTTGCAACAACCCCCTTCCCCCTTGCAACAACCCCCACCCCCCTTTGCAACATTACATAATAACCTGCAACATTCCTGCACTCTCCCCTTTTGCGGCTATACTACTTCCCACAACTTTATTAAAAGAACATTAAACAAAACAATAACATATGAGCCCTGAAGTGATTTTTGGAGTCGTTTTTCAGGAAAAAGTAGCGTCTTATGAGGCGTAAAATACGATACTTTAGTTTGACGGTGAACCTTGGTTGTAATTACCGCAGACTTTTTCCGTGGACTTTCCAAAGGGGCGGGGCGACCGCCTCCGTCGCCCCCCCTTGGCTACTTCCCTGGCCAGGGGACCTTATGTCAATGCACATATACCAAGGGTAACAGCACAACCAACGCAGTGCTGACTGCAAGAAGTGGGACCAATGTAAATTGGAGAAAAGGAAAAATAACGACAAAGAATACAATAAAAACTTGGCGAAGTATTATAAATCGTAACACGTTTAAAATGTTCTCAATTTACTATGTCAATATAAGGGAGCTTAAATAAAAAATTGCATCATTACAAGAAATCATTGATGGAAAAAAACAAAAGTAGTATTTATAACAGAATCATACGTAAAAGAAAATGAAAAAGCACAATTGAAAGGATATAAATATTTTATACTAAAAAGTGAGGAAGGTAAAGAAGGAATTGTAGTATTTGTGAAAGACGACATATTAAACTTCCGTTGTGAGGTGGAAAGAATTCGCGACTCGAGTGAACAAATGTGGATATTAATTAGCAATGGAAGAAACAAAATCAGACTCAGAGTCATATATGCACCGCGAGAATCGAGAAACCGTATTGAAATATTAAAAAATGATGTACTGTATAACACTATTGAAAAACAAATAAGAAAAGCAGAGTCAAGAGAAGAGAGAATACTCATATGTGGGGACTTTAACCGTAAAATAGGAAAGATAATAGTAAATAATAAAGATTAAGTTACAAAATCGGGTAAACTCCTTATCAATTTAATAGAGTCAAAAGGTCTAACTCTAACACTTCTTAACTCTAACAATTTATGTAAAGGACTTTGGACAAGAAGGGAAGGAGATTCCAAATCTGTATTGGACTATTTAATTATTAAGCAGGAAGATGATTCACGCGTAAAGGAAGTGAATATAGATGAAAAGAAAATCTGGACCCCTTTATAGAGTAACTAATAAAATTACTTACAGTGACCACCGTGCAGTAATGTGTACTATCAACTGGTATAAGGGAGCGTGTAAAGTAAATCACAAAAGGAAAAAATTATAATAGGAAAAGGACTAAAGAAATTTAATAGATTAAGTGAGGGGATTAACGCAGAGGGGGCGGGCCTCATAAAAATTGTATCATTAAACAAAAATCTACGAGAAATGTATAATATATATGGGAAAACAAAATTCAAGAAATAATGGAAGAATGTAAGACAGTTATTAAGTGGAAGAGAGTACCAGAAAATATAATTGTAAAGAAATTAAAAAAGATAAAAAGAATTTATAAGAAAAGAAGTTATGACTGGAATAATAGTGAAGAAGAAAAGAAAAAAGCGAGAACGCGAGTGAGTGAGTTTGATAGAGGAATGGATGATAGAGGAGGGAAAAAATAAAAAATTAAAAGAAAATAATTAAGACAATGGAACGGTTAAAAGGAAGAGGAGGACTGGATAATGGAGCATTTTGGAAATTTAAAAAGGATATGGACAGAAATACAAAGGTGGAACGAGGAGCTATAAAAAATAGAGAAGGAAAAATTGTAGAAGAAACTAGTGAAGTATTGAAAGTATATAAAGATTTTTACCATGATCTACTTATTACAAATAAGGCAGAAAATAAGGAAGAGAAAAAAGCTGAAGAGATTAATAGACTCCACCTGGAAACTATTAAAGCTGTATTAGAGGATGGACATATCATAAATAGCATTACAAATGAGGATGTTGAAAATGTTTTTAGAAAGTAAAAAAATAAGAAGTCAACAGACCAACGAGGATGGAGAAATAGTATAATGAAGAATGCTGGATGGGATGTAATAAGAAGTCTGACAAAACTATTCAATGTAATTCTTAAGACTTACAATATCCCAGAACAGTGGAACAATATGAAAATAATATCAATTTACAAAAGTGGTGATAGAATGGACATAGGTAATAGGAGGGGGATATTCATAACGAGTATAGTTAGTAAAATGTTTGAGAAAGTTGGACTAAATAAGAAGAGAAGTGACTGGAATCGAGGATTAAGTATGTACCAATGTGGAGGAATAGAAAGAAAATCAACAATAGACCACATATTAACGTTGAATGTAATAATTGACTATAATAAATATCTAGGTAACAATACATATGTTTGGTTTGGGGATGCTGTAAAATGTTTTGACAACTAGAGTTGAAGGACTGCATCAAAGAAGCATCAAAGGTAGTAGGCCCAGAAGAAGCACTACTAATATACAACTTAAACAAAAATGGCACAATGCAAATAAAAACACCTTTAGGTGACGCAAGACCAAGAAATATAGAAGAGGTAATCAAACAAGGCACGTCTCTGGGACTCAGACTGTGTTCAGTGGACGCAGATAGAGTAAATAATATGGTAAATGTCTGACAAGAATAAGGAAATAGAAATTCAATCATGTATATTTATGGATGATATAATTCAGGCATCAAGTAACTTAGGAGTAATAGAAAAAGCAATTAGTAATTGAAGATCAATGGAAATACTAAAAAAATTTATATTTAATAATAAAAAAGAGAAATCAGCAGTAATGACAATAAATGTGATGAGAAGAAAAGTACCTGAAATGAAACAATTAACAAAGTGAAAATGGGAAGTATAAACAAGTGCAAGAATACAAGTATGTGAGACAATGGTTCATAGCAGAGGTGATCACCAAACACGTATAGAAAAGAAGAAACGTAAGATAAATTTCATGATAGCAGATCTAAAGAGATATGGAGATCCAGCTACGGTAGGCCATTGGTCAATGAAGGTGAAAACAAAATTGTATGAAACCATAATAGTACGTACACTATTTTATGGAATGGAAACATGGACGAGAACAAGGACAAAGGATACTGAAGAAGTGGAACAAATACAGGGAAGAATTCTAAGGGAAATAACAGGAATGAAATGTAGTACCCCATATTGGGGATTATTAGCTAAATTAGGAGTGTGGCCAGTCAAAGAAAAATTGGATACAAGAAGATAATGCTAATGAACAATATATTAAACTCAAATAAGGACAAATGAATTAAAATGATAACCGAAGATCAGTTGAAAAATCCATACCCAGGATGTTGGGCAGAGGAAGTGGCAGAAATGTGTAAATTATATAAAGTAACATTAGAGGACTTGAAAATGATGAAAAAAGTGAATTAAAGAAAATTGTACGACAAAAAATTAATGAATATTTACAGGAAGAACTAATAAAGAGGAAAACTAAAATGAAAAAACTAAGATTCATTAGTGAATTTAAAAGAAAATCATATATTGAAAATATAAAAGAAAAGGATATGAAGATTGTAATGGAAATTCGATTGAATATGGTAGAGGTGAAAGGACATGAAGTGTGAAGTATGCAGGAGAGAGAACACGATTATACGAACACGACAGAACACTTGTTTCATTGTGAAAAACTAAGAAACATAGTAGGGAGATGATGGGAGTTGAGAATATAAAAAACCAGAAAGTATCAAAAATTATATTGTAAAAATAATGGAAATTAGAAGAAGACTCTGTTGACAGTAAAGGTTTAAGTACATAATAGGAAATACAGTGTAGAGGCTCTGCACCGGAAACGTGTGCTGATCCGCAGGATCAAGTGAGCAATTTCTGGAACCTAGAACCTGGAGCAACTTATAAGCAGAGGAGGAGTAAGGGGCAAGACCCCGCCCCCTTCCTATTCTGATTCAAATCCTAAGTAATGTAAATTCGTGTGTCACTCTAAAACTGCGTGGGTGATAGAAAAATTCTGTTTTCATTTCATAATCAACGTAAAAAATTACATATTAGTTCAAGTAAAAATATCTCTGTGACAAAAACTTTGTTGACCTGTGTAATCAGACTTATTTAAAAGAACCACACTCTTACCCTTGTCTGGTTTACAAATAATAGGTCTTTTCCGCTTGGAGCTAGCGGGGAATTTTAATGAAAATCGGTATACTAATGTAGTTTTGGTCACTGATTTCAAAAATACTTTCTTTTTTTGGAGAAATGAAAAACAAACATGTTAGAGCACTTTAAATAATTAATATGTGTTTTAACTAGCTTAAACTAGTTACAGAGGATTGTGTTAAATTTAGCCAGAGTCACAAACTGCTATTGTTTGAAAAAGTGCTCTAAGTGTGGGAAAGTGTGTTTTTTTTGATAAAAATACCAGTTCTTTCGTTGCCAAAAGCGTCGGTCAAACAGTAAAAAGTGCAACTTTACGAAGAATACGTTTATTTGAAGGATCCCGGCAGATCTGTAAAAGTAGCAGAAAAAAATCAAGAATTAATGCCCAGTTAGGTCAATTGAATGCCTGGTTAGGTCAATTGAATGCCAGGTTAGGTCAACTGTACGACTTAGGGTGGCCCACTTTTCAATTTTTTTTTAAAAGTATAGGTGATCATGGTTTTTCCCATTATTTGGCACTATACTAGCACATTGGTACCATTTTTAAAAAATTGATCAATATTTAGGGGTCTCGCATCGACCTTGAAATTACTATTTTTTTTTTAAATGCGTACTTTTTAACTTTTTACTGAATCAAGATAAATCATTAAGTAGGGATGTTTTCTGAATCCTCTTAATGAGAGAAGTCGTTTGGTGTGCCTGCCAATGTCATACGACTAACGGTTTAAAGGTTGTGCCTGTATACAGGTAATACCAATGTGCTGGTATAGTGCCAAATAATGGGAAAACCACGATCACCTATACTTTTCAAAAAAATGAGTCGCCATACCCGGGCGGAATGTATAATGTATATAGGTAATTAGAAAATGCACTATGCCTGTGCAGGTACCTAACCTATTTCTTTTTTTGCAGATCATAACATTTTGAAATTCTGTCTGAGTTCCTCATCCTTTGTCATGGACAAATCGATGGCAACCATAACTGGAAGAACTCTTGAAGCTACAAATAGAGAGTCATCAAAAGGAAAGGCGAAAATAACATCGCTACCTTCTCTAAGATCGGCCTCGGAAATTTTTTTAGTTGGCCAACCGTCGTCCTCCATCAGTGGTAGCAAATTGCCAACAACACGGCAGGTTTTCAATACTTCTTCAGTGTTATCCAGTACACTGCTAACAGGAAAGACGCATTCAAAGAAACCGTAAACAACGTCTTAAATTTTGGAACATGGCCCGCATTAAAACAATCACAAAGCTCAACTGCGAACGGAAGCTAGAGGCATTGTGGAAAGAGTGGCACTTACTCCAAAAGAGCAGAAAACGAGAAACTGACGTCCGGAGGAAAACGGCAGCAGTTTTCGGACACTGTGGACAAGCTGTGGATATCGGAGCATCTGACGCTGTCGAAGATATAAAGAAGAATCGACTGCTGTCCGACAAGGACAAGAAAGAAGACATTGACTCTATTCGATCAACGTGGTCCTCGGGTGGCAACGATGAGCGGGAACGATGAAGTTTTCGCTGTAAAAGAAAGCTACAAGAAGGAAGAAAACGTCCTCGCCAGGAGCCGCAAACCTCAAAGTGTGCATACGAAACCGGAGATGAGGCCATGGAGAATGATGATACTGGCATGTCAGGAGAGTCGGAGACAGAACTAGCGTTCCCCCTGCCGAAAGAGCCAAGTGTGTCTGTCAATCTTCCTCGCCGCATCCTTAATGCACCTGCTGTCATGGAAGTGGCTGATCGTTTCCGCATGTCCAATAATCAGGTGCGTATTGTGTATAGTATTCATCGATAGCGTCAGTTTTAAATTGGCCCGTAACCCACATGTATTCTTGACAGTTTCCTTTCCACTTTCCATTCTCTACATAGGTAGTAAGCATTGTGGCTGCTATCACACGTTCGGCGGATCCACCAGCAGACCTCAATCAGTTCAGCATCTCGAAAGAAACGGCTCGCCGGGGAAGAGTGTCACATCGCCGTGAAGTGGCGACGGCTGTGAAGGACTCCTTCACGCCACCGAGGCACACTGTTGTCCACTGGGATGGCAAAATGGTCAAGGTCAGTTGATTAAGTTTTCATAGCTATCAATTTAGTAATGAGATTCATGAAGCATAATGTCAATTAAAAAGAGAACTGAATGTGAACAAAAATAGGTTACTTTACAACCATGAAATTGAAATATATGGCATGTGTTTCAGAACTTCCTTGGAACGGCGGAGCACCGCCAAGCAATTCTCATCTCAGGGGCTCCTCATTGCACAGAAGGAAAGTTGCTGTCAGTCCCAGCTGTTGCTGACGGCACCGGACTGTTGCAGGCGCGGGCAACCATACATGCTCTCGAAGATTGGGGATGTGAGGAGAGCGTCATCGGACTCTGCTTCGACACCACTTCCACCAACACGGGGAGGGTGCAGGGTGCAGTTGTCCGGCTGGAAAACATGCTCGGGCGACCGCTACTCCAGCTGGGATGCCGTCATCACGTCCTAGAGCTTATCGTGGGGGCAGTAGCCGTCACCCTGCTCGGAAGGACTACGGCACCAACTGATCCTTTGTTTCAGCAGTTGAAGAGAAGGTTAGTTCATTTTTTGTGCAAGGTAAAGTTAGGACACATAATATTCCACTAGTTTATAAAACAGCAAGCCAAACCGGAACTTCAGAGTTTTCTCACACAATTTTCTTGTTTATTATTTTTGAAGATGGGACGAGCTCGAGCTCTTGACCTACTGCAAGCTGCAGGTCGAGAATCTGGCGGAGAGTACGTGGCTAATAGAACTCCGGGACGCGGCGGTCAGCTTCCTGAGCACAGCTTCTGGTTTCGTCAGAGACGATTACCGGGAAGTGCAGAGATCACGCTCCTGGTACTGGGGACACAACCACGCCGTGGCATTCACCTCATGCCAAGGAGCCTACCACCACGCAAGATGGATGGCTAAAGTTAGTATTTTCAAACAAAAATAATCTAGAGATAAGTTTAAATGTTATTCAAAGATAAACATTTCATTATAACGCAAAAAAGTAATTGGTAACAATAAACCTGTCTTACTTACAATGGTGCCTATTCTGTTTCAGGTCATCTACTACACAAAACTGCTGATGTTCAGTAGGCAGCTGGAGCTCGACGCCGAGCTGGTCGACAAACTGCACAGGATCTTGGTGTTTATCGCTCTTCTGTACGTACCAGCTTGGTTGGTGGCCCCTGTAGCAGCTGATGCGCCGTTGAATGACCTGGTACTATACCAGCGTTTTCTGAGGTATAGGGCAGTGGACCGCGAGGTGGCAGAAGCGTCACTTCTGGTATCTGAGGCCTCAGACCGTCATCTTCGCTCTATGCAGCAACAAGGTGGATGGCACTGTGAAGCAACAGATGGCAGAGAAGCTGTCCCACCTCCCTGTACCCAAAGACTTCACATACGAGAACGTCTCAGTCGACGAGATGACGCTACTCCCCGACCTGATCGACGAGTCCTCCTGGTTCTTATTTGCAGGTCTGAAGATGTATGGGTCTTCGTGGCTCACCCTGCCAACTGATAAGTGGGACGAGAACGAGGACTTTTGTCGTCTGAAGGATGTGATCTCTAATCTCCAGGTCACCAATGACGTCGCTGAAAGAGGAGTCCAACTGATACAAGACTATGCGAACACGGTCACAAAGGACGAGGCATAGCTGCAGGATCTTCTGCAAGTAGTGGAAAAGAACCGGAAAGAGCTCGGCGACTTCAAGAAGTCATTACTCGCCACGATGACATAGCACAGAGGGACAACGTTGCAGCCAGTGACGTGTGATAGTGGTCAATAAAATGCAAAAGTGATTGTTTAAGTTATTGTTTCTTTCTTCCTTATTTGTCTGCTATTTGCTGATTTTTTTGAAAAGTATAGGTGATCGTGGTTTTTCCCATTATTTGGCACTATACTAGCACATTGGTATTACCTGTATACAGGCACAACTTTTAAACCGTTAGTCGTATGACATTGGAAGGCACACCAAACGACTTCTCTCATCAAGAGGATTCAGAAAACATCTCTATTTAATGATTTATCTTGATTCAGTAAAAAGTTAAAAAGTAAGCATTTTTAAAAAAAAAACTCGTAATTTCAAGGTCGATGCGAGACCCCTAAATATTGATCAATTTTTGTAAAAATGGTACCAATGTGCTAGTATAGTGCCAAATAATGGGAAAAACTACGATAACCTATACTTTTTAAAAAAAATTGAAAAGTGGGCCACCCTACGGGTGTACGTCCTTAACGATTGATTAGGTTAAGTCATGATATTTTCGTTAAAAACACAGTAATTATTTAAAGTGCTTTAACATGTTTGTTTTTCATTTCTCCAAAAAAAAAGAAGTTATTTTTGAAATCAGTGACCAAAACTACATTAGTATACCGATTTTCATTAAAATTCGCTGCTACCACCCCCAAACGGAAAAGATCCCAAATAATATATTGATATTGGTATCAGACTTAAGATTTCGCACTCTATCAAAATCATTAAAAGAAAATAAAAGACAAAATACGGATCACCTGAAGATCCCTCACCCCAGCCTTTTTTACTTAGCTTTAGAAATCTAACTAACGAAAATATCACGACCTAACCTAACCAATCGTCAAGGGCGTACAATTGACCTAATGATTGGTTAGGTTAGGTCATGATATTTTCGTTAGTTAGATTTATAAAGCTAACTAAAAAAGGCTGGGGTGACGGATCTTCAGGTGATCCCAAAATACTATCTAACTTTTAAAAGATTAGTAAACTTATTAGCTATATACTTTAAATCACAACAAAATTCGGCGTACAAAGGTTTAATATCGTGAGCCAAATTATGAAGTTGTGACAATATTTCAAAATGCAAATAGTACAGTAACTAGCAAAAGGTCGGCGCTACGCGCCGATTTTGCTAGATCTACGGTGCTTCGGCTGAATTGTGGGCCTACGGCGTATTTTATTTTGAACATCAGTAGCCCTTTATCTGGATATCATTCCTATTCCTCTCACCTTGGGCCTCAGTAATTGGGGTGCCTGCGGCCTTCCAGTTACTGGCAAACCAATTAGTCATTCAATAAAACTACAGAAAAGAACGCAGCCATGAAAATCTAAAGCTTCACAAATCTTGATACTGGCAAACCAATTATTCATTCAATAAAACTACAGAAAAGAACGCAGCCATGAAAATCTAAAGCTTCACAAATCTTAATACAATGAGCTCGGATTTGAAGCCTAAGATTTTCATGACTGCGTTCATTTCTATAGTTTTATTGACCAAATAACTGAACCGACAGTAATTGGTGGCCCTGCGGCCCGCCAAATCATAGTTTTCATTGTTTCGAGTGCATCAATAATATTGTTATAGTGTTCCATTAGTTGTGATAAGCATGATCTTCCTGACCGGAATCGATGTTGGTTATCATTTTTTTCTGAGTTTCCCCATTAACCCCACCCCCTCCCCCATTACCCCACCCCTCCCCCATTTTGTGCCAAAATTATGATTAAAAATGAAGAAATGGGAAGAACTGTACCCCTAAAAGGGGGGAGGAAGGATTTATGTTAGGGAATTTTTTTTTAGCATGGGCACTGCACAATAAAAAGACGCATCGAATGGTGAAAACCGCATTGTTCTACACCAATTGTAGCGACCTGTAGGTGTGCGCAAAAAAACTGTTACATATATATAAAGGGTGATCCAGAGAAATGGGACCCAAAAGAAACCCCCGTAACTCCTAAAGTATAAGTCCTTTTATAAAATCATACGCATCATTCGAAAGAGGATAGTTACAAGTTTGTACAGGATTGTATAGGTTTTGACAATACAAGACAAGATAAGATACAAAACAAAATAAAAGTGTTAGTTAAAACTAACCCTTCAAGATGACTGCATGGACTGTGGAACAGCTGCGTTTCATAACTGAGCAATATTATTATGAGCATGGAAGAAGTGTAGTTTCAGCTCAAAGATCTTTCAAGACAAATTTTCAGATGTCAAAATCACCTTCTAAGAAAGTAATCCGTCGGTGTGTCAGAAATTTTTCCCTAACTGGCAGCATTGGAAAAGAAAACCAACTGGAAGAGTGCGCACAGCAAGGATAGACGAGATCATTAACAGAACTCATGAAATTGTACAGGATAATCCTAACATAAGCATCAGACGTGCTTCTCAGCTGTTAGGAGTTGGATATGGAACAACAACACACCGTATATTCAAGCAAAATTTAATGCTCTTTCCATATAAAATTCAAACAGTGCAACAACTAAACGATGGAGATTTCGCACGAAGACGACAATTCTGTCAATGGATCCAACAGAAGGTAAATGACACCACCAATTTTCTAGCAACTTTGATTATGTCAGACGAAGCCCATTTTCACTTGAATGGAACTGTAAACAAACAAAATTGTCGTTTCTGGGCAACAGAAAATCCATTGAATATTACCGAAGTCCCGTTGCATAGTCAGCGTGTAACTGTTTGGTGTGGTCTTACTGCATCTCAGATCATAGGGCCGTACTTTTTCGAGGATTCCACCGGAAACACGGTTACTGTAAATGGTGATCGCTACGAAAAAATGTTGACCGATTTCCTTATTCCTAAATTAAGAGATCTTTGTCTAGAAAACCACAAGACGGAGCTACCTGCCATACCACGAGGAACTGCATGGCAGTTTTGCGTCAAACGTTTCCAGGCGAGTTAATCTCAAGATTTGGAGACGTTGAATGGCCCGCAAGGTCTCCGGATTTTTCTCCCTTAGATTATTATCTCTGGGGATATTTAAAGAGTAGGGTCTACAGAAATAACCCAACGACCTTGCAAGAATTGAAGGCCGCCATCACAAATGAGATACAGGCCATACCACCGCACACTCTTGCAAAAGTGATGCAGAACTTACAAGCGAGAACACTGGAATGCTTGGCAACTAATGGAGCACATTTGAAAGGAGTCATTTAAAAAAAATAAATATTTCATAATAAACTTGTAACTCTACTCTTTCGAATGACATATAGTTTTTATGAAAGGAATTAAATATTAAGAATATTTGGCTTTTTTTTATGGGTCCCATTTATCTGGATCACCCAGTATATAAGGCTTCATTTCTGAAATAGTATATTAGATAATAATTTAAATTAAAAATAGGTTACCTTACATCTAAACCCAAATTAAGTATACACTTTTCATCAGGAATTAAGATTCTATTAGAATAATTAAGCATAATTTGTAGGGTGATCTTGATAAAATTAGTTTTAATTATTGTAATTCTAATAGAATCTTCATTTCTGATGAAAAGCGAAGAGACTTTCAACCAATCACAGCGCGTCTCCCACCTTCCCATCTTCAGTTAAATCTCGAGTCAGGTGCAGTGCGTGTGTTGTGCTAAAGTGCTTTATTTATTTTTATTATTTTCAAGCATTTATAGTGGGTATTTTTATTAACAATGAGTGGTAATAGTAGCAAAGTGTCTATTAAAGGCTTCCTTGACTTATCTAAGCAAGATGCTGTCAGCATTACTTCAAACATCTTTGGTGAAGGTTTCATGGATGTCATGGCTGATAAGTGATAAACTGATAATATAACTCCTCCAGACCAATTACGTTATCACTCTTCAACTCTGGGCCAATAAAGTGAGTGGACGAAATATCAAATTTTGCATGTTTTTTAACTTTATATTACTTTGGTTTTGAAATATATTTTAGTTAAAGGCTTTATATTATGTTACTGAGTGTACCATTTTAATTGCTTAAGTACAAGTGTATCAAAGAGGCCGGAACTGTAGGGGATTTCAGCATTTAAAAAATTCTAAGTTTTCGCCGTTTTCTTGCTAAACTACTCGTTTTATATTCAGTCCAAGGAAAGTTGTTTTTCTTCATTAAATTTCTTGTAGATTGATACCAATTATAACTAGATTTTTTTCCAGTTATACCTAGCACTCGTCAAACTTCGGCCTAAGATAGGTTAGGCCCTCTCCGAAGCTGTTTCTCGCCAAATAAGTTAGGCTGATACTTAATAAAAGCTATTTCGCTTGGCAAATATGCCATTTTTTGACCTAGGGCTAATATAACATCAACATAAAAACATTAATGAATTATTTCGAGTAGAGCGGTGATTAGGCCACCTAGTTGAAAGTAGCCTCATATGATAGGCTTAAGATCTATATTAGCCTACCGCATTATCAGTATTCAGGGTTAGGCTCAGATTTTCTTATGTTTGGTTGGAAGGGTTAATTTAGGTAATTATTTGTTTTTTGACCCAGTCTCTTTTTATAATGAGAGCAAACTTTTCTGGTCAATTTTGAGGTGCTCTGCAGGAATCTGCCATCCGTTTCCTGTGCAAATGCGTAGTTTTCGAGATATCGTCATCTTGAAAACTACGCATTTGCACAGGAAACGGATGGCAGTTTCGTACAAAACACCTCAAAATTAACCAGAAAAGTTTGCACTCGTCATTTTCGTTTAAACTAACGAATTTAAACGAAAATATCATGACTTAACCTAACCAATCATCTAGGGCGTACAGTTGACCTAACCGGTGTCACGTACTGAACTGTCCGCAAAACATTAGGACCGATCAATTTGTGATGCGTGATCTTTACGGGGGCTCCGCCCCCGTACCCCTGAGACCTAAATTATACGAATGATAATGTAATAACATGTGCCAACCTTGCATGGGTAGTCCGCTAAATTTCGCCTGCCCTTAAACTGAAATGACACGTTTATTTTTAGGATTTTTTTACGGCATCTAAAGACCTTCTGGTCTTTTCTTAAAATACAAGCACTATTGTATTTAGGGCAGGTCACGGATGTCTTAATTATTCCGTGATTGAAAAAAAGGTCTAAACTCTTGTTTTCATCGAGGGCAATATGGCGGATCACGTCTTCAAAATCAAGTTCACAAGATTGACACGTCATAATACTAGAACGAAAATCACCACACTAACAAGAAACAGAAAGAAGTAGGCAAAAGCAAGAAAAAGTAGCCAAAAATAGCCAAAAAATCTCCAAAAAAGGTAGCCAAAATAAACAAACTAACCGAAATTTATATACATACATATTAGAAAGTACAAAATATTTTTTTTATAAAAAAGTACATTTTATACAAATTTGCACAAGATAATATATATATATTTTCTTATTCAGTTTTGATTGGTTATTCAATATATATTGCTGTTATAGCTGGGTGTGACTGGGTCAAAAAACGAATATTAACCTTAATGGTAATATTTAATTTTAACCTCCTGCCTCTTAACTTTAATGTGGAACATACAGCCAAGGAAAAATTAATTCGAAAAAATTAATTCGAAAAAAGGTGCAGAATTTATCAGGTGTCTTTAGTGGAAAAGAATATATGGCTAAATATCAGATTCACGACAATGTATTTTACGCCTTTGGTAAGTTATTCAATATTAAATTAGGTCAGGTCATTGTCGTTAATTTTAATTTGAATCTTTTTCAAAATCCGGAGTGTTCTTTATATCTAGAAAGGGTTAATATTGGATTTTATTCAGCCACAAGCAGTTGAGCAAGTACTGTATATTGAATTGTCATTAAAAACTGACTAAAAAAATATATATCTTATCTTGTGCAAATTTGTCTTAATATTTTTTTTAATAATAATAATGATTGCTATTTTTTGGCGTTTATGATATGTATGTATGCACTATTTTGGTCAATTTGTCACTTTTTTTCCTAACTTTATTGATATAAAGAACGGTCCGGATTTTGGAAAAGAGCCCTTAAATTATATATATATATAAAATCCTTCCAACCACATATTACAAAGCTAACCAACCTTGAATACTGATAAAACAGTAGGCCTCCTATAAGCCTTAGGCATATAGGAGGGCTGTTATACTGAACAATAATTAAGTGGCATATCTGTAAACCCACTAAATATAATTAAATTAGTCTTATTGCTTAGCAAGTTAGCCTACTTATTACCCACTAGTTTTTAAATTCTAGGGCTTAATGTAGGCCTTAGATGTTTAGGGTCTAGCTCAGTAGGCTTGTGGGGAAAAATGACGCTACGTTTGCGATAGAATTTTTTACATATTTAATTTATATCAACGTATTAATTTTTTATATAAATACAGAAATATTAATTTTAATTTTTTAAAGCTTTTGAGTAGTGGTAGGAAAAACTAAAATTTAAAAGATGGCACCCTTTTAAGTTTTTAAACTTGGCACATTAAAAAAAAAAGCAAGACATTGTCGTACAGACAGATACCAAAATGGGACTGGATTTGAATATAGCTAGTCTTTGTTTCACACCTCTTTCATATAAAAATTAAATATATTTTGCAAAAAAGTATCGATCCGGTTCTTTAAATCGTACAGTAAAACAAACGCTGATAAGTACTCTCACACCATTGAGTCGTGTCATCTTACGCCCGACACTTTGTTTATATTTATTTTTTATTTTTTGATTCGATTAGTTCAGTAACAATCCCCTATTAATTTTTATAGTGTACAGATACATTTCAATGAATTTCCTCTATTTAATTACACTAAACGTAGTATTTACAGATTAACTAATGTATTAATAACAAATTTGTTGTAATATTATCAACGATATGACCAGGGGCGTACCTAAAGTATTTGGCACCCGGGGCGGATCCTTCCTTTGGCACCCCCCACAAATAATTTTAAATTTTAAACACGCAGAAAAATATATTATGTTTGAAAGTAGATTTTTAAGCAGTACAGTACTGTCATAAGCAAATTGGAAATAAGAAAAATGCAGGACATTAAAAATTCAGTGAACAGGTAATACTGCATTTTATTTTATACAAAAAACACAGGAAATCCAGTCTCAACGCTCAGCCTATTCTTCAAAGGTAAATAGAGAGGATTCACAGTTTCTGCTTTCGAGCCTTAATTTCTGCAAATTGATCAATGACCATCAAAATTCACCTTCTTTGCATATTCATGTTCAGTTGAAAGTAAAGCCAGATTTGTCAATCTTGTCTGACTCATGGTCGAGCGAAATAAATTTTTTATCAATTTCAATTTGGAAAAACTTTTCACATGAAGCAATAGACACACAGACAGTCAAAAAGAATCTCAAACACAGTGACAAGCTTGGCAAAGATTCACAAAAATCCCATTTCAAAATAAACTCCAGAAACTACCATGCTGTCCATTTCTTTGCCTCTTCAACGCTGATTTTGGCAGCTTCCAAATGCCTCCGAAGTCGTCCAATTTCCACACTGATATCTTTCTTCATCAGAGAATTCATCGAAAATCTGAGTCAAATTTGGAATATACTTCCGAAGTTCTTCTTCTGTTGCAACAACCAAAGTGTTTGGCTGAATAACGGCGAAGATTGACAGAATTTGATCCATTGCCTTAGAACGAATCTCCAATTCTTGATGAACGATCAAGATATTCAAACATAGCCCTTTTTACTTCCTCTGGCAATGTGAGACCAGCATCCTTTGCCATCTCTCCTGGCATCCTTTTTCGGAGCTTTACTCTCCCTCTTCTCTCCATAGAAATGTCAATTTCCTCGCACTTTGTAGTTGCATAATGAATGGCCCTCTCCACAATTTCATTTCGCTGATCTTCAAGAAACAGTTTTAGAGCTTGGAGCTTCACAATGCACTTTTCAAGGCTGATTCCAACTGTTTGCAAATACTTTTGTGAGATTAATTTCTTCCAGGACTTCACACCAGAAAGGAAAGTAACTCAAAAAAGAAATCACATACAACAGACAGCAAAATCTGAGCTGATCCTCTTGTGTCCACATTTTTTTTGGGATCGCACAGTACTTCAAGGGTTGAGGTCAGCTTTTCAAAATTTGCCCTCACTGGTTTCACAGCGTCATAATGAGCACTCCATCTTCTCTGCGAAAGTCTTTTGACTGTCATCCCTACATTTTCCATCAGCACTTCCCATCGATGAGTTGAGACTGAAAAGAAGGAATAGACTCTCTCCAAGGTTCCAAAAAGTCACACATGAAGAAACGCTTCCAAATGAGTGCACTCCGCAGAGGTTCGGAGAATGATTTGTACAAGGCACAAACAAAGCCTTTGGATTAATCTCTCTGATCTTTGACTGAACACCACCATGAATCCCAGCCATAGTTGCAGCGTTGTCATATTCTTGACCACGGCACAGGTTTATGTCCAGTCCATCTCTCTCTCTCCAGATGTCTCAGGATATCCCTGTGAGCTCAGCAGCAGTCTTTCCGGTAATAGGGAAGAAGTCCAAGAATGATTCCTTTACTTCAACTTTGTCACATTCAATATGGACGTATCTGTTCACTTCACACATCTGATCAGTGTGGGACACATCAGGAGTGCTGTCAAAAAGAATCCCAAAATACTTTGCTTTCTTGATATCAACAACTATTTTCTCTTTGACGTAATTCCCAAAAGACAAATGGAACTCATTCTGAATCTTTGGAGATAAATACGAAGCCACTCTCCTCCCAGATGGAATAGAATGCTTAATCCTTACTGGTATTTCAACTCTCCCGATGGCACCCTCCTCCTGGCTGTCACCCGGGGCGGACCTCCCCCCTCGCACCCCCCTTAGTACGCCACTGGATATGACCATACTTGAGGAGGATTCGAAGCCATGTAAATACCACCTCAAAGCTAGTTTTTTTCCACTCGATCCGAGAGGTTCATCATATTGAATTTTTTTTTCACTTTTTCGTATATATATATACAGGGTGTCCCAAAAACATGTACTCACTCTTAGACAGCCCTTTACTCATATAATTTTATTTGTTTCAGGCCATACTAACGTCAATATAATGGCAGACGTACGACTAACTTTTGAAGAAAGAAAATTTGTCATAAAGTGCTACTGGAAGTACGAAAACGTCACGGAAGTGCAAAGACAATTTAGAAGACAGTTTCACAGAGATCCACCAACGCGCACGCACCATTGCTCGTATCAGAGATAAGTTTGAAGCAGATGGAACTGTTCAGGACGTCCACAAGCAAGGTTCTGGAAGACCACGACATCCACCAGCCCCGCAAGAGAAGAACAACTGCTGGAAACCCTCCTCCTATCCCCAAAGAAATCCATACGACAATCGGCTCGTGAGATAGGAATCCCAAAATCGAGCGTCCATCGCATTTTGAAACGAGTCCATTGGAAAAGTTACATTCCAACATTAATCCACGCTCTCAATGAAGATGATCCTGACCGGAGAGTTGGATTTCGTGAATGATACCTGGACAAAAGCGCGGAAGATACAGCGTTTCCAGACAAAATTGTCTGGAGCGATGAGGCCTCCTTTAAGTTAAATGGCTCAATTAATCGACATAATTGCACCTACTGGGCTCCTCAAAATCCGCATGTTACTTTGGAACAACATTTGAACTTACCAGGGGTTACACTGTGGTGTGGGATATCAGCATTGGGCATCGTAGGACCATTCTTTTTTGACCAAACTGTCACTGGTGCCGTTTACCTAAACTTACTGCAGGAATCCGTCGGTCCATGCATTGAAGAGATGTTTGGTGACGAAGAGAGTTACTTCCAGCAAGATGGAGCACCTCCCCACTACCATCGTGATGTAAGGGCCTATCTCGATGCAACTCATCCGAACACATGGATTGGGCGCAGAGGTTGCGTTGAATTCCCTGCACGTTCACCAGACCTCACACCAATGGACTTTTTTTTATGGGGATATGTGAAAGATAAGGTTTACGCCGCAAAACCTGCGACAGTCGATGAGTTGAAAGAGGAAATTGAAGACAATGTCTCGCAATTCCAAATGAAATGATTCGTAATGTTATCGAATCCATTGGTCCGCGTTATCAGCTGTGTCTGGAAAATGGTGGTCATCAGTTTGAACATTTGCGAACACGCAGCAGAATGAGTAAACTAGACTAGGGGGGAAAGACTAAACTTTTCTTAATTTAATGTAATGTTCTTTAATTTAACCTATTAGACTTGTATCTATGTCAATAAACACTGCATTTATTGTCATTCAAAGTGTGAGTACATTTTTTTGGGACACCCTGTATATATATATATATATATATATATATAATAATATATATATATAGAAAATTATTTCCACGAAAGTAACACGTGAAAAATATTTATGATGAATAAAACCACGAAGGAAAGGAAACACAAAAAGGTGCTCAAGCGCTTTCGTCTAATGACATCCTCAGGAACACTGAAGTACATAAAAGGTTACGGCCTATATATAGGTTACAAAAAGAAAAAAATAAATAAATAACACACAAACACACACACACATATATATATATATATGCAATAAACAGAGAAGTAAAAATAAAAATTAAAAATTAAAGGATTAACAAAGAGTCATACATACTTGTAAGGAAAAATATCGATTTTTAGCACAAGATCAAATGAATTATAAAAATACAAATTTATACTGGAAATCTGCCCGGGTTTTAACACTTTGCCTTTTATAGTCAAGTTTCGATATATATAAAAATAAAATGAAGATTAAAAGTTAATAAAGTAGCATACAAGTTTACCAAAGATTTAGCGTCCTACCCTTTTTATCTAAATCTGTTTTGAAGGAATTCAAAACAACAGGATCGAGTTGAAAAAGACCTTTGCTTATGTTGAAGTTATTTGAAAGTTGGATAATGGCAGACTCAAGAATATTTCTATTAACAATGTTGCTAGAGTGAAATAAAACTGAAGCATTATTCCAATCAATACAGTGGGATAACTCTGACAAATGGACAAAAAGAGCACTGGACAACTGTCCTGTTCTAACGGAATATTGATGCTGTTTTATACGTGTGTGCAAATCCTTTCCCGTCTGACCTATGTAAAAGGAATCACATTGTTTACACCCAATTTTATAGATAATGCCTGAATTATTGGTAGGGCTATTTTTTACTATGATATTTTTCACATATTGTTATATGAAAATACTACATTAATATCCAAAAGTTTAAGTACATTAGCAATGCCTAAAAAGCCCGGGAAAAATGGAAGTACTAAAATATTTTTTGACAAAAGTACGAGTGTTATTATTGACACGATAGAAAGTTCGTTTTGCCTTGTTGAGACAAGATTCCATAAACGCAGATGGATAACACAGATCACTTCCAATACCGTTGATTTTTTCCAATTCGGCATCGATGTATTCCGGACTGGCGATCCTAAGGGCGCGGAGAAACATTGATGAAAAAATGGCCTTCTTAGTGGGGATGTCATGTCCCGAGTAAAAGTGTACGTAGGACAAATTGTTTGTTGTTTTCCGATAGATACTAAACTTAAAACCTGGGCTTTCCCTATGTACACGCACATCCAAAAATGGGATTGAATTGTCTTGTTCCACTTCAAAAGTAAACTTAATGGAGGGGACTTGATCATTTAACTGAAGGAGGAAGTTATCCAGGTCACGATTCATGGCCAGATACACAAAATATCGTCGACGTACCGCAACCAAGGGATGCCAACCCCAGGATTCTTGGAATATAGGTAATTTCGAAAAACTCCATATAAATATTGGAGAGGAGGGGCGATAAGGGGTTGCCCATGGCCATCCCAAACACTTGTTGATAATACTCGTTATTGAAAGTGAATTTACAGTCTTTGATGCAAAGCTTAATAAGTTCCAAAACAATGTGTGAAGGTAGTGGCAGGTCATACTTATGTAATTCTTGGGAGAGAAAGTCAAGCATATCATCAATCGGCACTTTTGTAAACAATGAACAAACGTCAAAACTGATCAATCTATCGTTAGTTTCAGTACGTGCATTATTCAATTTTTCAGTAAGATCCATGGAATTTTTTACATGTGAATCGGAGATAGTTCCGAGAATCGGGGACAAGACTTTGACAAGCCATTTGGAGAGTTTATAAGTAATAGAGCCCACCGAGCTAATAATAGGGCGCATAGGGTTGCCAGGTTTGTGGGTTTTAATAAGACCGTAAAGGTAGGGCAGAGAAGGTGAAGTGGACATGAAAAGCGGAATTAAGTCCTTATGATCTTTGAGAATGCGTTTCAAGCCACTATTAAATGATTTGATGACGTCATCCTGCGGGTTCTTCCTAAGTTTGCTCTATGTGGCGGGGTCCTGGAGAAGCTCGTTCATCTTTCCGATGTAGTCCACTTTGTCCATAATAACTATGGTGTTAGCCTTGTCTGCTTTAGTAATATGGAGCTCCCCATCTTTTTTTAATTGTGAGAGGCCATCGCGAAAACGTTTAGGAAAGTTATCTTCGTAATTACCATTCGCCGCACTATAAACGAGGCCTTTAACTATGTTAAACAAATACTGAGGGAGATTACACTGTTTTTCAAAACACGCGAGACTGTAACAAATTTGTAAAGGCGAAGGTTTTTTAACAATAAAAAAGGACACACCATATCCAAGGGCACTTTTTGCATCGTCACTAATGTTTTTCGAAGAAAGGTTCAAAACACACTTTGAGCTTGCTTATTTACTCCACTGACTGTTTCGAATGAGACTTTTAATTTTCCCATCCCATCATGGCTAGACACGCTACGGGACCGTCAAACTCTAGACTCTACTAATTGGTTAGGTTCAAACTCTACACTCCAACTTTTCTTACCTCACCAGGCATCTGGTAGACCTAAAGCGGTCTGTCAGTTGGGAGCCCTCGGACGAGACCCCTCCATGCCTCACGATCTCCACACACAAAGTTCGCCCGTTGGAGACTGATTCCACACTTCTCGACAGCACTCTTGATGTTATCCATCCATCGGATCTTGGGTCTTCCAACTGGTCTTCTGTTTTGAGGGACCCATTCCAGCATTCTTCTTGCTGTCCTTTCCATCGGCATTCGTTGGACATGCTCGTACCATCTCAGTTGGTTCCTCTCAATATTCTCATTAACCGAAGTTACACCCAATCGCCTTCTTATTTCAGTGTTCCTTATTTTATCCAATCTACTTGTACTCCTTCTATCAATCTCAGGACCCTCATTTCAGCTGCTTGCAGTTTTCCCCTCGTCCTTGTGTTTAGGGCACAAGTCTCGCTGCCGTATAGTAAGATTGGTTTCAATATTGTTGAGTCTTTACCTTTTTAGAGATGTTTTGGTCTTTCAATAGGGGGTACAGGAAGGAAACATTTCTGCTATATTTAGCAATTCTTTCATTCACCTCTGCATCCATACTAGTGGTGGCCCGGATATCCGCATCATTTTTAACACCCGCACTTCTGACTGCGGATGTTATGCGGATATTACCTCTAATAAATTATGCAATTTACAATTAAATTAGCTTATAAGGCCCAGTAATGCACATTTCATGTAAAGTATTAATTATTAATGAACAAACAAATATATAAACGTCAAAATATAAATAGCTGGTAACACAGAAAATTGAATGAAACTTGTTTCATTGAATTTTCTGTGGCTGAAACTCTTGAGAAAGTTATGTTTATCATAATGAAAAATTAACATTAATATTAATTTTAATTCTTATTCATTGCCTGCCATAATAGTAATATCACGAAATTTGAAAAATTGTCATATTCATAATTCTATATTATATTGATAGATTAACTAAATATCCGCATCTGCATCCGCGGATATTGAAATTAAAGATCCGCAGATGTTGAAAAACTGACATCCGGTCCACCACTAATCCATACCCGCATCATTTGCTGTCACACTACCAAGGTATTTAAATGTGTCCGTCTTTTTCATTTCCCTCTCCCAACAAAGATTCCATCCTCGTTCGCTCCCCTCGTTACCAATATATATTCAGTTTTATCATAATTCAGTTTGTCCATACCCTCTCAATCTCTCATCCCACCTCTGCATAATTCTCTCCAGGGATTGTTCTGAGTTAGTCCCAACAGCCCCATCATCAGCAACCTGGTTAGGTTAATTGAATGCTAGGTTAGGTAAACTGTACGCCCTTGATGATTGGTTAGGTTATCTTGATATTTTCGTTAAAACTAACGAAAATATCACGAATTAACCTACCAATCGTCAAGGGCGTACAGTTGACCTAACCGGGCATTCAATTAATTTTAAGCAACTTTTACCTAATAATTTTCTCTCTCGAGAAGCCGTTTCCGTGTTTTAGGGTCGAACAGACAGACAGTTATATATATCAGGTTATCCCATAAGTAATGTCGTTTTTTTGCATTTATTTCCAAATGAAAATAAAACTGCATGAAAATAAATTTGAATCGATTATATATTTTCATTCACGTTCTATGACTCTCTGCCACCTCTCTACACGCATTTCAATTCCATGTTTATAAAATTGCTTCAGTTTAGAAGCAAAAAAAACTGCGAGGGCAATGTTGATAACCTCGAAACTTTCAAGTTCTTTCCCGTCAAGATAGTTTTGAAGACTTCTGAATGGGTGGTAATCTAATGGTGCAAGGTCTGGTGAATACGGAGGATGTGGAATTTTTTCCCAACTAAGCTGTTCAATTTTGGCAGTGGGGTGATTCGATCAGTATGAAGACGCGCGTTGTCCTCTTGAAACGCAGCACCCTTGCGATTGGCCAAAGAAGGACGTTTTGTTTGCAATGCAGCGCTTAATCTTTGAAGTTGCTGACAGTAGACTTCGGCTGTAATGGTGTGATTAGGCTGCAAGTTCAAAATAAACCACTCCTTGAATATCCCACTAAACGCACAGCAAAACCTTCCTGGGGTGCAGATGTCCTGTTGACTGTGGTGAAGCAGATTCCCCAACACTAACTCACTGCCGATGACGCTTAACATGTGATAAAGCACCTATTTTTCATTCCCAGTAATGAGTCGATTCAGAAATGGTGCTTGAAGTTGCCGAGAATGCAATGAAGAGCAAATGTTCACACGATCTCTACAGTTGTCTGGTGACAACGTATGGGGAACCCACTTCCCAAGTTTCGACACTTTTCCCAGTCGTTGCAGGTGGCGATAAATTGTGGAACCGGTCAAATTTAGTCGCTGGGCAAGTTCTTCAACAGTTACAGCACGATTTTTAAGAGTAGCTATCAGAAGGTCATCAATGAATTCAGCAGGTGGGCCCGAGCACGCTTCATCAGTTAAGTCACCAGACCTAAACTTATGGCACTATCGTTGACATTTCCTTACATTTAAGGCTTCTTTCCCATAAATATATTGAACATTTTTGGTGGCTGCAGTCGTTATTTCCTTTTCTAAACTCAAAAGGCATTATATGCCTAATGTGTTCCTCTGATACTTCCATCTTATCCGTAAGGGTGAAATAAACGAATTGTTAACACGATGAAACTTCACTTAAACTGAGAAGTAACCTGTCTAAACACACAAACTCGAGTTTTCCACAAAATATACACAGAAGCATGTGCAAACACGACGCGAGTTTAGCAGTGCAAAAAACGCCCTTAAGTCTGGAACCATAGGGCAAAATGATAAAACGCTGAAGAGACTTTCGGGGACTGCTTGAAATGTGCGAGGATGGTAGCGGCTGTATCATCGTCGGTGGATGTCCTCGGAGGTCCACTGCGTGGTTTATCTCCTATGGATCCCGTTTCCCTGAACTTTGCTACAAGTTTGCCGACACAGATGTGTGTTATCGGCGCGGGGTCCGGATGCAATCTGTTAAATTCCTCAGCGACCTTCCTCTGACTCCGATTTCCTACAAGCAGAATTACGTGGATGCGTTCTTCCTTACTCAGACATCATGGGCACTTGTATAAACGGAAAAACATGAATTACTTATTTTACCCTATGGTTCCAGATTTATGTTTATTTTATATATATATATATATATATTACACACAAAGCAATTTTGTTGCACCTTTTTGGGGCACCTACAAAACGGTTTAAAACTTCGACTCCAAATCACGACCCCGTTAAAAATAGAAGGAACACCTAAAGAATTCAAATCTGAAGCCAAAAGGCACCAGCCGGAGCTCGAACCGCGTCCAGCCGATTAGTAGCTCGACGTTTTAACCATTAAGCAAGCACACACACACACACACACCTGTTTAATGTTGAAAAGGGGTCCTTATTATCGTTAATATGAAAATCCATGAATGACAGGAAACTTTTATTTTAAAAGTCAGAGTTTGAAAAGGTACTCGCACGTCAATCTCGTATCATTAAAAGGCGTTTCTTGAATAGGAAATCGACTGGAATTCGATGTGTGGTTCATTAACAAATGATTTAGTAATGAAAATCGCTCTCGTGTCATAACCGGTTTGATATGCGTTGAAAGAAAACTTATTGTCCTTTTATAAACGGACATTTTAGCAAGATCGAAACGTCAATCCAGTATATCGTTAAGATGTTTATTTAACTCTTATTCGACTTGAAATTGTGATATTAAATTTTTTTTAATTTTCCTGATGAAATGAAACAATTTGCATTATTTTTACAGTAGGCTCCAGCATGGATGGTTTTTTCTTGTCTTTACCAAATTTTTATTGGGATACCTGAAAATAAATTTGTGAGTATATGAGTATATATAACTTGGTTAACCTTGGTTTTTGCTTCCGCCCGAATTGTTCATTCTGACGAAGGTCAAGTTTGTCACTCCACCTTACACCTACAGTTTAAAGTGGAATCCGAACCACGCTCCACCAGCAGCCCTGCGTCTTAACCACTAGGCTACCCAGGGTACCCATTTATCTACCAACCAATTTTTTTGTGTGTGGAAGGATGAACAACTGGGTTTTGCTGCGCGCCGCACATCGTCACCGGGTCTAGATCCCGGGGCCGATGGATTCGTAGTCAGCGACGCTAACCACGACACCACCGAGACATACAGGGTGTCCCAGGAGGAAATATCAAGAATGCACCATTTCACTCTGGGTATTTCTAAGTACAGTAGAAAGTATTATATCGATATGGGTCTGATTCCCAACCGTTACCGAGATACAGGCCTCTACATATGGGTAATTAAAACATAATAAAAAGGCGATCTTAGATACTATTTAATGACACTTATGGTTTACAAAAAGTACAAATACAATACACACTATTGCACTTATTGCAGAATGGTTTCAAAGTGACCCCCTCCCTTCAATGCACCGCAGCGAGCCTCCGATCCATCGAGTCTTGCCAAGGAAAACGCTGAAGTTCATTTCTGAGGTTTATGAACGCATCCAGCGGCATGGCTTGAAGTTGCTTGAGCACTGCACCTCCACGTTTGCAGAGTACACAACACACCCTGAAAAGAAACGTGACCCAGTGGAGCAGGTGTTATGACGTACCTAAATAAATGTAAAAATAAATAATGTGAGGATCTGCACAGTTGCCAATGTATCAAATGTCATTGAATATTATCTAAGATCGGCTTTTTATTATGTTTGTTACCCAAATGTAGAGGCCTGTATCTCGGTAACGGTTGGGAATCAGGACATGTCGATATAATACTTTCTACTTAGAAATACCCCATAGAGTCAAATGGTGCATTCTTGACATTTCCCCTGCTGGACACCCTGTATATATATATATATATATATATATATATAATATATATGATGAAAATAAACCAGAAGGAAAAAGAAAACAAAATGGTGCTTAAGCGCTTTCGTCTAGTGACATCCTCAGGTTATTAGACGAAAGCGCTTGATCACCATTTCCTGTGTCCTTTTTCCTTCGTGGTTATTTTCATCGTAAATATTATTCACGTGGTACTTTCAACTTTCGTGAAATAATTTTCACATATATACTGTGTGTGTTTTTGACAGATGTTGACAAAATGAGGCATAGGTGGAAGAACTATATATACACACACCGTGTATATATACTAGGGGCACTCACTATATTTTGCCCCACCCTTAGTGTATACTAGGGGCACTCACTATATTTTGCCCCACCCTTAGTGTATACTAGGGGCACTCACTATATTTTGCCCCACCCTTAGTATATACTAGGGGCACTCGCTATATTTTGCCCTGCGCTTCATATAACCGGATTTTTCCAGTTTAAACCCCCCCTCTCTGTATAAAACCGCTTTTAAATGCCCTTGTATACAACCGATGGTTAACGCAGTTTCGAAAATGGCGTCTGACAGTGATGTGCGTCGTAAATAGAGAGCTGTTATCGAGTTCTTAACCGTAGAGAAGGAACAGTCGGAAATATTCACAAACGTCTACAAAACGTTTACGGAGATGCTGCTGTTGATCGAAGCACAGTTGGACGCTGGTCTAAACGTGTGAGATCATTGGAAAGAGGGAGAGCCAGCCTTGATGATGAGCCACGCAGCGGTTGCCCGGCATCGGCTGTGACATCTCACACTGTGCAACGTGCTAACAGCATCATTCGATCAAATCGGCGCGTCACAGACAAGGGGCTATCACTGGAGCTAGGAATTAGTGAAGGAAGTGTGAATACGATAATTCAGCAACTGGGATACTCGAAAGTGTGTTCACGGTTTGTTCATCGCGAACTGATTGAAGATCACAAAGCCCAAAGAAAAGAAATTGCTTCTGAGTCGTTGGTTCGATACGAAACAGAAGGGGATGACTTCCTTTCACGAATTGTGACTGGGGATGAGACTTGGATAGACCATTTTGAACCTGAAAGAAAACGCCAATCCATGGAGTGGCATCACGCAAACTCCACACGCAAGAAAAAGTTCAAAATGGCTCTCTCTGCAGGAAATGTTATGGCCACCATCTTCTGAGACACGAAAGGGGTGATTCTGGTGGAGATTATGAAGAAAGGACAAACAATCAACTCGGAGGCATATATTGCTATCCTACAGAGACTCCAGAGACGTGTAAAGCGAGTTCAACCGGAGAGAAAACTGGAAGACGTCCTTCTTTTGCAGGATAACGCAAGGCCACACAACAGTTTGCAAACAAGAGAGGCCATCACAAAAATGCGCTTGACTGTGTTACCCCACCCTCTATACAGCCCGGATCTGGCACCTTCAGTCTTCTATTTGTTTGGGTCAATGAAGGATGCTATTCGTGGAAGAAAGTTTCAGGGTGACGATGAGGTTGTTGAGGAGGTTAAGAGGTGGCTCCAGCGGAACCCAGCTGACTTTTACCAGTAAAGAATAAAGGCCCTTGTTTCGAGGTGGAGGAAAGCCGTAGAAAAGGATGGACAGTATGTGGAAAAATAAAAACTTTTAATAAAGGTATGTAACTAATTGTGTACAAAATTTCTGGAACTTAAAGGAAAATTGGAAAAAAAAAGGTGGGGGAAAAATATATTGAGTGGCTCTCGTATATATATATATGTGGGTGCGTGTATATATACAGTTCTCGTAACAAGAACTAAGTTACGGAGGTAATTAGTAAAGACTACAGTATATATTTACAAAGTAACTGCATTTTACTAAAAATTTAACTTTTTGGCTTTCCAATTTTTGTGTAATTTCTTTGATAGGAAATTAAGATAAGAAAGAATTGAAGAAATTCTAATTATTTGTGAAAAAATGGAATGAGGAAGTTGGTAAGCACTATAAATAAAGATAAGGACCTCACCTGGAATCTGTCCAAATCCCCCCCCCCCCCCCTAAAAAAGATATGATCCAAAATGTTAGAAAATCTTCGAAAACATCAATTTGAGAAAATGGCACCCAAAGTTTAGCCAAGGTGTGACTGACTATTTGAGAAGTGCTAGACCTCCGACAAATAATTACCTCGTTAAACCTCGTTGATGTTCCGTGTGTTGGTCTCTCTTCACACGGTCAAGCTGGTGGCCCCGCCTCTAGGCCTGGCTTGTTGGAGGAGCGAGTTGCTTTCTTGCGCTCTCCACCACACTGCCAGGTACACCCGGCTCATCTGGTACCGTCCTGAGCCAGGCATCTAGTCTTCTCTTGAAGACTTCAATTTTGACCACTGTAACGTTTCTGAGGTCCTTTGGAAGCTGGTTAAAAAGTCTTGGGGGGCCCCCTGACATCCAAGCTATTTTCCTTCAGTGTTGAAGAGGTCCCTTGTCGGGCCTTTAATTTTGAAACACTACACATTCTGCCTTTCCTCTTTTCCAGCGTTGTTTGAATGGTAATTGGGTTTAGTTTTAGGTTTGGTACCAGTTTTTCGATCATTTTCCATATGTAGATTATGGTGTACCTCTCTTCTTTCCAGGGAGTACATATTTAGTTTATGTAGTCTTTCCCAGTAGTTGAGTTCTTTGCAGCCATCAATCTTGGCTGTGAAATGTCTGAGTTTCTTCTAGTTTATTAATTTCCTTTTTATATGGGGACGTCAAAACTGAGCAGTATTCAAGTTTTGGTATAATCAGTGTTCTCAGCAGGGGAATCATTACTGTCTTGTCCCTCCTTTTGAACGTTCGTAGTATCTCTCCCGCGACTCTCTGATTTGTTTATTGCTATCTGATTTTGTGTCTCGAATTTCGCATCATCGGTCATTATTACCCCCAAGTCGACCGCTTTCGTGCTTCTCTGAATTTCCTCTTTATCTGGAGCATAATATGCAGTCTAAGTTCCTCATTTCTACCATATCTCAAGAGCTGAAATTTCTCGGTGTTAAATGGCATATTGTTGTCTTCTGACCATGTGTATATTTTGTTCGTGTCCCTCTGCAAGGCCTCCACTTCATTTGCATTGCTGATTTTTCTGCTGATCCTTGTATCGTCCGCAAAGGATGTTACTATACTGTTGCTGTTTACTCCACTGTCTATGTCTGACATAGAATGACGCGCTACTCTTAATCGTGAGTCAGCATTATTATTTGTACCCCAAAGGAGGTTTTTTTTTCACGAGCTTGTAAAACCTCTGCTTCTCTTGTTTCTGCCTTTTTTTAATTATTCGTTTTATAATTCTGGCGAAACGGCGAAAGAGGTGATGATTCACTTGAAAACCGAGGGGTTCCAGCTTGAATTTGAAGCTCTTTTATATAGGCACACTGGGCATTGATTCTGATGAATCTTTCTATCTAAAGTTTTGTTTTGTCATTGAAACCAGTGTTAATATGTTTAAAAACTGTTTAGATAGGTATTTTAAAAATATTAACGTCGTTTAAAATAATGAAACAAGTAGCAACAAGAGCTCTGGGGGTAATGGTCGATGATGAGTCTGTTGACGAATGATGCCAGCTTGTGATATGCCAGCAATAAAATTATATTAAAAAAAAATTAGACTAACACGAACTTAGATGTAGCTCGTAGCGTAAACTAACCACTTTTTGTTATAGGGGGCCTACTCTTCATATTTTTTTTCCTTTTCTTATCCTCTCTTTCCTTGCATGTCTGTAGTTTGCATGGTATGACAGTGTTTGAGTTAAGACTGTTTGCATGGTTTGTAAACGTTCTTATTTTACTTCTTTTCATCTTTCACCCCTTTCCTATTCTCTTCGACTATTTTTCCGACTTGTCGGCATGGCTGGCGGATGATGATGGCGATTCTTTCTCTTTCTGAATGAGTGTTAACCCACGAATGATAGGTTTTGCTACTTACTTAATCACTTATTCTCTCCTTTTAACTCTCTATTCTCTTTTAATCCCCTACTCTCTTCTTTCTCTCGGGCTAACCTTAAAGTGGATCTTCAGGTCTTTGTTAGCCTTAGCTTCTGTAGCTCTATAGAAACCTCCTTCGTCTGGCAGTGGTGTAGTGCTGTGGGAACGGCGTTCCCTTACTTTTTTTGGTAGACGGAACGGCGTTCCCTCACTATTTCAAATAAATCCGAACTTACAAATCTCTAACGTCATGAAATTTTAATTCCCACCCCTAGAAGAAATATGAGAGAGAATCATTAACTGTCATTTCTTTTAGCTTCGACTGAGGCAATGCTAGCCTATAAAGATCTGGTGAAACAGTCACCACGGCCTACCAGTTGTTAACTTTTTTTTAGTTAATCATTCCAGTTGTTAGCTATTTTTATTGATCGTACTGGATGTCGTATATCTAATGACACTGGAAATACTCAAAGGTGGGCAGTTGCGCCGCAAAAAGTTGCGGCGCAACATTTTTGGTTGCGCTTGCGCTTGCGCTTGCGCCGCACATTTTTACAGAGAGTTGCGGAATTGTTTGCGGCGCAACTTATATATGCAGTTTCAAGATTAGCGCGCAACGCGCAACATTTATATACTACTCTGTAAAAATAACCCAAGCGAATGTAACTTAAATATTTTTATCTGGCAACACTGCACTTCAATTGTTTACATTCAGTCACATTCTCAATGCGCCAGTATCACTGTCTGACTTTCTGTTGTTTTCGTTTCTTTTTACTTTTTAGTACTAGTACTAGTATTATGGATCGTTTTGTGGTGTCTGTGGCCAACAGCACTGATTCTGCCGACCAGGACATGGAAGAGGTTGAAGTGACTGAGAACGTTGACAGCCGTTCCCCTGAGACTGAAGCAAGTGTCAGTGAGGTTTCCGCTTCAGGATCGGGGGGCCCTACCGTTAACCCCTGGCCTTACTTGGCCGACTTTTTTGAGTTCAAGGGTCAGGCCCAGGCACAGGGCCACACGGACAACTTCCTGTACGAGTGTGTCCGCTGCAGGCCCAATAAGGGTCTTCTCAGCCAACAAGAAGTCAAGTTACAGCCTCCGGAAGCATATGGAGAGTAAGCACGGCTACTGCCTTCAGAAGTTTTTGGACTACTGTATGGACGGGACAAAAGAAGCCAAGAAACGCCATGCTCTTTGTGCAGTATAACACACCCATTCCCTCAAGTGCGGCTGTAGAACGTCTGTTCTCTTTGGGGAAGGATGTTCTGAAGCCAAAACGGGCTGGACTCTCCGATCCACACTTTGAGATGCTGGTGTTCATGAAGGGGAACCTGGCTCTTATGTAGTGATTTTTTTGCATTTATTATATATTGTAATAAAATATTGATATTATCTTTTTCTGTATCAGATATATTTTGTTTAACTTGTAAAAAGGCTTTTTATTTTAATATTATTTATTTATTTTTCAAAAGTTGCGCGTTGCGGTTGCGCTTGCGGCGCAACTTTTTGAAAAGGGTTGCGCGTGCGGCGCAACTATTTCAGCAGAGTTGCGGCTGCGGCGCTACAAAAATCGTTGCGCGTGCCCACCACTGGAAATACTGCATCTTCAACCTTAGAATATATCCTAATATCCAGTGCATGTGACCTCAAAATATCCCTGAAATTGGTCAGATTTCAAAAGATTTCCCGGGGGGCTTACAGTGTCCCCGGACCCCCAGCTGTATGGGCTCGCCGCGCTCGCCATTGTCTCCCCCGCATCTGAGTAACACTTTCAAAATGCGTTCCCTCACTTCTTTATTTAGCACTACACCACTGTCGTCTGGACTTAAAAGTTTCGGACTCATTTTAAGAGGTTAAATTTCTCTTCTCTGTCAATAATAAGAAGTAAATATAAGTCCTAAATCATAAAAATTTTCAATTTCCTAGTCAGTACAATTTTGTCAACAGCCTAATGCGATGGACTCTATACAGGGTATTTATAAAATCGAGGGATGTACCGATATATCGGTAGATTTTTATCGATATCGGCCGATATTTCAAAAGTACGATTTTTCCAAAATTATGAATAAAAGACTATTTAGACTTTAGAGGATGAAATTTCCAATATTTTGTTTTATCACTTCACATACATATAATAAATATATATATTACACTGGTATGCATCAATTTTGCTGTCAAGGGTTTTGTAAGTGATTCTTATCAAGTATTTCCTGCTGATTTCGAATCCGCAATCCGTTTTTCTCAATCGGCTCAGGTTATACGGTTATGGCCTCATAAGTAAAATAGAATTTTTCGTGATTTTGTCAAAGCGGAATTGGAACAGTAACATCTATCATCACTTGTTTCACTTGTATAATATCTTTTTTTACTTTTCAGGCATATAGATAAAATATTTCATAATGAATAGAGCGTGTAAAAATGATCCCAATAGATTCTGCTACATATGTGGGACGGTTACCATGCCAAATAACCAGTCCCAAATCACTAAATTTGTGAAGACAATGTATAGAGCATACTTTGGAATTAAGCTAGGGGACCAGGACAAAAATTTCGCCCCTCATATGTGCTGCAAGACGTGCATTGAAAATTTGAGAAGATGGAGCAAAGGCAGAGCGAAATCTTTGCCTTTTGGAATTCCCATGATTTGGAGAGAAGGAAAGGATCACGTGACAAATTGCTATTTCTGCATGACAAACCTCCAAGGTGGGCTTAAAATTTATTTTTCTTAAATATTTTGAAATCCTCGTATGAAACTTGACATAATATTCACCATAATGCAATATTCACCATATATAGCATAATATTCACCATAATGGTAATCATACATTTACATATACATATTGTTATAGAAAATACATTTACACATACATATTGTTATACAAGTTACATATACAATGATTGTATATTTTCTTTCTTTTTCATTCATATTGTCCCCGAAGGGACAATATGAATGAAAAAGAAAGAAAATATACAGACTCCATCGACCTATTTCATATCTTACAGACCGCAGCCTTCCTCACGAGCCGCCACTGTCTGAATGCTGCTTCTATTTCATTGCAAGTTTTATATCCATGTTTCTGTGTTTCTATTTTCAGGAGTTAACAAGAAGAATAAACACATTGTTGTATACCCTGACATTCCTTCTGCTATGAGACCTGTACCCCATGGTCCTGGAATTCCAATACCCGACCCACCTCAAACCCTGGACTTCGATGATTCTGATGCTGAATCAATGACCAATGCCAATGACCAGTCCCAGTCGTATATACCTCAAAATACCGCTTCAAATGAGCCGAGGCCTCTCAACCAGGCCAAACTTAATGATCTTACCAGGGATTTAGGACTTTCCAAATTAGCTGCCGAGATCTTGGGCTCACGACTTCGAGAGGACAACTTGCTGGCTCCGGGAACAACATTCTCCTGGTATAGGAAACGAGAGGAAGAATTCCGCAAGTTTTTTGCAGTGCACGAAAATACCTCTTCCTTAGTGTACTGCTGCAATGTTGAGGGGCTAATCGAATCCTTGGGCCTGCCATATAACGCATCAGAATGGAGGCTATTTATAGACTCGTCTAAACGAAGTTTGAAAGCAGTACTTCTCAACATTGGGAATAGGGTTGCATCAGTCCCTGTAGCACATTCCGTACAACTTACTGAGAGCTACGATAACATGAAAATTTTACTGGATGCTCTCGTATACGACCAACATAACTGGAGGATCTGTGGAGATTTGAAGTAATACTAATATCATAAGTAAACTATTGCTATTGACTATGTTGTTTTTCCAAAGGTTATTTGAGAGCGTATAAGAACACTTAACTTCCCCACAGAAGTGATAGTCCAATGCATAGATTTTTTATCTGATAGAACAAATTCTCTAAATTCTTTAAATATTTTCATTTTTTTTCAGATTGTGGCATTTGTATTGGGAATGCAAGGGGAATACACGAAATACCCATGTTTCCTCTGCAACTGGGATAGCCGAGCGGATGAGAAGCACTATGCACAGCGTGAATGGGCATCCAGAGAGAATTTTGAACCTGGGTCGCATAATGTCGTTTCAGTGCCCCTTGTACCACCAACAAAAATTTTGCTCCCACCACTTCATATTAAGCTGGGCTTCATGAAAAAATTCATCAAATCAATGAATAAGGAGGGTTCAGCATTCCGATATCTCGAGAGTAAATTTCCTCGTATATCTGATGCTAAACTAAATGCTGGGGTTTTTGATGGTCCTCAAATTCGAACTTTGATCAAGGATACTCAGTTCGAAAACGCAATGACTCCAACTGAGAAGAATGCCTGGCAGGCATTCAAATCAGTTGTCACTGATTTTCTTGGCAAGCGTAGAAGTCCAGAATACGAGTCCGTTGTCGAAAACTTGATGGAAGCTTTCAAAGCTCATGGGTCGCGCATGTCCATAAAAATGCACTTTTTGTGGTCCCACTTGGACTATTTTCCTGAAAATTGCGGGGATTATAGTGAGGAACAGGGTGAACGATTTCACCAAGATATCAAAATAATGGAAGAGAGGTACCAGGGAAACTGAGATATCAATGTGCTGGCGGACTATTGCTGGTGTTTGAAGCGAGACGTGCCCGAAGAAAAACACAGACGGAAAGCCAAAAAAACTTCATTCCTTCCTCAATAAACTTTTTTCCATATTCATTGTATGAATAAAAGTATTTATTCACACAATGTTTTCATTTTTCACGAGTGTTCTTATAATATTACTCGTATCTACAGTGTTTAAGCTAAAAAAATCAATAAATTTGGGGATAAAATTGGACCTATAATAAATGGCCAATAGAGAAAAAACCTGACCTGATTGAGGAAAACCAATGTCATTTTCGAATTCAGCATGGTCGAATTATATAATATGAGTTGAAAAAACCCTCACAGCAGACAAAAAAATTTCATATGCATACCAGTGTTATATATAAAAATTATGCTATTAATACACACACCTTTAAATAGGTCAGGATATGGACAAGTGTAAATCCTTTGAGAAATAGGTTTAAAGCCTAGAAAACCAAAAACTATATGTAGTCATAGCTCACAATATTAACCCAGCTAGCTGGTTAAAAACACATTTATTAAGCCCAACATAGGCCCGCAGTCCAATTGTATAACAAACAAAACTATGACATTTAATGCAGTGTTGTCATCTTTAGTGAAAAGGATTATTTGCTTTGTTGCCAAATTTTTAACACAAAATAAATTATGAATGTTACAAAAATATGACAAACTAATAAATCCTAGCTGAATATCGTTATCGGTTATCGGTCGATACCATTTTTAATTATCGGTATCGGGTATCGGCTAAAAAGCGATATCGGTACATCCCCAAAGTCCCTATCTATTTCATTGAAAGCGTAGCAAAAAGGGTAAAATTCAGTAATACTATAATAGAAGGCATACATTTAATGAATACTTAAGCATATGATTCTATATGAGCACCATCAGTATTTCTATAGAGTTCGAATCTGTCGGCAGCATTGCGGAACACATTTTGGAGCATGACGGGGGCTATTTTTGTAACTGCTGTTACGATACGAGCACGTAAATGTCCCAGCTTCATTCAGATGGCATTTTAAACACCGTCGTCTTTCAACAAGATGGACACCTTGCCATTACGCAAACATTGTTCGGGAGTACCTAAATGAACGATTTTCAAATCGGTGGATCGGACGTGGAGGCAACAGGCCCTGGGCGGCTCGATCTCTTGACCTAACGCCTTTGGATTTCTTTGCATGGGGCTTTATCAAATCAAACGTCTATCAAACGAGGGTTACAGATCTGTAAGATTTACGTGTTCGTATCGTAACAGCAGTTACAAAAATAACCCCTGTCATACTTCAAAATGTGTTCCGCAATGCTGCCGACAGATTCGAACTCTGTAGAGATACTGATGGTACTCATGTAGAATCATATGCTTAAGTATTCATTAAATGTATGCCTTCTATTATATTGTTAATGAATTTTACCCTTTTTGCTACGTTTTCACTGAAATAGATAGGGACTTTATAAACACCATGTACAATTAAAAAAAAACACGCTATTTACTACAACCTGTATCAAGTTTTCCGGATGAGGTTCCTACTGCCACTTTCTTTAGTATGATGCGGGCAAAACACAAATTTGAATAATAGTGAAGATCGTATTCATTTCATGCGGGGGTAATGTGTGTAAAAAATATTTTACCATATCATCGACCCCCAGTCAAAAGTTTTTTCTGCTTGACGATATGACTTTAGTTGAATAATTGTACCTTAGCCTGGCTTGTGTAAACCTAAACTAGGTCCTAATCGCTCTACCTTTTGATCAGTATTGCCTGAATAAGAGTATATCAATTAATAGTTGGATAAAAACACAAAATTCCTTACCTTCGAAATAGTATATAAACACTCGTAAAATTTTGAAAAATGTTGGAGAACCCCCAACATAGGCTACGCTTCAGAGCAATACTGGAAACATATTAGTTGGCTGGTACTCAGTAACGAGATTTGGGTTTTTTCCCGTGAAGTTATAGTAACTTCCAGATGACTTCCCACAGTGTCATTCTCATTCGCAGTCAGAAAACGAGAATGCATAAAATGAGAAATCCACATTTGAGAAAAGATTCTTTATTTGAGAGAGAATGTTATTCGCATTTGAGGTAAAAGCGCCAAATAAGAATCGCTAATATTTCCTAACCTGACTGAATTTAACCTAACCTAACCTGGGCTAAAATGGGAAAACTGTGGATTGAGAATGAGTGTGTCATGGAATGGGAATAGATCGATTTGAGAATTGCCTTCTTTGATATACTCAATCGCGGATTTGTCATGCTTGGAATCAAATGAGAATCATTAAGTGCAATGATACCTACTTGGTAACTTGGAGAGGATTTCCCTGTTGAGCAAATTATTTTTTTTTTTTTTTTTTTTTGTAAGGGTACACCTATCTAATTTTTGTTAAGTAAAGAATTTTTAAGTGCTTTAAAGAAAATAAAGCAACATTCACAGTGTATAGTAAATGTGGAATAAAACAACAAAATTGGGGAAAATCAGTTGGTTTGTACACAAATCGATAGCGTTTTTTGTTGATGCACACCATACTACTTTTATTTTTCTCTATTCCCCTTTTTATATGTAAAAAAAAAAAAATAAATAAATAAAAAGTATGGGCATATTTTTAACACTGAAAATCTGTTGAAAAGTTTACCAAATTACATTATCTTCATTTATTGTCAAAGTAGTAATCATTTTTACTTCAAAATCGTTGTGAAAGTATTCGGCCACGTTACAAAATCGATGTTGATACCACTGTGATTGTATACTGTCCGGCTGGTAATTTATTCGTTAGTTTTAACGTCACAGTACGAAAGCGCAGATTCTGGGTTTGTGAAAAAAAATAATAAAACGCAGATAATAAGAACGCACAGTTGGTCATGTAGTACTCGTTGCAGTGGTCCACAACGAAGTCTTTTCACTTAATGCGCGACAGTTTAATAATTTAATACACGTAAGTAACACGAGGACGAAAGAAATATCGCGGGTACTTTAATTTATAGCTGAATTAATGTTAATCAAGACGGTAAGACTACATATTACATAATAGGGCCTATGAAAACGTCTTCCTCGTGCCAATAATAGAAGACCTTACTGCAATCACCTTTGTTGCAAATATACCCTGAGGTCTGCCTCGTGGGCCAGTATCGTAACACCGCTTCCCGTCGATCAGCGAAGTTAAGCGACATTGGGTTTGGGTAGTAGTCGGATGGGAAACTGTCCTCCGCGTTCAGGTTAAGCGGCGATCCGTGATTCGGATCCCAAGAAAAGCTGCAAGCCCCCTCCGTCATATTACCTTAGATGTTGCGAAGAGGTTAAACAACCCCAACCATTACATTTAAGAGCCGGTAAAATCTTATAAAGGTTAAAAAGAAAAAGTAAATTCTGATTGGTTGAAGAGTTGGCGTCCATGTCAAGGGACAGCCCAACAATTTTTTGGAAATGAGAACAATTCCACCTTTTCCTCCCGAGTGTAACTCGCTTCCATATTAGCCGTTGCGTGTTGTTCTATCCGCAATTAAAAATAGGTCCCCAAACAAGACGTCATTTTGAACATTTGTTTTAGTTCTAATTTATTACTTTTGTAAATTTAACTTAAAATAAATTTTCCTATGAGACCGGACTTATTGGACACCCTGTATATATAACTTTGAAGTACCCCATGAATGTAATTAGATTTAGGTGTCATTAAAAAGTTATTTTCTCTTTACACTAACATATAAATTTTATTTCAAAGTAATTTTTTTCCCCTTTAATTTTGCCCAAAGGCTCTTCAGATATTTAATGAGGAATTCAATCATGGCATCTGCAAAGGAATTTAAAAGCCTGATTTACGAGTGTATATGTAAGAAATTTGCATCGCTTTACAAGCCCGTCAAATTACCTACATAATCCCTAATTACGCTAGTACACGTAGCTTAATGGGTAACACCGTTTCGTATAAACGAAGTGAAGAAACTAAGATTGGGGGTTTGATTCTCGATAGTAGTAGTTAATAATAACCCAGAAATTAGCGCGAATGAACCGCATTTAGTGTGGCTTGAGCGCTGTGACGAGTGTGTCTCCGTTTTGATCCAAATATACTGTATTATGATGGTTCATTTGTAACGCTCATTTGGCAGCCAGTAAAACCTTTTCTACTGGCAGGTCAACTGTAAACAAGGATTACAAGAAAAACATCGTCCTCCCCTATAGCAAAAACTTGAAAGGGCTTAAGAAAACATGTCGGAGAATAGGCACCAATGTGGCATTCAAATATAATAACTGCATAAATGATATGTTAATAAGGAACAAACCTAAGGACGAAAAAGACAGGTGTGTGTATATTACCATGTAAAGAATGTCCTGATAATGTATACGTGGGAAAAACGGGAAGGGACCTCGGTAAAAGAATTTATGAAGGCCGGAGATATGAGGGTGTGCCCACGAATGGGAAAAGTGCGGTATGCTGTCATGTCAGGGACTATAACCATGTTAATAGGTCTCAATAATTGCAACTTTGTTTTCAAATCTAATATTTATGTTAAGCGGAGAATTGTTGAATCTAGTCTTATAATAGGCGTTATATAAAATTTTAATCTATCCGATGGTCAATTCTCTTTTAACAAAATTATATGTAATAAAATTAAGCATTTTGTAACATTACCCTCCAAAAATCCCCAGGCAACACAAGTACATCCATCAGGTTAAAGCTGGGTCGGAGGGGGTCACTAAACTATCCTCTGAGAAGAGGATGGGCAGGTTCAGTCAGCTAATCCTTGATAATTAACTTCCAGGTATATATAAACTTTGTTCTCTGTTTATACGGTCATTACCAATTGACAAGGGCTCGCGAGGAGCCGAAACTGTATTGGTGTTAAGAAATAAAAATTTGTCTTCCTGAAGAGTGGTTTCCTTTTCCATACTTCGTCGCGACAGTGCGGTTTTACGTGCATGGAACAAGGAACTCTTCTGGGAAAATTAAATCCACTGTAGTTCGAATAAGTAAGGTTAATGACAAATATCATACTATAGTTTTTCTTTTTCATGATGTTAGCCCGACGTGGGCAACGGGTAACTTGCAAAGAAGCCCCAAAATATAGCTTCCCTCACCAGCTATCTGCAAAGCAGATAGGAGCCAGCTTTGGGACAGGATAGCTGGTGAGAGAAGCTATATTTTGGGGCCTCTTTGTGAGTTAGCCGTTGCCCACGTCGGGCTAACATCATGAAAAAGAAAAACTATAGTATTTGTCATTTACCATTACTTATTTGAACTATAGTGGATTTAATTTTCCAGAAGAGTTCCTTGTTCCATGCACGATCTGTGTGTAACATAAAAGATCTCTGGGGACTTCTGAGTTCAATCCCATATGAGTCATTCCAGGACAAATCAGGCATTGCCAAAATCACACCCACTTAGATTTTACTTAAAATTGCTATACAGGGTTGTTTATGCTGAAAAACACGAAATTTCGAGTTCAAAGCAGAGTAACGATTCAAAAGTTATGGGCCCACAATTTTGGTGGTGGGGGCTGGCCCCTTCATTTTTAAAAGTCTATAACTCGGTCCCTAATTGAGCTAGGAAAAAAATTTCAAAGCCCATTTGAAAGCTCAATCCTAAAGAATAATTGACTTTAAGTAATAAAATTCATTTAATCAATAGTTAAAAAATTATTTCAGTTTGAATATTTTTTGGGGGGTCCCACCCCCTAGGATACAGATATTCAAGATTTTTTTTTCGTCATTTTGTACCTCAAATACTCTTCTATATAACTTAGTCAATGATATTGTGTATTTTTCCCCTTCATTAGATGCTGGTGGAGGTTAAAAACACATTCTATTTGCTGGACTCTGAACTTACACCATCTAATATACTATTTTAGAAATGAAGCTATATATATGTATATACACATATATACAGGGCGTCCCAAAAAAATGTATACACACTTTAATAGCTGATAGCTCAATTGATGTTTCTTTCTTTCCAAGTTAAACCCATTAGAATTAATAATGGCAGTCAGACTAAGCTTTGAACAAAGGAAATTCATTCTAAAATGCTACTGGAAGTGTGAAAACGCAGTTGAAGTGCAAAGACAGTTTAGGAGGGAGTTTCAAACAGATCCACCAACGCGACTTACCATCACTCGAATTAGAGATACGTTTGAAGCCGATGGAACTGTTCAGAATGTCCACAAGAAGCGTTCCGGAAGACCACGGACATCGACAAGCCCCACAAAGCAAGAAAGAGTACTGGAAACGTATCTCCAAAGTCCAAGAAAATCTGTGCGGCAAGCGAGTCGTGAGGTAGGAATTTCAGAATCGTCTGTCCAACGCATTTTGAAGCGCTGTCAATGGAAAAGTTACATTCCAAGATTAGTCCATGCTATTAATGAAGATGATCCGGACCGAAGAGTGGAGTATTGCGAGTGGTACTTGGCACGATGTGGATGTGGATTGGACGAAGGGGTTTCGTAGAATACCCTCCGCGTTCACCAGACCTCACACCACTAGACTTTTTTTTATGGGATACTTAAAAGACAAAGTCTACGCTATAAAACCTGCAACAGTCGCTGAATTGAGAGCAGCCATTGAACGAGAATGCACACAAATACCAAACGAAATGTTTCGTGATGTTTGCGATTCCATTGCTTCGCGTTATTAGCAGTGCCTGGACCAGAACGGACGTCAGTTTGAAAACAGGCGTTGACAAAACAATTAAATAATGTCTGTAGATTCTATTACATTTTGAAAATGAAATGTATTTTAATAAACACTGCCTTTATAATTATTTAAAGTGTGTATACATTTTTTTGGGACGCCCTGTATATATTATATATATATATATATATGTATGTATGTATGTTTTTTTGCGCACACCTACAGGTCGCTACAATTGGTGTAGAACAATGCGGTTTTCACCATTCGATGCGTCTTTTTATTGTGCAGTGCCCATGCTAAAAAAAATTCCCTAACATAATTCCTTCCCCCCTTTTAGGGGTACTGTTCTTCCCATGCCTGTACACGCATTTTTTTAATTTTTCATTTTTAATCATAATTTTGGCACAAAATAAGTCAATATTTACTAAACATTTAATATCATTCGATTCACAAAAGATTTCTTTATCGATTCAATACAAAAAATTACATAATTAAAACGGGCAATTTAAATAAACACGAGTTTAAATTTAAAAGAGCCACACTCGAAATTATTTACCGTGACTTTTTAGTTGTCATAGAAATACGTTAATTAAGTTATCTCATTAGATGCGCTTTTATAGTTGAAGATCATTTTTAGAAAATTATTTATTTTCCCCACTTTAAAATATTACAAAATTTCTATTAGGTATCCTAATATCATTATGCCTGTCGCTGTAAGTAAGAAAATAGCAATTATTTTCCATTTTATGAAAATTTCGGACCCCCTAGGCCTACAAAACCAATTTTCCCCTTTTCTTTATAAAAAATTGTTGATTTTCGAAGTCTTTCGGTTATAAATTTGTACCAGTTTATTGTTTATAATCTATTTTATAATAAGAGAGCTGTCCGTCTGTCTGTCTGTCCGTCACACTTTCGGAAATTGTGAGAAAAAAATTCAGAAATTGTATTACGGGCGGCAATGTGAAGCTCAAGATTTTCATGACTGTTCTTTTCTGTAGTTTAGCCTGTCTGTTTGTGAAATTTATCCCGGGCAGTAATGGGGGAGGGGGTTAGCCCCCAAGTTGCATGAATGGGGGTGAGGAGGTTTTGGGAGATACCAGATTCAGAAATGTTGACACAATGTGAAGCTCAAAATTTTCACGGCTGCGTTCTTTTCTGTAGTTTAGCCTGTCTAACCGTCAGCGAAGCGACCGGAACTGTACTAGTAATAATAAAAAGACGTGTGTGTGTGTTCCAGCCATCAGCCATAACTCCAAAATGGAAGCAGTTACAAACATGAAACTTCACACACACACATTGATTAGGTCCCGAGGTTGTGCACGTGGGTGTTAATAAATTAAATAATTAATTTTAAAACATTAAATGACGTCATCAAGATCATTATGAAACCTATGGTAAAATTATTGAATACCCGGTTAGGTTCATTGAATGCCAGGTTAGGTCATTTGTACGCCCTTGACTATTGGTTAGGTTAAGTCGTGATATTTTCGTTGGCTTTAACGAAAATATCATGACTTAACCTAACCAATCGTCAAGGGTGTACAATTAACCTAACTGGGCATTCAATTAACGTACCCGGGCGTTCAATTAACGTACCCGGGCGTTCAATTAACGTACCCGGGCGTTCAATTAACGTACCCGGGCGTTCAATTAACCTAACCGGGCGTTCAGTTTACCTAACCGGGCATATATATATATATATATATATATATATATATATATATATATAGCGTTCAACATCCACCCCGGCAACGCCGGGTCGCTCCGCTTCATTACTATTATAATTTAGCAAAAATGTGTCTGCTTGTCTGTCCGCAGAAAAAAGTTTTACGTTTCTGAACACATTTCGACCAAACTTCGTATGGTGGATGGGGATGATGAGTAATGAACGAAAATATGCGTGACCAGCCCCTCCCCCCCACCACCGCGATAAAACTATAGAAAAGAACGCAGCAATGAAAATCTTGAGCTTCACATTGTGTCAATATTTGTGAAGCTTAAGATTTTCATGACTATAGTTTTATTGACCAAATAATTGAACCCCCAGTAATTGGGGGCCTGCGACCCCCCAATTACTGTCGGTTCAATTATTTGGTCAATAAAACTATAGAAAAGAACGCAGTCATGAAAATCTTAAGCTTCACATCCGAGTTCATCGTATCAAGATTTGTGAAGTTTTAGATTTTCATGGCTGCGTTCTTTTCTGTAGTTTTATTGACCGAATAATTGGTTCGCCAGTAATTGGAGGGCCGCAGGCACCCTAATTACTGAGGCCCAAGGTGAGAGGAATAGGAACGATATCCAGATAAAGGGCTATTGATGTTCAAAATAAAATACGCCGTAGGCCCACAATTCGGTTTGGGTCGAAGGTTGAAGCACCGCAGATCTAGCAAAATCGGCGCGTAGCGCCGATCTTTTGCTAGTTATGCCTGTTTTACTTATCAAGCTCTCTTATAAGATGTTTTCCTTGACTTACAAGTGGATTAAGTATAGCTATAAGATAAACTTATTAGTGTTTTCCTAAAACTCAATAATAATAAGTGTCTCTCAACTTTGTCGATCTTCAAAGGCAAAAAAAATACTGCTTACTAGTTATGTTTTATTGAACAAATTAAGACATTACTTGAATAAAAATAATTGCTATACGATACATTAAATCTGAAACATTTTTGGTACCTAGCCTAATTCTCAGTATCATGTATTTCAAAGATATACACAACTCTGGTGCCAGATTGAATATTAGGAGTTGACATTTCATGAAGGATGTTTTTGGCTTCTACCCAACAAACATCATCTTTATTAGTTGGGAAATAGTATCTATTGTTTTTGTTGGAAATAGTAGTAGTTAGAAACTTGATTTTATAATCTTGGAATTCTTCTGAATAATTTAAAATGATCCTAGATATTTTCTACCATCATAAATACATGCAACATACTTTCCCACAGGAAATTTTTGCTCATTTGATAAATCTGGACTCATGTCTGAGTCATTGTTCAGAGGTCATAACCCTAACAACATTGTAGTCATTGAGTCTGAAACTAAAGCTTTAATGTGACTCTGAGACATTGGCACAATTCTGTGAAAACCTCGTGTGCCCTTCACTGTTACTGCTTTTTCAAACCTACTACTGAGTTCTGTTTTATTATGATTTATTTGTTCTTTTGTAATGAATATAAACTTGATGGACTCAAAATTTTGTATACAAAAGTCATAGAAACTCTGTGGAGACAAGATGTGTCCTTTGTTGTTGTTTGCAAACTAGCTTTAGCTGTTGGTTGCTCTCTTCACACTTCCTCCAATGCCATCACAGGCATTTTTGCCATGACTAGTGCAAAAAAGTTCCACTCTGCCTTTATACCAAAATCTGTTTCATGATGGCATAAATTGCTAAAATTAAAACTGTTTGTATTGTCCAGCACAACCATCGGAAAAATATTTCATTGTTTTCATATTAGGGAATCTCACTTTAATGTCTTGAACTAAAAATTGTTGAAATGTATACACTGCTGCGGTGTTATGATCTAAACTATCACTAATGATACAATAGCTAGTGTGGCTCAATTTACCATCTTCCATTTTATATACAACCATTGGGTGTAATGTAACTTGTTCATTTGTCCAATGGAAGCTCTGTGGTGCATCTTGAGTAATGAAAGAATGGTTCTCAGAAAAGTCTCCCAGTACTAGAACTTCATCTTCACTGAGAATTTGCTTAAGGGTCTTCATGTAGAGGCTTTGACTCTTGACTCTATAATGATGACGAGTAAGAGAATAAATTGATTCTGAAAGTTTTTCTATGAATTCCTCCACTGTAACAGCTACATTTGACAAAGTTACCATGTCATTGCTGGTCCACTGGTTATATTCAAATGAATCCCTCGAAGTAAGTACATTTAATGTGTTCAAATAGTTATCTACACCAACAACACCAGGACATTCTCTACACTGGTGGAACATACATTTAATGTTGTTCACATCTCAGACACTTTTTTGAATCAATGAATGAATGATAAGTCAAGTCCTTGTCACCAATTGCTGAAACCATTAATTTGGGGTTTGGTGATAGGTACAAATACAAACTGTGTGTGTACTGTACCTCCAGCAGTAACACACCATTTGGGTCTAACAGCTGCAAATGTTGAAAAACTTATACTTGAGTCAGTTTCTTTATACCTAAGATACAGTTCTTTCAAATTATTGAGTAAGATATGTTTTTGTTTGTAAATTTTGTTTCCATCTTTGTCTCTGACACTAACACAGTCCTTTTTTCCTGGATACACCCGACTAAATTCTGGGTCCTCATAAAAAGCTGTCACATTAGAAATAGTTTCATCACTTACCTTTTTCCCTTTACTGTATTTAGGAACACTTAGCAATATTCCATACTGTTGCTTCATGCTCCTGGCTTTATCAACAAGATATCTACTAGCCCCAAAGAACTCTTGAGATCGTGTATGGGGATAGAGTAAGAATCTGCGACCTTCTTTGGTAGGAAGTTGTGGAGTTGAATGCTTTGGCGAGCTCCCTCATCATAGTTTTGTACCTATTACATAAATAAGAGGTAGAGGATATCAGAATTTTCTTAAATTGAAGTTATTAATTTAATGTACTCTAAGATCAGGACCTAAATAGAAAAAATAAGAATATCTACCTTCCATGGATATTTTTTAGACATTGTTAAAATGGTGTGATTGTGTTCTGTACAAAAGAAATGATATTGAAGAAAAGTTAGGCTATTGAAATTTTAAAACATCTAAAATTATATGCGTCAAGAGTCTTTAATTGCGACCATGAGTTGCTAATTTAGTTGAATTTGAGCAATCCCTCCTTTTCCAATTCTTTTTCCATGCATAATCTCTTGGATGTAGATGCTCCCTCATCCACAGATGCTGAGAAAGATTGTTCAAAATTCTTTTTCAAAGTAGATACACATTTGTATTTGTCTGATGCTTTTTTAGATATCCTGTCAGGATTCATACCCTCTGAAATTAGGCATCATCCAAAATTTAGAATTACTGTAAGTTACAGCAACAAATTTTATAATGTAATAACTAATCAGAATTAATTTATTGTACATAACTATTTTTTTACAATTCCTTAAATTGTTAAAGAATGTTATGTTTACAAGTTTGATAAAACTGCATTATTTTGATAACCTATGAAACAATGTATACGCAAAGATAAAGAGTTTAGATGACTATTAAAAATCATATAATGCATTTTCTGATAACTATACTTTTCAAAAATAAGTTCCCAAATTATAATTCATACACTACTTGCGAAATTTTATTGGCGAAATCTCCATTTCTTCAAGAATGTTCTTGGTTTGTTCTCTACAGATTTCAATATCACTGACCTCACCAGGATTGTCAGTTTGCAAATGTGTACTTCCTCGACTGCTTTGAAATGAAGAGGTACTTGCAGATGACTCCGTTTCAAAAACATCATTAAATAATTTATCAGGTTCTTCAAGTTCATTTAATCTTACAGAACAGTTTGTACAAACTTTCCAATTAAGGAGTGCAGGATTTTTATCTGCTACATTTAATGGTAAATTTCTTAAACCCTTTAAGATTCTTTTCTTGCGTCTCTTGAAGGGGTCACAACACTGTTTATGATCATTTAAATGGTAAGACGTGTTTGAAATTTATACATTAGCTTCAGTTCCTGTAATAAATAGAAAGAGTATTAAATGTTAATGATAACAGGCAAAGAGAAGCACAGCCAATATAGGCAAGGCACTAAAATAATATGGCAAGCAGATACCATATATAAGCAGTGTTTATCATGTGGTCACAAAAGGCAAACTGAACTCTTAATAACGAAGGCTCATGCTAATGGGAGGAGCCCTTAGACAATCTCATTTTGCTGTGACAAGTTGTAGCATGACTACACAAGCGTGATACCACTCGACCTTATAAACGGGCAGTACAAATTATCTCTTATTTTAATAATGTGTGTGTGTGTGTTAGGGTGTGACAGTTGCCCCAACTTTGTCCTACAATGCTGTTCAAAATTTGTTGTTGCATATTGACATAAAAAATACCCACGTGCAATTTTTTGAAGATTCATGCATATTCGAGTGAGCACCAGCAATTTGAAAAATAGCGATTTTGCTTATACGGCATACGCGCCTATATATGAGATTACACAACCATCATAAGGGATATTAACACAAATCATTTGCCTGTCTTAATTAAAAGCTGTTATCACTAACACAAAAAGTTAATCATTCTTATTCTCTCATGGTACATTAAGGGGTTTTATCATATATTCACAAGGTATTATTTCTCTAGAGCAAGAAACCATGATTTCTGTTCGGAAACAGATGATCGTTTGCGCTGATTAGGAACGCGGAGTCTGTCATTTTCAACTACTTGAAGGACTTCTTGAAAGCGCTCCTCATCCCTGGCAACATTAAGAAAGTCATGGCAAAGTTTTACACCACGCTCTGAAGCTTGTCCACAACCCGTTTCATGTTCAGGTAGTCGTCATGATCCGCCCATTCACTGGCTGGACTGTGGAGAAACTGATAGGGCATGCCTAAAATGGTGAAGAACCGGCTTGAGTCAGGCCCAATTAGGTCCACCAGGGCAGTGCCACTTTCTGGGACAGGGGGAAGATATGGCTTTCCATAGCCCCCATGATTGAGCCCCTCTCTCTTCGTAACTTCAGTGCCTTCATGGCAAAGAAGGGCCTTCCTCATCTCCTCTTTTGTCCTTTTTTGTACTTGGGACGAGAACAAAGCCAGTGGGGCCAACTCCTCAGTTAGGTACCAAGTGTGTCTACCGAGTGCCACACGTGCTTTGTCAACTATTGTGGCGTCATATGGGGAAAATTCAGCCAAGGTTTCGACCAAATTCAAGTCATTCAGTGGCGCACTTGCTGGAACGGGGCAAACAATCCACCATGGACATAAACAGCGACTGTGAACACAGCAAACCGTTCTAACTTGCTGATTTGACTTTTAGTCACAACCTCGGCTTTGGGAAACTGCTCTTTGATCTGGCCTGACAAAAGAACAATCTTGAGGGTATAGAGCAGTTTAGCCATCCACCTTGCTTTGCGAAGTGCGCCGGGGTAGACAGAGCCGGATTTAGACGTGTGGAGGCCCTGGGCAGCCTCCATGTGGAGGCCCCCCTACCTTAGGGGAAGACAATTGAAGTCATCCATAAGATTCATAATATAATTAACATACATACACTTTCAAAACATCGTGCACTCTTGTGTCTGTCCATTCCACTCATTTCTGCAAAAAATGAAAGCCTCGGGTTACTCGGGTATTCCATTATAGTGAGAGTAGGCCTAAAAGAGTAATAAAAACAAAATAATAATCAGTACACAACAAATAGTAATTGGTAAAAGTTTATGTACTACAGTGGTATTGGATGCGCGTGTTTTTTTGTTGATCTATCGGGTTTTTCTAGTTTCGGTTTTTTTTCTAATTTGATAATGGCTTGTCAATATGTGGAGGCCCCCAAGATGTGGAGGCCCATGGGCAGCTGCCCACTTTGCCCACTCCTAAATCCGGCCCTGGGGGTAGACCATTGTGAAGTTCACTGGCTCGGATCCTTTCGTTACAAGCAGCAAACAAAGCTCTACCAGCTCCTTGTAGTCGCCACGTGTAAATGGTTGGGCTAGAGATTCACGGAAGAAGTCAGTCATCTCCTGCTGGCGCTCCTCAAACACTCCAGGCATTGCGGGGTAGTAGTATTTCTTTTTTTCATTGTACGCCAGTTGAGAGAAATGGTTCTTGAACCTAGAAATGCAATTATTGGGATTATTGTATTTCGTACTAACCTATAATATTGTTTTAGGGGTATTAAGATTGATATGATCGATCATTTGCTTGGTGTTAGTATATCTTATAAGTCTAATAAAAGAAATTCCACTAAATTTGTTCATTAGATAATAATATTCCTTGTTATTTTGTAAAGCTTATGACTCACCTCTGGAAAACCATTATGTTTGGACTTGAAGAGCCTCCACTTTCAAGTAGGGCTGTGCCGGATACCACTATCCGGCAGGATATCCGGCCGGATAACAGCTATTATCCGGTATCCTGTATCCGGCCGGAGAGATGTCAGTATCCGGCCGGATAGCCGGATATTTATGATAGTCTTTTTTGTAATGGGAATACCATCTGGGCCCGCCCCTTTCCAATCTTAGCTTGCATAGCCTTTAGCTAGCAAAAGTTGAATATAGTTGTACAAAAATCTAAAATTAAAATAATTGATAAATAAGCATGTACCACTACTAGTATGTAACTATATTAACACTGCTAAAAGGCAAATGTTTGGTCCAGCTAAAAGTGTGACGCATAGCTAAGATCCCAGCTTCCCTTACTTTTTAATTTTTATTTTATTTTTTATTTTTATATATATGCAAATTACAATATGAAAAAATATGAATTAGCGAAACCTTTATTAAGATTTGAGATATAAAAATAAAACATATAGCCTAATCAAATATACCAGTAAGGTAAGTGAAATTATTAAAATAGCAAAACCTTAAAAAGTAAAAACTCACATTAAACAATAAAAATTAATACTATGTTCAAGACACTAGATTCACAAGTTTAAATCAAATTTTCGTCCATTGTGATGGATAAAAAGAAGCATCTCCCCTCGCTTTGGTAGCAAAGTACTTCTTTTTCTTCAAAAATATTTCCGTATTTGGAAAACATTCTTTCTGAGAAAACTGAAGATGCTTGTGTCACTAGCCATTTTAGAGCAATTTTCTTGAGAGATGGAAAGGATTCTTCATTTTTCCAAATTTCAAGTGGAGATAGTCGTCTGTCTGATATGGTTTTTTTTGCATATTGCTCAATTTCCTCTGCTATTTCTGCGAATGAAGCCATCTTACGGCTTTTTTTAAACTTTTTCTCACCAGGTATCTTTTCTGAATTTTCTTGTGTTAGTTCCCTGAAACAAGCAGAGAGTGGATCATCATCAAACTTTGCCTTTTTTCTTCCTGTTGAGGAGGAAGAAGAATTAGAATCGTCGCTGCTGTGAGCCTGTTCTTCAAAATATTTATCTCTAATTTTCTCTAGGTTGTTTATTTCATTTATTTCTTCAATTAACCATGTCTTAATATTTTCCTTTTGTTGATCTTTGAAAAACAAAAATTTAAGTCGTGGATCAATGACAGTTGCTAGAGCATACTTCCGATTTGTTAAGACATTTAGACACTTTCTTTTTCATTGCTTTCATTGGCAAAAAATCGTGACCGCAATGACTTCAACAGTTCATCTTTTATAGTTTGGACTCCTTGATCATCCTGGCCAATTTTTGAAAGAAACCTTTCAAGCGCGCACATGTTGGGATAACAGTAGAGAGTAAACTATATTCTGTACTCATTTCTTGGGTGAGTTTAAAAAATGGCTGTAAAAGCTTTAAAAGATTTTCAATCAAGTACCACTCATTAGATGAAATAACAAGTAATTCACTATGATCAGCAAGGTATATTTGAACTGATTTTTTCAACTTAACCATACGTTCTAGCATCAAATAAGATGAGTTCCAGCACGTTAAAACATCTTGTACCAATAGAAGAGGAACATGACCCTGTTGTGTTTGGAGAGCTTTAAATTCAGAAGTAGCCAGTGGGGAGTGGTTAAAATGTGTCACTAAACGTCGACACTTTGCCAAAAGATCTTTTATAGATCATTGAGCCATTAATGCATCATTCACCACTAGCTGTAGCAAATGAATTGAACAGTGAACAGAAGGTATTTCCGCAAGGTCACATCCCAAAGCTATGTTAGAAGCTCCATCTCTGACCAATATATTACTCCTTGATCTGTCAATATTCCATGATTGCCACATAGATTGCAATTTGTCCGCTATATTAATTCCTGTATGCGATCCTGAAAAATGAGCTGAATGCAATACTGCATTACAATGAGTGTAGTCATTCATGATCCAATGACCTGACAAGGAAATGAATGATTCATTTGAAGAAGAGCAGGTCCAAATATCGGAAGTGAAGCTAATGTATTTCCCTTCTTTCAATTTATTCATAACAATTTCTTTGAGTTCTCATAGATTTTGGGTATGACTTTTTCTGAAAAATATGTTCGATTTGGTAGCAAATACCTTGGCTGTACGTGGGCCATCAGTCCTATAAAGCCATCTTGTTCAACTAAACTAAAAGGATGGTTGTCCAGTGCCATCATTAATCCTATCTTTTTATGTAAAGCTTGAGCTTTTGAGTCATTTATATCCCATAATTTCTTAAAGGAAAAACTTTCTTCTAACGTGAGTTGCTTTTCCATGGCAACTAATTTTTTCTCCTTCGGAGCCATTGAGGTGGTCGCTATAGGTTGATTTTGATTTTCAGATGATTTGTTAAGTTGAGACACTTCTTTATATTCTTTTGAATGCTGCATCTTTGCATGATTGTGCAAAGGTTTTGTGCTATAGCACCTAGCACCCAATTTCTCTGATCCCCTTTTAATCTGTTTGGAACATAGGGAGCAAATAGCTATCGTTGGATTAGTCTCATGTATTGTAAATATTTTCCAAATAAAACTAGCCATTTTAGGGGTAAATAATGTTAAAATATTGCTGTAAGCCTATAACTAATACTAACTAGCTATATAGCTATATGATTTAGGCAATGAAACAATCCTGAAAAGGATAAAATATAGGTAATTAGTAAAGTTATTGAAAGATAGCTATAATTTACATCAAATAGTGATTAAATTTGATAGTATAGTCAATTAGTCAAGTAATAGCTAAATAATAATATATAAAAAATTATGAATTATTTGAATGATATTATCCGGTATCCGGCCGGATATCCGGCCGGATATTTTTTTTATTATCCGGCTATCCGGTATCCGGCCGGATAGTAAAAAATACTATCCGGCACACCCCTACTTTCAAGCAATCCCAGCAAACACCTAGGATGACTTCGCCCACATGCCTGCGACAGGCGCACCAGAATACGGCACGCTCTAATTCCTTTTGGAGGGAGACAGAAGCAGCTGTTTTTTGTCCTGAAAAAAAAATGTAATTGTAGTTTAAGGCCACCATTTCAGGCACGTGCTTTTTGCAGATTTCTGTTAAATCATTCACTGTATTTTGGTATTAATGTCGTGATAAATTCACGCTGATGTTTGAAATAGGTTTACCTGTATTGGATGAAGTTGTGTCGAAACCATACCAACGACATTCTGTTCACACTCCCAATCGACCAGAAGTTGTTTGGTTGCTGTTGATATCAAGTCTCCTTGAAACCAGGCCAGCTTTTTGAGTCAAAATGCGGAAGAGGTGGGACTCCAAGAAGCTTTGTGCCATTGACACCAGACACAAGAATGGGCAGGCGGTCATCAGTGCCTTTGGAATCCAGCGTGTCCATAAATTTACCATCCCAGTGCACCAGTACTTTGTCTGATGGTTGCCATTCATCCATGATTTTTAAACTTATTTCTGACACGATGGAAGCTCGGTATCGGTGGGCCGTCCTTGCATTTAGACTCAGCTTTGATGTATCTCCACCACATGCAGATACAAGGGAGTACACAATTGCACTCAGCTGGGTCGGCGAGATGTTGTTTCGAACACTGCATGAAACAAGTTCTGCCGACTTCAGAATATCATGGGGCACAAAAATTGAAACTCCCTCTTTCACTGTTCTCCGATGTTTTCTCTTTGGTTCAGCAGTGCTGGCCTCATCAATGTCATCGTCCTCATCAGAGCTAATAGGTGAATCAATATCAGCCTGTACATTCTCAGCATGATCACATTGCTCTCTCTCTTGTCGCTTCTCTTCTCGCATCTGCCTTTTCTGTCGCTTCTGAACCTTTTCTGTGAGTACTTTGTTTACCCCAGAGTAGGTAGCTACTCTGTCACTTAGCATGCTTTTCATAAAGAGTATGTCAGTATCGATGGCATCTTGTTCGGCCTGAGTTTTCCCTTTTTCGCAGCCGCCATGTCTTTCAACACTGTGTTCTTATAAAATTTCATCGTCAGGCTCAATTCTGATTTAAACTTCATAATTCCAGGATCATCAGCCCGTCTTCTATCCTCATTCTTTTTCATAAGCATCATGTAGTCTTTGTCATAGTAAGTTTTAATCACTCGGCCAATATTGTTCCTGCCTGTAATGGTCGGGACATTCGCCTTCTGGTAATGCAAAAGCACATTGTCAATGGTGGCAGATAAAGCCTGGTCCCAATGCATATCCCGAAGGTTTGCTAACAGACATAGTAAGACCTGCCTATTAGTTGGCAGTTTGCAGCCCTTTATTTCCTTTTCTTCTTCTCGGGGTACGGTGCCCAATAACATTCTGACATACTCATCATCTTGCCGTGTATCCATGATTAAATTCTCTATTCACAACATCAAATCACTGTCAAGGGAAAAGAAAAGAGCATCATTACAATTAAATGCAATAAAATAATACGTGGAAAATTTGTGGGTCAGCGTTCCAGACCCGGAAATGAAAATCTGATAAAATGTGCTATTTTCACACTTATTTATGAAGTTCATAAGCTGAAATAGCAATACTTGCTGGTACGACGGTGCTAGCTCAAACATGCACCGATCTCCAAGAAAATTTACAGGGGTGTTTCCTAGATAAATACACAACACTAAAACTTTGAACAGCATTGTAGGACCATTTTTTGATTTTTGGAGGGCAACGGTCACACCCTAGTGTGTGTGTGTGTGTGTGTGTGTGCAATATATATAGTTAGTATAGCCCAATTCCTGAACTTGGGCTAATATGTCATCTTTTCGCTAGCAAGTACCTTATAATAAAGTGCAAAAACATACACAGCTTTAAGGTAAAAATACACAATGTCATTGACTAAGTCAAGTCATATAGAAGAGTAGTTGAGGTACAAACTGATATAACTTTTTAACTATTTGATTAAATGTATTTTATTATTCTTTAGGATTTGAGCTTTCAAATGGTTTTTAAATGTTTTTCCTAGCTCGATTAGGGACCGAGTTATGGAATTTTAAACATTAAGGGCCAGCCCCCACCACCAAAATTGGGGGGCCCATAACTTTTGAACCGTTACTCTGATTGCGCTAAAACTGAGATTTAATGTTTTTGCATAAAAACAACCTTCTATACCAAATTTGAGAAAAATCCAAGTCGGAGTGGTTACAATTATTTATTTTTTTTATTATTTTTTTTTTTTGCATGATTTGTCTTGGAATGACATATATATACACCTTTGGTTTGCTTCCGCCCGAATTGTTCATTCTGACGAAGGTCAAGCTTTTCACTCTACCTTAGACCTACAGTTTAACGTGGAATCCGAACCACGCCCCATCAGCAGCCCAGCGTCTTAACCACTTGGCCACCCAGGGTACCCACTTATCTACCAACCACTTTCTTTTATTGTGTGGAAGGATGAACAGCTGGGTTTGCTGTGTGCCGGCTGCCGTCACCGGGCCTGGACTCTGGATCCCGGGACCGATGGATTCGTAGTCAGCGACGCTAACCACTACACCACCGACGCGCATATATATATATATAATATATATACTGTGTATATATATATTATATATATATATATATATATATATATTAATATATATATATATTATATAGGTATATATATATTTCTGTTTTAGGTTTTGTTCCTTGGAAATCTCGATTTAATGATAAGAGCAAAAGCTTTTAACATATATTAATAATTTACTGCAAACGTTTGGGAATATCTTCGCAACTTCAGTGCAAACTCAAATCTAACTGATTACTTTAAATAGAAATCCTTCTTTTATGTGGTATTGCAATTATAGGTAAAAAGGCTCGTTTATGAATGAAAAGGTTGAAAGAGGAAGTGTAGTCGTTAAGCGTTGTTTTTTTTTTTTTTGTTTTATCTCATCTGTGTAAAGATTGTAAAATATGTAAATCTGCCAAGTGGGGTGTTAATAGTCAATAATTCTGAAGTGTGAAGTGTGTAAATGATAATTTTTTGAGTATGAATGATGTCTAAGGGAAGATTTTGATTATATATACTGTGTGTGTGTGTGTGTGTGTATATATATATATATATTTTTAGATATTTATATTACAGATTTATTGTAATTTCACTATTTTATATCTAATATTAGAAATGGTAATATTACACGAATTTATATATGAAGAAATTTTATGTGTAAAAGCTAATCAGAGTTGTTGGTCTTGAAATAACTTCCATAGCAATAACGTATTATTATTCATTGAATAAGGCTTCCCATTATTATTCAGTAAATAATTTCTAAAAATGTGAGACGGAATGACGTTATATATAATATATATAATATATATATATATAATATAATATATAATATATATATATAATATATATATATATATACAGGGTGTTTGAAAACTTTCTGTACAAATTGTAATGGGGGATAGGCAACATCAAGACAAACCCTTTTCGTCTATAAGTGTATGTCCGCTGACGTCACCATTCGGCGCGAGACAGCGCCGCTGCAATTGGCTAAAAGGTGAAGTGGGCTAGACCAGGGCTGCCATTGCTAGGTTTTTCCACCCAGATCTGGGTTTTTCAACACTTCCCTGGGTTTCTTGGTTTTAATTTTAAAAATTTCATGAAATCTGGGTTTTTTAGGCTTAAAGTAAGGCAGACAAATAAAATGTACTGAATTTTACCACTCTAAATAAAATATAATGCAACAACGCTTTGTTTGGTAATATCATAAAGCGTTTTTTTAAATGCTATGACAGTAAAGCTGCATGTTTGTAAGGATGTCAGTTGCGCAAAACTGGGAAAAATTCTCGACTCCAGGGTTACCATCTGGTATTATTATTAACGAAATCTGAGCAAATTTGGTAATGAAAAAGCAATTTTGTATTTAAAAATTTATTTGGTATTCTGGTAATGAAATGAGCTAAATTTGGTAATGCATAAATAAGAATGTGAGAAAAATTGAGTTCCATAAACATGTTACAACAAATCATTGCTTAAACGTTTCGATCAATTTTACTAATTATTCAGTTCTGAGTATTTATTCATACTGATACAGATTTGTTAAAACGATACTGATGTTTAAAGCAAATCGCAGTTATAAATTTACTGTTTAACTGACTTTGGAGCTTACTCTGAATAATTGTAGACAAATCGAACGAACATGTTACAAACATGTTGCAGTTTATTATTTGGTAGCATTAATCATGGGCGGGCATTAGCCTGTATTGCGCGTGTATGCAATTTTCGCTTGATTTATATTTTGTGTCATAGTAAATTGCATTGAAATTTGAATGAATATATATACCTAAATACAATTTGGCAAAAAATTGCTTCATTTGGTACTAAATTAAAAAAAAAGGGTGTTGGTGCTCCAGTATTGGTGATCTGGGTTTTTTGAGGATCATCTAGGTTTTTTTAGTGTACGATATGGGTTTTCTTTTATTTAAGTCAGTGGCAGCCCTGGCTAGACTCGCGCTTCCCGCGGGCATTCTTAAATCGGACGTAGTACACGTAACATGGAGCGCTTCACGACTGCTGAGATGGCTGACATGCATATGGTGTATGGGGCTGCCAATGGAAACGGAAGAGCTGCTGTGAGGTTGTACCGACAGCGCTTCCCAAACAGACGTGTGCCAAACCACCAAACGTTTGCGCATTTGCATCGGCGACTGCGAGAAACTGGAACATTCCATGCAAACATGCATGACACTGGTCGGGAGAGAAATGTGCGCACTCCTGACATGGAAGAAGAAATCCTACGGCGATTGTTGGCCTCATCTGAGAACAGCACATAAGCCGGAAAATTAGGCTGCACCGCTGACTGCTGCAGAAACCAGCGTTCGAATTCCACACGACGAGGGTAATCCCGAGGTTGTAATGCCTGGGCTCTCTGACGATGAAACGGATGTAACTGCTGTTCGTGCAACACTCTCCAGACCAGGTCGTGGTTCACACCGAGGATACGTGCAACACCTCGCGTGCTTGCGCTTGGATTGTCCTCAAATCGCCATAGGATTTCTTCTTCCATGTCAGGAGTGCGCACGTTTCTCTCCCGACCAGTGTCATGCATGTTTGCATGGAATGTTCCAGTTTCTCGCAGTCGCCAATGCAAATGCGCAAACGTTTGGTGGTTTGGCACACGTCTGTTTGGGAAGCGCTGTCGGTACAACCTCACAGCAGCTCTTCCGTTTCCATTGGCAGCCCCATACACCATGTGCATGTCAGCCATCTCAGCAGTCGTGAAGCGCTCCATGTTACGCGTACCACGTCCGATTTAAGAATGCCCGCGGCAAGCGCGAGTCTAGCCCACTTCACCTTTTAGCCAATTGCAGCGGCGCCCTCTCGCGCCGAATGGTGACGTCAGCGGACATACACTTATAGACGAAAAGGGTTTGTCTTGGTGTTGCCTATCTCCCATTACAATTTGTACAGAAAGTTTTCAAACACCCTGTATATATATATATATATATATATATATATATATATATATTATATATATATACAGGGGGAGAAAAGTCTCTCAAGGATTGTGTACATACAAATAATTTTTCATAAGTAAATTCCAATGATATCACTGCAGTGTATGCGATACTTTTCAAAGCAACTATACAAGGTCAGGAATGACCCTAGGCTAGAAGAGGTGAGTTCTAGGCCCAAGCCCCATTCAACGCCATGTCAGTAAGGATGGAATACACCAATGAAGAAAGTGTATCTTGTATCGTGGGATATTTCTTATAATAATTGTGAAGAAAGTTTGCGTTTGTTTCAACAAAAATATAATAAACCACCACCAAATGCAACCACTCTTTGATACTGGAAGCTCAAAATTTTGGAAACGGGGAGCCTGGTAAAAGAACGTCCAAGAAGCGGAAGGCCAGTAATGGCGACAAGAGACAACAAAGAAAATGTCCTAGCTAGTTTTCAAGTAGACCCAACAACTTGAACGAGGAAAGTCGCACAGGAATTGAGTATTTCCAAATTTTCAGTAGCAAAAATATTGAAATCACGGTGGTATCACGATTGCAAACCCATTTACTCCCAGCTCATATACGACGATTCTGATAGACGATTACAGTTTGCTGAAACAATGAGACAAAAGTTCAACAGTGATCTAGATTTCGTTCGAAAGATCACATTTTCAGATGAACGTGTCTTCGATTTAACGAGTAAAGGAAACAAACACAACGTTCACTACTGGGAGGAAAAAATTTCCAAAATATGATTGGGTAAACCCGTTAAACGGCTACACTAACAGTTCGGGCGTGCACTGGTTATTGAGGACTCGTTTCCTTTGACATATCGAGAGATACGATGGATGGAAAACGCTATTGCCAGGTAGTGGAAGACAAAGTTTTGCCACAGTTTACTAATGGCGTTGGCAGGAATTGGCTTTATCAACGTGATGGAGCGCTGCCACATTACTCTGCAGCTGCCCGTGAGACTGGATACGAACCTTGAAGGAGGATGGCTTGGGCGGCAAGGTCTCGTCGAATGGCCAGCCGGATCACCTGATTTAACCCCATGTGATTTCTGGCTTTGGGCTTATTTGCGTGACAAACTCTCTACTCCTGGTGTCATCTATCCAAATGTGAATGCCCTTGGCTGCGGAATAGATGAACAACTGAAAAGGATACCACTCGATATGTTCAGAAGAACAATGAAGAGTTTGAGAGAGAGAATCCACAAATGCATCATAGCGGATGGAGAACTCTTCATAGATTAAACAAGCGGTAGCTCGCTATCGCCCTTCGGGCAGGTAGCAGTATATGTCACAGTATATGTAGCAGTAAAAAACCTCATTACCCACCCCGACTCCCCCAATTGTTTCACATCCGATTGAGTATCAAGATTCGTGAAGCTTAAGATTTTCATGGTTGTGTTCTTTTTTATAGTTTTATTGACCTTGTAATAGACATTAAATAGCTCGTGCTCGGCCGCGGAATGACCTAGGACCGGGAAACCTCACAGAGCACATCGGCAGCTCATGGGCTATCAGCTGGTGGTTGCAGAATTTTCCGATGTGCCGTTTAATCTGTGCACGGTTCCAAAGAAAGTGGACAGACAGACAGACAGACAGACACACAGACACACAGACATATTTTAGTTCAATAGTATGATATATAGGATTACAATTTAACAAAATATTTGTATAAATAAAATTCTTATAGACTTTTTGTTTGATTTGTTTCATCATTTGAACACTTAACATTATACAGATAACAACATTATACAGATAACAACATTATACAGATAACAACATTATACAGATAACTAAATAGTTATGTATAAAATTCTTAGACATTTCTCCCACCCTGTGTGTGTGTATATATATATAGGTGGTGGTGTAATTAGCATCGCTGACTACGGATCCAGCGGCCCTGGGTTCGATTCCAGGTGAGAGCAGGCGGCACGCAGCTTATCCAGTTTTTACCCTTCCATAAAAATTGGTTGGTAGATAAATAAATAAATGGTTAAGGTGGCCTAATGGTTAAGCCGCTTGGATGCTGATCGGGAGGTCGTGAGATCGAGTCCGGGGAAGGACTTTGTAATTTCTGATCACCTGTGTTTGGTCGTGGATCGGGTTCCACGTTAAGCTGTAGGCCCAAGATGGAGCATCAAGTAAGAATGAACAATTTGGGTGGAAACAAAACAAAGTACAGTAAGCCCTTGCTAATTCGACAGATTTGGGGCTCTACTCTTGTCGAAATACTGAGAAAGTATGAATTACTACGAATTTGAATTTTTTAACCCAATTCGACTTGGCTTTGATGTTAATTCGAACTTTGTACGAACCCATTTTCCCCTTTCGACCCGTCTCTGATGTTAATTCACACTAGAACTCGATATTTTTGTGCGCATACAGAAGAGTACTTTATCTAAATACACTTATGTAATGTATTAATACGGAAGTCATAAATAAAAAAGAAACTAAATTCTGTAAATATAATTTGCCAAAAACAGTAGAGAACCTGCGTACCTTAGGGGCCGGACCGTTCACAATTATCAACATTTTCACAAGTGTACAAAGAGTACACATTTTCAAACTTCACCCCTCCATTTCCCCCCCAAAAGTGTACAAAGAATTTTTTTTTTTTTTTTTTTTTTACAGGGTATTGTATTGAAAAACTAGAGATTTGCAAGTTAATATTCACATGGATCGACATTTTTCACATTTCTAAAAGCGTACAACAGCCCTTAACTCCCTCCCTCCCAGCATAACGGTTTGTACGCTCGTGATAATGTGAACGGCCCCTTATGCTGCTCACGAGTTTCCTCTTGCATTTGCTGGCAGGATCAATTCATGCACTCTATCTTTAATTGTCAATTATAGAATTTTAATTTACTTAACTTTAATTACTGCATAAAATTTCTTAAAACAATTATTAAGTGAACATTAATTTAATATAAATTTTTCAACACTTCACTATTGAATTTAATTTGTACACTATTTACACTGCAACGAATTGAACTACAGACTACAGTACTCTATTAATTATCGCAAACTCTCTCTGAAGCAACAAGTTGATGCTTGATAGCGTGGCGAAGTATCACGCGCAATTTGACTCACGCGTGAATTTTATTCGAATTTTTTTCATACATTTTGCGAAATGTTTTCATATAATTCGAATTCTCAAAAATATTAATTCGACTAACATTTAGTCGAATTAAAGCGAAACTCGAATTAGCAGTTATCGAATTAGCGAGGGGTTACTGTATATATATATATATATATATATGTTACCGGCAAACTCCGACGAGACAGTAAACTGCAGATTACCTAGACATGCCGTGGATTCCCCGTCGATATTTGGCAAAGACCGAAATATTCTTTTATTTCGCACTTTGTCTAAATCTTAACAAGCAATCGGAGGAATGCCTGCATAGGATTAGTCAAGTCCAAAGTAAAGTGTTATTTCGGACTTTGTCTGGCATTCAGGCAATCTGCGAAGTGTCTAATAAACAGGTTTCAACGATATCTAATCTACAGTTTCCAGAATTAAAAATCGGGACTTCCGTAACAATTCTGATTCCTAACATTGATAGGAGTAAAGGAAACCCCCATAATTTAATTGGAGTTATGGATGTAACAGAAGAAGGCTATTATAAAATAAGAACCAAGCGAGCAATAATCAGTTCGCTATACTCCCGTAGTCAAATACAACCATGCAAAGAGGTATTCCTTAAATCAGATGATGTTCCCGAGTCGACCAATTTCTTGCGGGCTATTGACAGTCGAGGAGTCTTTGTTTGGAGGACGGGGCTTTATCTGGGCTTTATCTTTGTTTCGTGTGTTTATTATTGCTGTAAAGTTCAATAAATATAACATCATGTTATATATAGGTAGTTCTTTGATCATCCTCAGATTGCCTGTTAAGATTAATACAAAGCACGAAATAAAAAGTTGAAACCTGTTTATTAGGCACTTCACAGATTGCCTGAATGCCAGGCAAAGTCCGAAATAACACTTTACTTTGGACCTTGACTAATCTTATGCAGGCATTCCTCAGATTGCTTGTTAAGATTTAGACAAAGTGCGAAATAAAAGAATATTTCGGTCTTTGCCAAATATCGACGGGGAATCCGTGGAATGCCTAGGCAATCTGCGGTTTACCGTCTCGTCGGAGTTTGCCGGTAACATATGTAGGAGCATAACGGAAAGTTCCTTTTCCTCGCCTCTCTCACATGGCTTGAAGTAAACAAGGCAGTAAAACCCCAAACACGTAGGCAGGAACAAGCCCACAAAAGAAACTCAGATTTTACTTTGTTTCCTGAAAAATGCTCGCCACGACAACGCGTCACCAGAGCCTATAAAAGTGCGAACCCCTTTAAGTCGACCTCATTTTGCTCTTTGCTCAGGCCTCACTCAACACTCGCTCTTCATCTCCAACCTTCGTCATGTAACTCCACTCGTTCTCCGGCCTTCATCGGAGAGCGGCCGCTGACCACGAAACGCAGCTTAATCATACACGAAGCTGGATCATCTCCATTGAGGCCTATCATATTTCATCATCCTCGAAACATCATTATTTCTGCAAGATTCAACTGGCGTCATCCGTCCGGCATTTGCCTCGCTCAACATTATCCATTTCGACCTGCAAAGCTTCATTACCTCTCAACAAGTAGCTCATCACTCCATCTGGCTTGTAGGCCCTTCTGTCTTCAGAGTTGCTTTCGTCGAAACCCAAGTCAATAAATTTCACATAGGCCAAAGCTCATTGGGCCTACTGAGTTCTTTCATTGTGCCAAACTATTTTGCGTAGCCTACAAACTCTATATACTTTTCACCTGACTGAATATGCTCTCTTCAAATTGTCCTCAATACCGTTCAATCTAACTCGCGCATTTACGACCGCAGTTTGGCCTATTTCATTACTGTACCAATACCGTATTATCATTACCTCGGTTATTGCTTTTAACACTTGTATCATCTAGCTCTTATACTGTATAAAAATCATTCCTTATTGTGAAGAATCATGTCATTGTAATATTACACGTTTTTCGTATAATTGTTAATCACTGTGAACAAATAATTTATTTTTCTAATTAAACGAAAACTATAAAGTCATTTCTATCTCCTTTATTAAATATTGTTTATTTGGGTGAAAGGACAAATTGGTGACCCTGTATAACATTTCATTCCATTTTTACTCTACATCTTAGAGTAAGCCTACCGTCGCATAGGTCTCTATCAGAGTTTGAAATGGGTTACCAACCTTGACCCGTGTGACCCGTCCAGCACGTGAACCACTTGACCTGGCAAACCTGCAGACCTAAACATGAGCAAAACGTTTTCCAAAATACATCCGAAAATAAACTTTTTTCAAAATACAAAATCTTTATTTTGATACACAAATACAAGCTGACCAGTGGTGTAGTCGTAATTTCTTCAGTGGGGTAACGCAACAATTTTTCGTATATAGCATTTCTATAAAATTCTACAGCGTTTTTACATTTTATGTACATTCCCAAAAACACGTTGAAATTGAAGGGGTTAGGAAAGAAAGAGTATGTATTACAAAAATGTTCAGTAGAAACAGCAAAAAATATAAAGTAAAATAAAACCAGTAGGGTAATGCTAGAAGTAAAATAAAACCAGTGGGGTAACGCCGTTACCTTGCGTACGCTAGCCCCGGGCTACACCACTGAAGCCGACTCACACACACGAGCTTCTATTTCATAGAATAGTAATGATTATTTCAGTAAAATGTAATTTAGAAATTCTTGTAATACTCCAAAGCGATTCAGTGATTCTACTGTATGGAAAACTGATGTGTGGGTAGTTGGAAGGTAACGAAAATGGTTCACTGAGTAGGTAGGTAGTTAATCTAACAATTATTAAATTCCTTTTATGTCAATAACTGGGTAGATGAAACCAATTGATTGCTCACCAGAGTTATTCTCCACACTAGTATTTATATACTGTGTGACAAGAGCGTGCTCGGTAATAGATATACATTACCGATCAACCAACCGAAAAAAAACCAAGAGGACGCTGGTGGAAAAAGCCCCGGGCGAAAAGGACAAGGAAGAACAAAAACTAGGAACGGGGCGACAAGACGGAACGGGAGAAGAGAGAAGGAAAAAAAACCGACGGAAAAAGATCCCCACCAGTAAGTACGTTCTCAACAAAAAGGAAGAGGGACACTCTAATAACACTCAGTAAGTGACTAATTGTGTTTTTAACCCAGTTTGAAGTATTTGCCATAAATTAAGCTGGGTCAGACAAATTAGGCCTACATTGTGGTCTAAAACCTACCATCAACTCCTTAACAAAGGTGAAGGTAGATTGCCCTAACCTAATTTGGTGAGGAATCCTACTGTGGATCTCAATTTATCTGCCCGCTCTGGACCATTTCCGGAATCTCTAGGGTCTAGGCTGACCTCTACAAGGCTAGACTTAATCTACTCTATAGTTAGACTGGAGATATTAGGGGTGGGTCAATTGGGGACCAATTCATACAGAGCATTTTTCACAACTGCTTCCGGTGTCAGTAGTACACGCTGTGATGTAGACGTATGATATTACTTGCGTTGAATGAGCTGAAATGCCTCTCCACCTGGCTACTGTATGCCGGCATCACGAACACCGACCTAGCTACTCCATTGAGTACAAGAAGAACAGCCTCCTTCGATTGCCACAAATCCACCTCTGATGAACACGTAAAAAAAAAACAAGAATTTTTAAAATTCGACTGGAAATTTGTGCCCCACCTCATCACACTATTGACCCGCTTTTCCCCACTCCTGGGTCAGACGGATCAACCTCATGACCCATGACCCGCCTCGACGTGTATTGAATTCACTCCGAAGTGACCCGCAAACCTCTCTCTCTCTCTCTCTCTCTCTCTCTCTCTCTCTCTCTCTCTCTCTCTCTCTCTCTCTCTCTCTCTCTCTCTCTCTCTCTCTCTCCTTTCTTTCTTTTTTATATATATATATATTATATATATATATATATATATATGATGAATAAAACCACGAAGGAAAGGAAACGCAAAAAGGTGCTCAAGCGCTTTCGTCTAATGACATCCTCAGGAACACTGAAGTACATGAAAGGTTACGGCCTATATATAGGTTACAGAAAGAAAAAAAAGAAAAATAAATAACACACACAAACATATATATATATACATACATATCTACACACACACATATATATATATATATATATATACAGGGTGGGCGGAAAGTAGCTCCCTATTTTGGATTGGTAAAAAAATACGTATATTATCCATTTATTTCAGAAGAAATAATATGAAAAGGTAGGCATACATGGTAGGTTTTCTCTAAAATTCAATGTGGGCTCCAACTCTTTCCACCAGCTTCTGGAGCCGCCCAGGAATGGCGTCCACTGACTTTAGCAGGAACTCCGGCGGGATGGAGGACATGACTTCCCGAATTCGGTCCTCCAGTTCTTCCAATGTCCTCGGTTTGGTGCGGTAGACTTCTTCCTTTACCCACCCCAAAGAAAGAAGTCGCACGGTGTCAAGTCGGGGCTCCTGGCTGGCCATTGATGTGGACCACGACGACCCATCCAACGCCCAGGGAAGTGGGCATCCAGCCACTCACGGACAACAAGAGCGAAGTGCGGAGGGGCGCCATCTTGCATAAATATCAGATCGTCGATGTTCTCCCATGTGCTGAAAACCGGCCAGACCTCGTTTCGCAACATAGCAAGGTACCGCTCAGCATTCATGGTGTTGCGCAGAAGGAACGGGCCCACAACCTGATCTGAGGTCATACCACACCACACCGTTACACTGAACCGATTCTGCCGTTTTTCAGCGGTAACCGTGCGACTTCTTTCTTTGGGGGTGGGTAAAGGAAGAAGTCTACCGCACCAAACCGAGGACATTGGAAGAACTGGAGGACCGAATTCGGGAAGTCATGTCCTCCATCCCGCCGTAGTTCCTGTTAAAGTCAGTGGACGCCATTCCTGGGCGGCTCCAGAAGCTGGTGGAAAGAGTTGGAGCCCACATTGAATTTTAGAGAAAACCTACCATGTATGCCTACCTTTTCATATTATTTCTTCTGAAATAAATGGATAATATACGTATTTTTTTACCAATCCAAAATAGGGAGCTACTTTCCGCCCACCCCTATATATATATATATATATATATATATATATATATATATATATATGCAATAAACGGAGAAGTAAAAATTAAAATTAAAAATTAGAGGATTAACAAAGAGGCATACAGATTTGTAAGGAAAAATATCGATTTTTAGCACAAGATCAAATGAATTATAAAAATACAAATTTATACTGGAAATCTGCCCGGGTTTTAACACTTTGCCTTTTAGAGTCAAGTTTCGATATATAAAAATAAAATGAAGATTAAAAGTTAATAAAGTAGCATACAAGTTTACCAAAGATTTAACGTCCTACCCTTTTTATCTAAATTTGTTTTGAAGGAATTCAAAACAACAGGATCGAGTTGAAAAAGACCTTTGCTTATGTTGAAGTTATTTGAAAGTTGGATAATGGCAGACTCAAGAATATTTCTATTAACAATGTTGCTAGAATGAAATAAAACTGAAGCATTATTCCAATCAATACAGTGGGATAACTCTGACAAATGGACAAAAAGAGCACTGGACAACTGTCCTGTTCTAACGGAGTATTGATGCTGTTTTATACGTGTGTGCAAATCCTTTCCCGTCTGACCTATGTAAAAGGAATCACATTGTTTACACCCAATTTTATAGATAATGCCTGAATTATTGGTAGGGCTATTTTTTACTATGATATTTTTCACAATATTGTTATATGAAAATACTACATTAATATCCAAAAGTTTAAGTACATTAGCAATGCCTAAAAAGCCCGGGAAAAATGGAAGTACTAAAATATTTTTTGACAAAGTACGAGTTATTATTGACACGATAGAAAGTTCGTTTTGCCTTGTTGAGACAAGATTCCATAAACGGAGATGGGTAACACAGATCACTTCCAATACCGTTGATTTTTTCCAATTCGGCATCGATGTATTCCGGACTGGCGATCCTAAGGGCGCGGAGAAACATTGATGAAAAAATGGCCTTCTTAGTGGGGGTGTCATGTCCCGAGTAAAAGTGTACGTAGGACAAATTGTTTGTTGTTTTCCGATAGATACTAAACTTAAAACCTAGGCTTTCCCTATGTACACGCACATCCATTTTTTCATCAATGTTTCTCCGCGCCCTTAGGATCGCCAGTCCGGAATACATCGATGCCGAATTGGAAAAAATCAACGGTATTGGAAGTGATCTGTGTTACCCATCTCCGTTTATGGAATCTTGTCTCAACAAGGCAAAACGAACTTTCTATCGTGTCAATAATAACTCGTACTTTGTCAAAAAATATTTTAGTACTTCCATTTTTCCCGGGCTTTTTAGGCATTGCTAATGTACTTAAACTTTTGGATATTAATGTAGTATTTTCATATAACAATATTGTGAAAAATATCATAGTAAAAAATAGCCCTACCAATAATTCAGGCATCATCTATAAAATTGGGTGTAAACAATGTGATTCCTTTTACATAAGTCAGACGGGAAAGGATTTGCACACACGTATAAAACAGCATCAATACTCCGTTAGAACAGGACAGTTGTCCAGTGCTCTTTTTGTCCATTTGTCAGAGTTATCCCACTGTATTGATTGGAGTAATGCTTCAGTTTTATTTCATTCTAGCAACATTGTTAATAGAAATATTCTTGAGTCTGCCATTATCCAACTTTCAAATAACTTCAACATAAGCAAAGGTCTTTTTCAACTCGATCCTGTTGTTTTGAATTCCTTCAAAACAAATTTAGATAAAAAGGGTAGGACGCTAAATCTTTGGTAAACTTGTATGCTACTTTATTAACTTTTAATCTTCATTTTATTTTTATATATATCGAAACTTGACTCTAAAAGGCAAAGTGTTAAAACCCGGGCAGATTTCCAGTATAAATTTGTATTTTTATAATTCATTTGATCTTGTGCTAAAAATCGATATTTTTCCTCACAAATCTGTATCTCTTTGTTAATCCTCTAATTTTTAATTTTTAATTTTTATTTTTACTTCTCCGTTTATTGCATATATATATATATACAGGGTGGGCCGTAAGTTTCCATACATAGGAAAAATAAACATTTTTTTATGGACAACCATTTTTATTTATATAATATGCTCTACATGGTTGCCATTGTTTTGAAAACACATTTCAATACGTGTTCCCCACTGTTGATGAACACGCATTAGCACAGTTGACGTTATGCTTGTAATGGCGTTGGTGATACGTTCCTTTAGATGATTTATGTCTCGTATCTTTTCCTGATACACCATGGCCTTCAAGTGCCCCCAAAGATAGAAATCAAGGGGGGTGAGATCTGGGGATCTGGGAGGCCACTCCACAGGACCACGCCGACCAATCCAAGCATCCGGAAACTGCTGATCCAAATACCGACGCACGTGAAGACCATAATGAGGTGGAGCTCCATCTTGCTGGAAGTAAACTGGGAAGTTACCTTCCTCGTTTAGCAGGGATGGGAAAATCTCTTCTTGCAACATGTTAAGATACCTTTCGGCATTAAGATTTCCACTGACAAAAATTGGTCCAATAATTCTGTCACCCCATATCCCGGCCCACACCATCACTTTACTGGCACCACCTTGCATCTTCGTCGGACTCAGCCAGTTAGGGTTAGCATTACTCCAATAACGTATGTTTTGCCGATTAACCTCTCCATTGACGTAAAAATTTGCTTCATCAGTAAACAAGATCTTAGTTGAAAAGTTTGCATCCTCGTTCACTTTGGTTAATGCCCATTCACAGAATTCCATCCGTCTATCCGGGTCGTCTTCACTCAAATGCTGTGCCATATGCAATTTGTGTGGATGCCATTTGTTTGCTTTCAAAATGCGCCTGATACTCGATCTGCTGACACCACTTTCTGCAGACAACCGTCGTGTACTTTTTCTGGTACTCCGTGTAAGCGCTGTAAGTATCGTAGCTGTTGTGTCTTCATCGGTGGCTGTACGTCTTGGACCACTTCGCGGTTGATCTGCAACATTTCCAGTTTTCTGAAACTTGTTAATAAGTTTTGCCACAGTGTCGTGTGTGATGTTCGTTCCATGTTGTCTGTTAAAGTTCATTGCAACCATGCGACTGCTTCCCGACCCAGCCATCAGTATGATTTCAATTCGTTGCTCTTTCGTCAAACGCATATTCTTAGGGTATCTGAAACATAAAAACAAACGTTTAAATTTTCCTATGTATGGAAACGTACGGCCCACCCTGTATATATATGTGTGTGTGTGTGTGTGTAGATATGTATGTATATATATATTAGTGATGTAGCGGATGTCATTTTTTTCACATCCGCGGATGCAGATGAGGATGTTTGATTTCAACATCCGCGGATGCGGATGTCTACATTTTCGTTATTTTTTAGGATATATTCGAGATTTGTTGTGTTTAACGTATATAATAAGTTATTATATAGAGAGAGCTGTAGCTATAATGTAGTATAATTGATTAATTGTACAATAATTGCTGTACTTTTCTCTGAACATATAAAATAATATCAAGCATCTAACTAATATAGAAATCAATTAGTGAATTCGTCTGCAAATAAATTCGTTATATTTTGTTGAGTTTCAGCCACAATTAGAAACCATAATTGTGTTACCAGGATGCGGGACGTGAACCCAACTCAAATGCACCCCACCGACCTCTTTCCCCAACCTCCACCCTTATAGAAAGAGATCTTTAATTAGCTTGATAACTATTTATATTAAGTTTAAAGTTTTATTAGGCATACTTATAAATGAGTAATTAAAATAAAGTAAACTAAGATGTTCATCGTTTAATGTTCAAACTTAATTATAGGAAGGTTATGCTTAAGGAACATTAAATTTTCTGCCTTTTCTGCTGCCAGTCTGTTTCTCTTTTCATCATATATTAATCCAGCACTGCTAAATAATCTCTCGCTTGGTACGTTTGTTGGAGGACAGGCTAAATGTTTCCTTGCAAGTTTACTCAAGTATGGATAGATATTCTGCGTATTTTTCCACCAACTAATAGGATTGTCACATGCAGCCAGGCGTTTTTCTTGGTGATAGCTCTCGATCATTTTTACTACATCTTTTGACATCGCGTAGGTCTCGTCATTGCTGCTTGACTCAAGAAACTGAGAGACAGATTCTGTGATAGATTTGCTTGTTGAAGGTGTTGGGTCTGTCACTGAAACTTTAATTCTTTTGGTGGGTGGCGAAGCGACAGATTCAAGAGATTGAAGCTCTTCAACTGCTTTGCCAAGTGATGATTTAACTCGTTCTAATGTACTAGGTGAAAATAACTTAGCTTTGTAACGTGGATCTAAGTAGGTTGCAAGAGAGTAACTTCATACAAGAACAGCCTCTCGTCTTGTCGCTTGCATCACTTTTGCGCACAATGAACTAGTTCTATTAATATAGTAGAATTTGATAATTTCCGCTTATTAATGACATTTTATCTCAACGGTCCACATCCGCACGACATCCGCAGTCGAAAGTGCGGATGCGGGTGAGGATGCGGATGCGAGAAAATGTGCGGATGTTATGCGGATGTGACCTACATCACTAATATATATATATATATATATATATATATATATATATGTTTGTGTGTGTGTTATTTATTTTATTTTTTTTCTTTTTTCTTTCTGTAACCTATATATAGGCCGTAACCTTTTATGTACTTCAGTGTTCCTGAGGATGTCATTAGACGAAAGCGCTTGAGCACCTTTTTGTGTTTCCTTTCCTTCGTGGTTTTATTCATCATAAATATTTTTCACGTGTTACTTTCGTGAAATAATTTTCATATATATATATATATATATATATATATATATACTGTATATATTTATTACAGCTGAGGTCAAGCTGGTGGCCATACCTCTAGGCCTCACCTGATGGAGGAGCAAGTTGCTCTCTTGCGATCTCCATCGCACATAGCCAGGCATACCAGACTCAATTGGTACCGTCCTGAGCCAAGCATCTTGTCTTTTGAAGATTCAACTTTGACACTTTTGATGTTCTTGAGGTCTTTCGGAACTGGTTAAAAATTCTTGGACCCTTGACCATGACTCCAGATTCCTGGGATCTTGGGAGCATTGCTCCAGTAAATTTGACCATGAGAAAAAGTAAATTTGGGTTTGGGTTTTGTTCATCCGTTAGACGTTATGCAATTTTTTTGTGTATACGTTCTTCTACAAACCAATTTTTTTAAATTACAAATTTAGTTATTTTAAGTTTAGTTGGTAATTCCATATTTAACAATTATTTTTATTTTTTGTTAAGCTTCAATGTTTTGATAATTAAAATTTTATTTAAACGTATATTTTTTTAATATAAAATTATCAGGATTGGACTATGTTCCATTGATCTCGGCCAGGTTTGATAAATTGGCCAGATAATTACTTGTGCGGTTTTAAGTAATCCACCATGACTCTAGAATTGAAAAGTTTAGTTATGTTTAAAACTTACTTTTACTTACTTTAACTTACCTACTTTTACTAAGTTTAAAGCACTTACTTTTACTTACTTTCATTGTACTATATTTACTTACTTTACTCCTTTTACCCCTTTACCATACTATATTTACTAACTTTTACTTATTTTGTATTTTTTCAGGTAGTCAATAATCAATAATGGATCCTAATATTGATGAAGTTGGAGAGAAAAGTGAGGGTGTTAAAAGGGGTTACTTTTGTGGTCAATGCAAGAACAAATATTCAAAGACGCAAAACTGGGGAACATTTTAATTCCAAAAAAAATATTTGTTACAATACAAGAGGTCCCAGAGTTTGGGCCCACAGCTTAGATATTGCAGTAAAGAAATACCAGGATGAAGTGCAGCAAAGAGATACGGCAAAGCAGTCATTTAGTTTGTTCACAAAATGTGCTAGTGCTAGACCTCAGAAAAATGAACCAACTTCTTCAACTGCTAATCTAGAAAATGAAACTTTTTCACTAGATGTTTCACAGACTGAAGAAAGTGCTTCTCCTCCACCTAAGAAACAAAAGGTAAGTGAGGAATCTGCGCATCAGACTAACAAAACTGCTTTAGAGGAATTTGAAAATTCCCAAATCCAGAAGACATTGAATGCAATCTTGCGCCTAACAAAGAAACTCACCAAGCTGTTGTGGTTAATAAAGAGAAGAGTCAAAATATGCCTTCAAGTTCAAGTGTTGCATCCAAATCTAATAAAGCAAAAAGCAACAAATTTGACATTTCCATAGCCCATTTAAGCAAGTGTAAATCAATACATTGCTGCTGCAATGAATAAATAAACTTAAGGTGAATTATAAACTGTACATTATTGTATTATTATGTTTAGCTAAAACAATTTGTAATTGGTATGTCGTCAATTCAAGAGTTTACTATCATTAACCTATCTAGTGGTGTAAGGGAAAAAAAAGTAAATTCAGAGCTGTGCTCCAGTAAATTTTTTCAAATCTGGAGTTATGCTCTTGACAACCAAGCTATTTTCCTTCAGTGTTGAGGGTGTACTTTGTCGAGCCCTTAGTTTGGAAAACCTACGCATTCTACCTTTCCTATTTTCCACTGTTATTTGGATGGTAATTGGGTTCAGTTAGAATTTGGTACCAGGATTGCAATCATTTTCCATATATAATTTATGGTGTACCGCTCTCCTTCTTTCCAGTGAATATATATTTAATTTACGTAGTCTTTCCCAATAGTTGGGTTTTCTGCAGCCATCAATTTTTGCTGTGAAATTTCTTTGAAGTAATTCTAGTTTGATATTTTTTTTTTATGAGGACGTCAAGACTGAGCAGTATTCAACTTTTGGTATGATCAGTGTTTTCAGCGGAGGAATCATAATATTCTCATCCCTTCTTTTGAAATTTCTCAGTAGCTGTCCCATAACTCCTTTTGCTTTATCGTTATCTGATTCTGCGTTTCAAATTTTGCATCATCGGTCATTATTACCCCCAAGTCTTTTGCTTTTGAGCTTCTCTAAATTTCCTATCTATCTGGGCATACTATGCTGCCTGTTTAAGTTCCTCATTTCTCCCATATCTCAAAAGCTGAAATTTCTCAATGTTAAAATTCGTTATTGTCTTCTGACCATTTGTATATTCTGTTCGTGTCTCTCTGTATGGCTTCCACTTCTTCTGCACTGCCGATTTTTCTGTTGATATTTGTATCGTCAGCATTGGATGTTACTATACTGTTGTCGTCTACTTCATTGTCTATGTCATTCAACATGATAATGAACAGGAGTGGAACTAATACTGTTCCTTGTGGAACTGAGCTGCGTACTTCCGATTTTGATGATGATGATATACTTTGGATTTTTGCGACTTGCTGACGTTCTCTGAGGAAGTTGTATAGGGTGTCCATAAATGATTACCCTGATTAAAGCATGCTATATCTTTTAAATAAACACTCGTATTCAAACACAGTTTTAATCATAAGTAGATAAACATACAAAGTTTTGATACATAGTTAATGAACTTAATAAGCTTCCACATGTGCACCCCTAGTGGCACGTAAAATGTCTAAACGGTATTCACACTCACGCGTGTAACTTCAAACGTTTGTGTAACACTTTGTGCACCGTAGACTTCGGTATCTTTAGTTGGCATGAAGCTTGTCTCACCGATTTCCTTGGTGACCGTGTGAAAGCAGTTTGAATGTTTTCCACCGTCCCATCGGAAACTGATGGTCTACCACTGCTCTTTCCCTTTTCCACGTTTCAGTTTCCAAGAATTTTTTCATCCACGACTTAATTAACTTCACATCTGGTGGATTCTTTCCATACTTTGTTCTGAACCTTCGCTGAACACTGACAGGAGATTTTGTTTCTGCAAGCCACACAACACATTGTGCCTTCTCTGTCACAGACGCCATCTTAACTGAACAGCTACTACAGCGCTCCTAGCGGCGAATGCGGTAGACAAAACACACCTGCACAGAAACTCTATGCGTGTATGAGATCACCTGTAAAAAGAAAACGGATGTAAGATTCGTCATTAAAACATGAGAGCATACTGTTTTCATGGTAAACATTTCATTTATGGACACCATAAATATTTTGAGATTTAATTTCAGTGACACCGGTCTATAGTTCTTTGTTTGAGACCTATGCTCCCCCCCCCCTGCTTTATATATAAGAACAATGTTCGCTCTTTTTAGTATGCTCGGTGTTTTTCCAATGAAGGGGTGTAGGTATTTCGGTTTTATGGTTTTTAATTAACATACTATAATATTCCATTTGCCCAGACCTGCAGCTGAATGTGATTTGTCCTATAGCTCTAGCTATATCATCATTGGTAAATTCAAAATCAGTTTTTGTTTTTCTTTTCGCGAAGTTCTAGAAGTATTTTGGACTTCTTTCATTGCTTTTACAGCATTTTCTTCCCTCTCTGAATGACGTTTAATTAGGGCTTGTATTTCTCTGTACATACTCTCCAATTTTACTTGTATTACTTTTCTGGTGTTGTTATCTGTGCAATTAACTAACTTTGTAACTACTCTTCTTCTTTTCTGGAATAGTATTCGCTTTTGCTTCTCAAAATAATTCCTCTTTACCTTTGGCTGTACTTTCAGAAGATATTTTTCTAAGATTTTTAAGACTTACTTTAATATCATTGATTAAGTTGCTGTTATTCGTGAACATCAGATCCAAGCAGTTATTTTTTCTGGTGTTATTTGTTAGCTCCTATGTTAACATAAATTCATTCGCAAGAGCTATCAACATTTTTGTTTGTTCCTGGTCTTCTCTTGTTCCTTCCTTGTCCTGGTGTATACTCGTATATACATTCCTTCCCATCCTTCTGTATTTTATAAATGGGAAATTAAAATCACCGCACAGCATTATATTCGGGGATGGGTTGTTTAAGGATTGTATTAGGCTACTGATGTCGGCAATGGCTTCAGAAAATTTTGCAGTTGGAGTGTTCGGAGGTCTGTAGATGACTTATCACGTTTAGTTATTCAATTTTTACTGCTAACAGTTCCACGTACCTATTTGATTTACTTGTCTCCGTCATATGGCTCTCTCGTCACAGGCACAGGCACCTTTTCGTCTTTGTCCTGTCAGCTCGTAGTATGTTTTAATCATTAATTTTTATTTCTTTATCTATACACGATTCGCAGTTTTCTCACACTCCTTGGCAGTCTTTAAGACATGGAAGAAACAAGGACTGACAAACACAAATCCTTTCAAGTATGAAACTGTTCATCGTGTGGTTCGGTCTTAGTTTTTGAATATTTGCAAGAGTGTATTTATGTTTCCTGTGTTGCGTTGTCCTTAGAGTACCTATTCAAAATTCACTATCTTTCAGCGTCGCGTGTTTTCTTTTCCTATCGTCCTCCAAGAAAGCTCCGTTACCTGTTCTGGTAGTTTATTGCTTGGTCACGGTTCGCTCGAAGGTTTTCAGCTGTGTCGACTGTATGTGCTGAATGAGGCTTAATAGCCATATTGCGTTTGCGATGTCGAGAAAATTTGCATAGGTTTCTTGCCGTTTTTCCTATTGTCCCTCGAGTTTGTTGGGAGGTGATAGTAGAACCTACCATATTTACAGTCCCTCTGCCTTGTATAGACAGCATAGTACTCGCAAGTAGTGGGGTGATAAAATTTGTAGCTGTCGCCAAGTTTACGGTAACACGCGAATATATCATGATGTTTGTAATTAATTACACAGGCCTGCAAATTGAAACTTGTAGAATGGGGTTTATGTTCTAGTATGTGATCTTCCCTAAGTTTGCTACACTGATTTCAAACGTGACTTCCATTTTCTTGTATCATGTAAGGGAAAAAAGCAAAAGGAAAACACGTTTTCCTTACCTTCTACAATGTATTTCATATATTCAAATAACTTGTGGTCATTTTGATAAAAAAATGGACAAAACTCAATTAAAATGAAGAAAACAGAAAACAGAAGACTATTAATACAATACAAATGTGACAGATTATGCAGACTCGCTAAATTTCTGGGAAGAAATTCTAGGTATTTTGTTCTCGAACGTTTCGTGGTTCTTCTTTTATGCATTACGCCAGACATCTCCCTTTTCAGAGACCAGCAGTAATCTGCCATCATATTGACGTTCCACTTTCCCTGGTATCTTACTTCCATCTCTCTTATATCTTGGTGGGATCGCTCACCCTGTTCCTCGCTGACGGCACCAAGATTTTCCGAAAAAAAGTCTAAGAGTCTAACCTTAAGCTCATCTTACATCCCAATTTTTTAAATTTATTGAGCATGTGTTCAACGATATCGGTAACCAGTGGTTTCGAACTGTCACGATGAACACTGCGATATCATTTTTGTGTATTTCATCCCGAAAGGGAAAAAAAACAGTATGACGTTTTGAGAAAAATTTGTGTGTGATGGAGAAAAATAGATATTATTTTTGAACTTGGCATGCATTAATTATTACAGGACAACACATAATTAGCCAGGCCCCAAAACCATTGTAGGCCTGTGTTATCATCGTAAGTCTTAAACAAATTTGTGGTCGATGACACTATATATGCGACCTAAAAATAGAACTAAGACTAAAATTGGAGGGCATTTTTGGCACTCTTGATAAAGGGGGCGTGAAGCCTTATCTTAATGGTGCCAAAGGTCATCTCACAGTGCCAGTGAAATTGGACGTTGAGCCAGGACCGTATAAAGTGTTCCATTAACTTTTATTAGCACAAAAACTTTCTTCGTCACAGATATACTGTGTGTATATATATATACACAGGGTGTCCATAAATTAGGCTTATAAATTTAATTGAAATTGAATTAAACTTATAAAGATAATTTCTGAACACCACATATATACGAGTACAGTATATATATATATTTATTAAAAAATTAAATTATAATTTTTGACACGTTATTTTTCCCGTTAAAATGAAATTGAGGTTAATTTTAGCGTTTAACGATTTGTCGTCAAAATTAATTCCGTCATTATTCTGTCGTCATCGTGAGAAGAAATATCGCGCTAATAATATAAAAAAATACTGACAGAATTTTACGATATAAGAGCATGTTATTATTTGTAATTTTATCTCATACATTTGTTACGTAAAAGATTTAAAAGTTTGGTATCTTAATATTTTATTTTTGTTGCATTATTAAGCAGTGATAATGTTAAAAATCATTTATTGAAAGCGCTGCAAAAAATACAGGGTGATTCAAAATAATGTTCAACATTTAACATAAAATTACTATCAAATGTTGTTTTTACATTCTTACATATGTACATAGTAAAGTTTTTGTTTATTAATTGCAATTAGTATCCAAAATAAATAAATATAAAATGTGTCAACATTATTTTGAATCGCCATGTACAGTTATGTATGTATGTAATGTATTTTCAGTTATATCTTTTTGTATCATGCATATAAGAGTTATGAAAAGTTTACCGTTCGTTTGGAAGAATTTAACGAATTAAAAAAAATTAGGTTAATTCCAGCATAAATGTAAAACATCAAAGAATTTGAGGAAAATATAAAAAAGTAAAAATGCAAAAGTTTCCGTACATTTATTTACAAAATTATTTAATACTTTGTGTGCCCACCTTAGGATTGAAGAATTTTTTTCAGTAATTGGCTGTTTATTGATTAGAGACTGTTGGCGATTCTGAATTCTAGAATTTTCTCTGAATCTTCATGGGAGACGGATGACTGTACAAGCCATTAGTAAGCAATGGGTCGTTGTGGTAAAGAACTGTCTACAGATCTTGAGAGATCTGTTATTGCTGCTAGACATGGGGCCTCGGCCGGCCTCGGGCATGTTTTGCAGGCCTCGGCCTCGGACTTAAAAATTTGCCTCGCCCTCAGCCTCGGACTTAAAAATTGGCCTCGGCCTCAGCCTCGAAGCCGGCTGAAAAGTGGAAAGGTTTTGAGAGGCCTTTGAGAATCCTGATGTTTTGTCGTGTACTTTTCAATTTATGCTATTTATTTAACTCTTTAATTGTTGGAGAAAAGATGCCCCGAGGCAATGTCACTTTCAAATACATAAAATATGTACTGTTGAGGGGGAAACCTACCATAACACAATATATCGCATAATAACGGTGCTAAGGACTTAAGGCCTCATGAGGCCTCCCTCAAAAGGCTTCGGCCTCGGCCTCGAGCCCTTTTGAAAAAGGTTGGCCTCAGCCTCGGCCCCATGTCTGATTCCTACACGCGAGTCTGGAAAGAGTTATAGGAAGATAGAAGAACTCCGAATTCCACTTACGATGGTTGCTGCGGATATAAAGAAATGGAAAGGTTTTGGAACAATTAAAACTCTACCAAGGTGTGGACGACCTTGCAAGATTTCAGAACGTACAGCTCGACGGATTGAAAGAGTGGCTGCTGGGAATCCACGAGTGACTGAGGTGATATTTGCCGTAAATTAAGACTAAGATCGATGTCCATTCCATCCCTCTACTGTACGTCGTATATTGAGAGAGAGTGGTTCGCATGGAAAAGTTACACGAAGAAAACCTCTGCTACGAAAAGCGCACAAAGAAGCTCGTTTAAAGTACGCCAAAGATCATCAAAATGATGGATTTGTATTTTGGAAGAACGTTCTCTGGACAGACAAAACCAAAATTGAATTATTTGGGAAAACAAAGAGCAATGGTATGTTTAGTGAAAATCAAATAGTGCATTCGAGACAAAGAACATCCTTCTTACGGTTAAACATAGTGGTGGTAGTTTGCTTTTTTGGGGATGGTTCAGTGCTTTTGGTCCAGAAAAGCTTGTTGTCATCAGTGGAATTTTGAATTCGAAGAAATATTAGGGAATTTTGGAAGAAAATGTATTGCCTTCAGTTCGGGAGTTGCGAATGGGTTAGTTGGGTACTGCAACAAGATAATTATCCAAACCATGAAAGTAAGAGCACCATGAAATGGCTTCAACAAAAAAATTTCAAGCTTCTCGAGTGGCCCAGTCAAAAGCCTAAATCTCAATTTAATTGAGAAATTATGGTTTGATTTGAAAAAAGTGTTCGTGAGAGAAACCTTCGAATCTGAATGAATTGCAACAATTTTCTTTAGAAGAATGGGCTAAAATTTCAATTGAGAAACATATCGAAATCTTTTAGAAAAATACCCAAAACAAATCACTTAAGTCATTCACGCAAAAGCTGAACACAGACAAAATTAAATAATTTTGTAAATAAATGTACGAAAACTTTTGCATTTTAATTTTCTTTAATTTTCCTCAAATTCTTTGATGTTTTAAATTATATGTTGAAGTTAAACTAATTTTTATTTATTAAAATTTTCGAACAAACGCTAAAAGTTTCATAACTATCAATGCATGGTGCAAAAAACAAAGACGAATATAACTGAAGTATTTCTCTGTACGAATACTTATAAGCGCCACTGTGTGTGTGTGTGTATATGTATATATATATACAGGGCGTCCGAAAAAAATGTATGCACACTTTAACAGCTGATAGCTCAATTGATGTTTCTTTCTTTCCAAGTTAAACCCATTAGAATTAATAATGGCAGTCAGACTAAGCTTTGAACAAGAAATTCATTCTAAAATGCTACTGGAAGTGTGAAAACGCAGTTGAAGTGCAAAGACAGTTTAGGTGAGGAGTTCAAACAGATCCACCAACGCGACTTACCATCACTCGAATTAGAGATAAGTTTGAAGCCGATGGAACTGTTCAGAATGTCCACAAGAAGCGTTCCGGAAGACCACGGACATCGACAAGCCCCACAAAGCAAGAAAGAGTACTGGAAACGTATCACCAAAGTCCAAGAAAATCTGTGCGGCAAGCGAGTCGTGAGGTAGGAATTTCAAAATCGTCTGTCCAACGCATTTTGAAGCGCTGTCAATGGAAAAGTTACATTCCAGATTAGTCCATGCTATTAATGAAGATGATCCGGACCGAAGAGTGGAGTATTGCGAGTGGTACTTGGCACGATGTGGATGTGGATTGGACGAAGGGGTTTCGTTAGAATACCCTCCGCGTTCACCAGACCTCACACCACTAGACTTTTTTTATGGGGATACTTAAAAGACAAAGTCTACGCTATAAAACCTGCAACAGTCGCTGAATTGAGAGCAGCCATTGAACGAGAATGCACACAAATACCAAACGAAATGTTTCGTGATGTTGCGATTCCATTGCTTCGCGTTATCAGCAGTGCCTGGACCAGAACGGACGTCAGTTTGAAAACAAGCGTTGACAAAACAATTAAATAATGTCTGTAGATTCTATTACATTTGAAAATGAAATGTATTTTAATAAACACTGCCTTTATAAGTATTTAAAGTGTGTATACATTTTTTTGGGACGCCCTGTATATATATATGTATATGTATGTATATGTGTATAAACGTGAACCATTACTGTATAAAATCCTTTGCTATACATTAACATGATTATACCGACTTATAAATAATCCTGATGAGGGTTCATTTTTTATTTTTTCTAAATCAATGACGCAACTTGACATGAAGCTCATCATATCATCTATGTAGAATCCAAATACACGATACATATTTAATTCTTCAAAGATTATAGAGAACAATCAAGCCGTCGATACGTGAAACCTTCAATTCTTATTAAAAATTACTGAGATTCCTCCTCTTAACCATTAACTATTCATTTATTGATGGATTTCCCAATATTACTCTTTCAAAACATTCCCTTTTCTGCGAATATATATATATATATATATTATATATGTGTGTGTGCAAAATTCTTCATACCAAAATTTAGACCAACCACATCTTCAGTAGAAAGTATAGGCGCTTGCCACTACGCTACGACTAGATAGTTAATAGGACCTGACAAATATTTTATCGTCCGAGGAAACGGATAACGCTTTCGTACCCAGAGGCGTTTTATGTTTTAACCCTCCCGCACTCGAACTCATGATCAGCATTTCATTCAGATTATCCGGAGGAACGCTGGAGTCCCATAAATGGAATGCCATGCATGAACGTGCACAATTTTGCATAATGCAAAATTACTCTCACCAGGATCCGAACTCACGAAGATGTGGTGGGTTCGAATCCTGGTAGGATAATTTTGCATTGTTGAATGCTATTCAAAAAGAAATGTTTTTAAAGCCTTCAAGTGGAAGAGTACAACGTGGAAATTTGGAACATTTACGTTCCAAGTAATAAAGGGTACCCAACATTGACTATTATATATATATATTATATATAGATAGATATATATATAATATATATATAATAGATATATATATATATATATATATAATATATATATATATTCATTCGCTTTTTGGTAGATGCATAGGGGTATAGGATGGCACTTTACTGGGGGGGGGGCGGAAAAATTGCCCTAAAAATTTTCAGGGTGCCCTGATTTCCGCAAAGCACTATGTGTAACATAAAATAACACAAAGGTTAGAGTATGAGTAACATATATTAAAGCTTTTTTGATGTAAAAAAACATTACAATTTACAAAAATAGAGAAAATTTTGCTACATTACTAAATGACAAGCAAAACTACGGCATTGCAGTTGATATAGAATTCAATAAGTCCTCAACTTAGGTTTTAATTCTAAACTACAAGTATAGTAGTAAGTAATTAATTCACTTCAAGAAGTATAAAAAAGGAATGTCAGGAAAATTCTGCCCTGAAAATGCTCAATTCCTAGTCCTGGGGGGGGTGCATACCCCCAGACCCCCCGCCTCATACGCCTATGGGTAGATGGGATCAAAAAGAAAGCCAATAAGTTCATAGTTAGTGTCTATGTGGTCCCAAATGTGAAACTCAATTCTGAGGGGGAAATTTTAAACCTTAAACTTTTTGATTTAATACAGAACCAAACTGTTGAAAAGTTTCGTGTCATACCGCGCATGACTGATTACTGGAGCTCGGATATTTAGGCACTGAAAACCTTTAAAAAAGGCAGGCAAATAGGCAAAATAAACATTCAAAATAAGCATTAACCCCCCCCCCCCCTAAAGGCATTTATAAGTTTGCCTTAAAAAATCGTTTAATATACTAGGGGCACTCAATATATTTTGCCCCACCTTTTTTCTTAGCTAAATAATAGGTCATGGGGCTGAAATGTCTTTTGGGCCAAAAGTTTGAACTTTCTGCGGTTCACATAACCGGATTTTTCCACTTTGAACCTCTCCTCTTTGTATAAAACCGCTTTTAAACACCCTTGCATAAAACCAATGATTAACGCAGTTTCGAAATGGTGTCTGACAGTTATGTGCGTCGTAAACAGAGAGCTGTTATCGAGTTCTTAACCGCAAAGAAGGAAACTGTTGGAAATATTCACAAACGTCTACAAAACGTTTACGGAGATGCTGCTGTTGATCGAAGCACAGTTGGACGCTGGTCTAAACGTGAGAGATCATCGGAGAGAGGGAGAGCCACCCTCGATGAGCCACGCAGCGGTCGCCCGGCATCGGCTGTGACATCTCACACTGTGCAACGTGCTAACAGTATCATTCGATCAAATCTGCGCGTCACATACAAGGAGCTATCACTGGAGCTAGGAATTGGTGAAGGAAGTGTGAATACGATAATTCAGCAACTGGGATACTCAAAAGTGTGTTCATGGCTTGTTCCTCGCCAACTGACTGAATATCGATCACAAAGCCCAAAGAAAAGAAATTGCTTTTGAGTCGTTGGTTTGATACGAGACAGAAGGGGATGACTTCCTTTCACGAATTGTGACTGGGGATGAGACTTTGGTACACCACTTTGAACCTGAAACAAAACTTCAGTCCATGGAGTGGCATCACGCAGACTCCCCACACAAGAAAAAGTTCAAAATGTCACCCTCTGCAGGAAAGGTTATGGCCACCATCTTCTGGAACATGAAAGGGGTGATTCTGGTGGACATTATGAAGAAAGGACAAACAATCAACTCAGAGGCATATATTGCTACCCTACGGCTACAGAGACTCCAGAGACGTATAAAGCGAGTTCGACCGGAGCGAAAAATGGAAGACGTCGTCCTTTTGCACGATAACGCAAGACCACACAACAGTTTGCAAACAAGAGAGGCCATCAAAAAAATGCGCTTGACTATGTTACCCCACCCTCTATACAGCCCGAATGTGGCATCTTCAAACTTCCATTTTGGGCCAATGAAGGATACTATTCTTGGAAGAAAGTTTCAGAGTGACGATGAGGTTGTTGAGGAGGTTATGAGGTGGCTCCAGCGAAACCCAGCGGACTTTTACCAGCAAGGAATAAAGGCCCTTGTTTCGAGGTGGAGGAAAGTCGTAGAAAAGGATGGAGAGTGTGGAAAAATAAAAACTTGTGAAAAAGGTATGTAACTACTTGTGTACAAAATTTCTGGAACTTACAAGGAAACTTGGAAAGAAAAAGAAAGGTGGGGCAAAATATATTGAGTGGCCCTAGTAGAATAATACCTTTACATACCCATAACACATATTACAACGCCCTTTAGTGAACAAAACAGTAGGTAATGCAAATATTAGTTACGCATAATAACAATTTCATTTCGAAAAATAAAGTTGAATATAGAGTAATAGCATTATACACGTATAAATAATACATATTACTACGCCATTATAGTGAACAAAACAGTAGGTATGGAAAACAGTAGGTATTGAAAACAGTAGGTATTGAAAACAGTAGGTATTGAAAACAGTAGGTATTGAAAACAGTAGGTATTGAAAACAGTAGGTATTGAAAACAGTAGGTATTGAAAATGTTCTTTATACAATAATGACAAAGATTTACATTTCAAAAAATGTTTAATATTAAATAATACTGTCATGCACGCTCAGTTCCTGTTATATATATATTTAAACGAAGGGTTAAGAATGTAATGATTCCTCTACTGAAAACCCTGATAATACCCAAATTGGAATACTGCTCGGTCCTAACATCCCCATATAAAAAAGAAGACATTAGACAGCTGGGGGATCCAAAGAAGCTTCACAGCCAAGATCAATGGGTGCAAGGACCTAAATTACTGGGAAAGGTTACGAGAACTAGACCTATATTCACTGGAAAGGAGAAGCGAGAGAGACATCATTATTTACACTTGGAAAATAATGGAGAAACTAGTCCCTAATCTTACTCTGAATCCCATAACTCCCCAGACAACGGTGGAAAGTAGAAGCGGTAGACTGTGTCGTATTCCCAAATTGAAGGCGAGACAGGGAACATCCTTAACCCTGAAAGAAAATAGTTTTGTAGTGAGAGGACCAAAACATTTTAATCAGTTACCCAAAGACCTAAGAAACACGAAGGGAATTAGTGGAAATCTTCAAAAGAAGACTAGACGCCTGGCTCAGAACAATCCCCGATGAGCCGGGGGTACCTGGCTATGTGAGGTGGAGAGCGCAAGAATCCAACTCACTACTTCACCAGGCCAACTCGAGAGGAGCGGGCGACAAGCTTGACCTTCGCGAAATGAGAAATCATCGCGCGGAACCTTTGTAAGGTATATATATATATATATAATATACAGTATATACTGAAATATGTAACAGTTATTATTTTGGGATCCTAATGGAATAGTACTAGAAAATAATGGAAGAAAGGCAAATTAGGCACTTTATGACGAAAAGGCACTGTTTACTGTGAACGCAAAAATAGTCCAAAAAGGCATTATAGCATTTTGCCTGAACATTTGGGCTCTACTGATTATTACTAATATATATATATATATATATGCCGGGTGTACCTGGCTATGTGAGGTGGCGATTACAAGAAACCAACTCGCTACTTCACCAGGACAACTCGAGAGGAGGGGCGACAAGCTTGACCTTCGTGAAATGAGGAATCATCACGCGGAACATTTGAAAGGTGTATATCTATCTATCTATCTATCTATCTCTTTCTCATTTACCAGGCCTTAACTCTACTCCGAAATACTATTCTTTCAAGTTCATTTTAATTGGAGTCATACATAGAGCATTCAGGACGTGCTTTGTGTGGAGAATACCGAAAAATCATTATCCCGACAATAACTCCTCACGATTTAAGACAGTCCATTATGAAGTTTAATCCCAATAATGGGTTAATAAGAAGACATTGTTTACCAAATATAAACATTTATCAGGTGTAAACAGTGCCAACATTTAGATGAAAAAGCATGTTTATCGCTATATATATATATATATATATATATATAGATATATAATATATATATATATATATATATATATATATATATATATATAATACACACAGGGTGGCGCAAAAGTCGCGCATCATAGGAATTTCAGTGTTGACTATATTATTTTTTTCTTTTAGGTAGGGAGTGGCTGCGAAATTAACAAGAGACGAGAGGGTGAGCTTGGTTTTAATGTATGGAATACCAGGAACAACAATCAATGAATCGGTACAGAATTTAAATTCTGTACCGATTTATCGATTTGTAGTACCTGGTATTCCATGCATTAAAACCAAGCCCACCCTCTCGTCTTTTGTTAATTTCGTAGTCATCCCCCATCTAAAAAAAAAATCTCTCATAGTCAACACTGAAAATTCCTATGATGTGCGACTTTTGCGCCACCCTGTGTATTATATATATATAGCCTCGTAGCAGTTCCGTGCGTTCGTCTCTTTTCAAACGAAGGTCAAGTTGGTGGCCCCCGCCTCTAGGCATGGCTTGGTGGAAGAGCGAATTCCTCTCGCGATTTCCGTCGCACATAGCGAGGTACACCCGGTTCATCTGGTACCGTTCTGAGCCAGGCATCTAGCCTTCTTTTGAATAATATATATATATATATATATATATATTCACGCACTCTTCCCCTTGAGTATACATTTTTCAATGTGAATTATTCAGAAAGCAAACGTATAAAAAGCATTTTTCAGAGTTATAAATAGAGATCTGGTTTGTCGCAATAAAGGAAAAAGTGTTTTTTTTATGATATTTGTAATTTTTCAATTATTTGGAAGGTTCCTTTTATATTATTAGATTTATTGACTTTCGCTTTATCATTTTCTTTTTCCTGGTACACTTACAAATTGAACGTCTATTTATAAATGATAAAAAATTGCCCTCTGTATTCATGCAAATTTATTGTATTTAAGGATAAAAGTCTCTCTCTCTCTCTCTCATATAATATATATATATATATATATATATATATATATATATATATAAATTGCACACTGTATAGTGGAGAACCTCTTGAAATGCCACTCACCAAATCATTATATAGTGAATGGCAATGATCTCAGACCACTTTTATGAGAGAGACCGAGACAGAGAGAGAGATTAAAAAAAAAGAAACTGAGAGAGACCTGGGTATCTTAATGAGGCATATACGTATACCTTGAGGGTATTAAACCACTTATATTAAACAAAGATTTATCTTTCTATCGTGAAATGAAGGACCCATCATTTCTGATCATTTTCCTTCCAACACAGATATAATAAACAAATGTGGCACTAAAAAGTGAAGATTAGTGAAACTATACTCTGTGTTTACACTAATGCATGAAGGAAAAACAAGTTTAAACTGATCTACTTATTATCCGTAATCAAAATGTTTTATTAATAGATTCCCACATTCCTTTCGGGGCCTCTTAAGTGCCCCTCGAGGATTCTCGTTCCCTAAAATTTTAGCTGTGGAAGTGATATATATAAATATATATGTATATGTGTATAATATATATATATATATAAAATCAGTAAACCTTTTTCAACCTTTATATTATCGCGGACTTAACTTCCTCCATATGGAGGGAGGAAGTTCCGCGGTAATAATCTAAAATGAAAAAGTTTTACCAAATTTCAAAGTTATACGATGCAAAGTAACACACGTATGTTATTTTGTGTGTGTGTGTGTGTGTGTGTGTGTGTGTGTGTGTGTGTGTGTGTGCCGCGCGCGCGCTTGTAAACGAAATATCAAATCAGGAAATCAGTTCACGTATTTTGACATAAATTATTCGAGTCGTAAATAAGTGAGGAAGAGAACATAAACCAATCACTACCTACTTACTCATAGATTTACCTTCATAACAAAATTTTTTAATTAACAGGTATACGAGGCGTTTGTGATATGCGTAATATGGGCATTTGACGAAGGATATATGATATAGTATGTTAATATACTGTATATAGATATATACGAGTGTATGCGTGTTTGTGTAGATTATAAAATAAGACAATATAGTTCTTCGCTAAAATTTAACTAAGAACTCGGCAGTTTTGTAAATATAATTAAAATTACGAGAAAATATTAATAGTTATCATTTCCGACAATATTATTATCAGTTCCTATCAATTCTACTTTCATAATGCTTATAAGTAATGGACCACTATTTTTTTTTTCCACCGATAGGGTCCAAATATGTTGAAATTAAGGATCATCTGAAGATCAGGGCCCCCAGCCTTCTTTAGTTAGCTTCATAAGGCTAACTAACGAAAATATCACGACCTAACCAATCGTCAAGGGCGTACAGTTGACCTAATGATTGGTTAGGTCAGGTCGTGATATTTTCGTTAGTTAGCCCTATAAGCCTAAGTAAAGAAGGCTCAGGGGGGGGGGGGGGCGCCCTAATCTTCAGGTGATCCGAAATTAATTAATTTTTGTAAAAGTAAAATAAAAATAATGTTTTACACTCACCTCTTTTTTTTTTTTTTATCTTAAGTTCTTTTCAGGCATTTACTTTACTAATTGGATGGTCGAAATATTTAAATTCTACAGAAATATTAAAATCGTTACTTTTTCCTCCACAATGTTCTGCCACCCAAGTAAAATACTAACCGATTTTCATTTTTCTTTCAGACCCATTTCAAATGCGTGATAGCAGCAACTATACGATTGAAATACGCATATTGGCTAGTACCCTGGTCCATGAGCGACCACGTAATGGCAAAACCTTTGAAAATATTCGTGCAGACTTCCAGGACCGATTCAATGGTGCAGTTGGAAGAGCTGCACCATTAAATCGGTCCTGGAAGTCTGCACGAATATTTTCAATGGTTTTGCCATTGCGTGGTCGCTCATGGACCAGGGTACTAGCCAATATGCGTATTTCAGTCGTATAGTTGCTGATATCACATTTCAAATGGGTCTGAAAGAAAAACGAAAATAGGTTAATATTTTACTGTGGTGGCAGAACATTGTGGACACCCTGTATAAAAAATAAAAAAGTTCGCCTAAAAACATCAAATTTCTAAAATATATAAAAATTACTAATTAGTGACGATTGGGTTTCGTTCTTGAAATTTTATTAATGTGACCAAAAGGAATAAAATATCCAAATAAGAATAGAATATCACCAATTGGTAATTTTTTGTTTTTTAGAAATTTTATTTTTTCCAGTTACTTTTTTCTTTTGAAACTACGTTTGCGCACCCGCGCATCTATATACTGATCAGTCACTTTGTGTAACGCATTGAGTGAGCGAATAGTTACGTGCTTGTGGCGTTACCGAGGTGCTTACAGCGTTACAAAGTGATTTGAGTTATTCACTGAGTTACTCAGTTACAAAGTAATCTATATATGATACAAAGGTTACCTACGGAAAAGGTAAGAATTTGAATGCTTTTGCTAATAGATCAGTGCGACTTTAAACCATCCAATTATCCTCATTAAGCATTAATTATAACAGACACGTGACCTTTGCCGTAACGAAAGAGGTTTATCCAAACATTATTGCCGCGTCTCTATTAAAAGATTAGTTTATAAGAACTTGTAAAACAGATGAATAATATCTATTTTAATTCTGTTACTGTTTCATTGCTGCCCATTGGATGCACCAGCTTCTGTGAAGGAGTTTTGACTTTCGTTGGATAATATATATACAGGGTGGGCCGTAAGTTTCCATACATAGGAAAATTTAAACGTTTGTTTTTATGTTTCAGATACCCTAAGAATATGCGTTTGTAAGATCTTGTTTACTGATGAAGCAAATTTTTACGTCAATGGAGAGGTTAATCGCAAAACATACGTTATTGGAGTAATGCTAACACTAACTGGCTGAGTCCGACGAAGATGCAAGGTGCCGGTAAAGTGATGGTGTGGGCCGGGATATGGGGTGACAGAATTATTGGACAATTTTTGTCAGTGGAAATCTTAATGCCGAAAGGTATCTTAACATGTTGCAAGAAGAGATTTTCCCATCCCTGCTAAACGAGGAAGGTAACTTCCCAGTTTACTTCCAGCAAGATGGAGCTCCACCTCATTATGGTCTTCACGTGCGTCGGTATTTGGATCAGCAGCAGTTTCCGGATGCTTGGATTGGTCGGCGTGGTCCTGTGGAGTGGCCTCCCAGATCCCCAGATCTCACCCCTCTTGATTTCTATCTTTGGGGCACTTGAAGGCCATGGTGTATCAGGAAAAGATACGAGACATAAATCATCTAAAGGAACGTATCACCAACGCCATTACAAGCATAACGTCAACTGTGCTAATGCGTGTTCATCAACAGTGGGGAACACGTATTGAAATGTGTTTTCAAAACAATGGCAACCATGTAGAGCATATTATATAAATAAAAATGGTTGTCCATAAAAAAATGTTTATTTTTCCTATGTATGGAAACTTACGGCCCACCCTGTATATATATTATATATTATATATATAATATATATTATATATATTATATATATATATATATAGATATATAATATAGATATATAATATATCTATCTCTCTATCTATCTCTCATTTATAAGGCTTTAAATCAGCTCAGAAATCCTATTATTTCAAGTTCATTTGAAATCAAACGTATGGCATTCAGGACGTGTTTTGCGCAAGGATTACCGAAAAGTCATTATCCCGACCATAACTCCTCGCGATTAAAGACTGTCCATTATGAAGTTTAATCGCAATAATCCTGAAATAAAGAAGTTATCGTTTTAATAACTTTCCTCTTAAACCAATTTCTTGGTTAAAATTGGACTAAAATTCAAAGGGTAAAAATCACGTTAATTCTCAACTTTGGTACGAGATTTACATTCTTTTGTGTATAAGGTTTTATTTCTTAGACATTATTCTTTATTATTATTATTTTATGTAAAGAATAAATGAGGATAATAAAGAATAAGTGATATTTATATGTAATTTATTACGTGCAAAAAATTTGTTTATTTTAGAGAATTATTTTGCGTTGGAGAATTTTAATTATTTTAAATGAAGTTTTCAAGCTTTTATATACTTGACATTATTTGAAGAGGCATAAAAGACTTTCTCTTTTTTCTTTTTTTTTCTCTTTTTTTCCTCTTCCTCTCATATATAATTCCAACAAAAGTGAAAAGAAAAACATTCCTAAATATTATTTAAGGTTTTGTGATGTGTTCTTAATCTTTATTTTCGATTTACATGTCTCGTGCCAAACATTGAGATAAATTAACCCAAACGAGATTTACGGATTACCTGCACAAGCTGTTACCCCTCAGTGCAGTGCCAAGGGAGGGGTTTTCTTTATTTGATTTTCTTTCCCTTTTTTTCTTTTTTTTTCTTTTTTTTCTGAGGGGAATGGTCGGTTGAGGGTAGAAAAGTATTTTTAAGTTAATATTTCACTTGTTTTGCTTCATCACCCACACGATATCTGATATTACACAATAGATAGATAGATAGATAGATAGATTATCCTAAGAACAAATGGCAAAGCTTTACATAATGCAAAGGGGAAACCAATACGATCCTAAATACATTGATGCAAAAAAAAATCTTTTATTAACTCTTATTATCAAATCAGAATCTCTGGACAAACCGAAAGTGTCGAGCCTACTATTGTTAGCCCACTATATATATATATATATATTATATATAATCAGGTCATCCCATTAGTAATGTCGCTTTTTACGATAGATTAAGTTTAAACTAATCCTACTCGGTTTAAGCATAAATTTTCCGAAGGTTATATCTAAGAGGAGATCTATCGTGTTTCGCTACATACTTTACAAACCTTGACCAGTGAAGACGTGTGTTTTGCTTTGTGAACCTCTCATAAACATGGCGGTATCAGAAGAGCATATCAGGCATATAGTGCTTTACGAGTTCAAAAAGGGAATATGCTACTGAGCAACGCGAAACATTCAGGACGTTTATGGCAACGATATTCTGCATGTGAGGAAATGTCAAAGATGGTTTCAAAAGTTTAGGAATGGTGACTGCTGTTTGACAGATGCAGCACGCTCTGGACGCCCTGCTGAGTTTGATGATGACCTGCTGTTAGCCGCACTTCAAGAGACTGTTCAACAATTGTCGAAGAATTGGCCCAGAAAACTCAATTCATCCCCGTCCACCATCCATCGACATTTGCAACAACTCGGGAAAGTGCCTATGTTAGGAAAATGGGTGCCACATGAATTATCGGTCAACAATCTGAGGGTGCGGGGTAAACATTAGCACAGCTCTTCATTCCCGTAAACTCCAAGATCCGTTTTTGCACCGTTTAGTGACTGGCGATGAAAAGTGGATACTGTACCAGAATGTTAAGCGCCGTCGACAGTGGGTTTGTGCCGGAGAACCAGCGACGACACAGCCAAAACCAAATCTTCACCCTCGGAAGGTGTTGCTTAGTGTTTGGTGGGATAAAGGTGGTGTAATACACTTTGAAACCTTACCACACAACCAAACAATCACCGCTCAAGTCTACTGTCAACAACTGGATCGATTGAACACTGCACTAAAAGAAAAGAGACCTTTGGTTAATCGGAAAGGAATCGTGTTCCACCACGACAACGCACGTCCTCATACCGCTCGGATCACTTCTGCAAAAATTGAGGAGCTTGGGTGGGAAAAGCTTCCACATCCTCCATATTCTCCAGACCTTGCGCCTTCAGATTATCATCTCTTCAGGAGTCTGCAAAACTATCTTGACGAGAAACAGTATACTTTAGATGACCTGCACACCATCCTTTGTACGTTTTTTGCCTCAAAACCGCCTGAATTTTATAAACATGGCATTGAAAAGCTTGTAGGACGTTGGCAGAGTGTCATTGATTCCGATGGAAAATATATACTGGATTAAAAAGTTTCAGTTGAGTTATTTTTTGTCCTTCAAATTCCGATCTAAAAAAACGACATTACTATGGGATGACCTGATATATATATGAAGCTAAAAATTAATTTTTTTAATTATTTCATATTTTCCAGTACTCGGAAGAACTTCTTTTTTTTTTTTTTTTTTTCCGTCGAAGGGTATATTAATTAATATTAAAAAGTTCGTGTGTGTGTCTGCGAATTCCCCCCAACTGAAGGACTAAGTATTTTGCATTACTTGGCACTCACAATTGTTTTTAAAATAATTTATTTTCAACCACTCTGCTATACAAATATAATGGTCGTAAAGTAAATGATCACAAGATCTTTTATATATATATATTTATATTTATATATATATATAAAAAACTTTTTCTTAACCTTTCCTGGGTTTGAACAAGTGCTCAGGATCGACCTGTAGCAGTGTAGCATCCCGCTTCATTTGGGGGATGCTTACCTTAGCATGTTGTTCAGTTCTTATCCTACCATCATAAGCAACTACCTATGCCTGATCAGAACTTCAAGCGTTAACTTGTCGAACTGGTATTCGAAGATAGGCTGATGTGGTGGAGGTTCCTCGATTCTTTTGCCAGCACGTCAAAGAGATTTGGGGCTCGTATTCTAAGAGCATTTTCCATTTTCGTGGTTCCCTGTCCCAGGGCAAGTCGGATTGTATGGAATGTATCTGTTTTCTCATTCCACCGTGTTCTTATTTCATCTCTAAAGTTTGGGACATATCCTCGAGTATCCGCCTTTTCCTCAGGAGTGTAACAGCCAGGGCCGGATTAACCATTAAGCAAAATAAGCCCGTGCTTAGGGCATCAAGGGAAGGGGGTCACCACAGAAATTTTCCATTGTCGGATTTACCATGGATTTATTATACTATTATAATCGCGGCTTATAGCCTATAAGCTGTTGAAAACTGAATTATATATATTCATATATAGTATTTATTTTTTTTCATTGTTTGAATTTGTAGTGAACAACAACCCTTTTGAGAGAATAAATATATTTCGTTGTAATCACACACTTTACGCTTTGCGTTATTATTTTGTTTATATCAAATCTTTGAGCGCCATATTAAAAATACATATAGATTAAATATTTCGTGTGCTATAGTAAATGTAAAAACAAGATTCAGTCATGCTGAACTTATAAAATAATTGTAGAAGACAATATTGAGTGTGCCTTCCCAAATGTAGAAATTGCCTTTCATATATTTTTAACATTAATGGTCACAAATTGCTCAGCTGAGCGTTCATTTTCTCAGTTGAAGTATATTAAAAATACCAACAGAACAACTATGCAACAAGGCAGCTGGATGCCTTATCTCTACTAAGCATAGAAGCAGATGTGTTACGTAAGATTAGTTTTGAGGATCTGATCAAAGACTTTGCAATTAAAAAAAGTAGGAGAAAACTTTTCAAATATAAATGAAGTGGAAGTATACAAAATAAACATTATTTCCATCTTACTGTAAGTTTTGTTTCATTTCAAAAAAATAAAATTTTATTTTATGGTTTATTTTTGTTTATATTTTGAATTACATATATATGGGGCACCAAATATTTTAAGTGCTTAGGGCCTCTAAAGGTCTTAATCCGGCCCTGGTAACAGCTGACACTGATTAGTAATCATAATACCTCCCCTATGAACCACCCCTTCCCCTTCATATTAATAGCTCAATTTTTTCAGGTGTTTACTGATACTAGTGGTAATGGGAATATGAACAATGCAAGTTCTGATATATGAGAGAGTCATTTTTGAAACACGCCAATGTAGTCGTTCTCTCTCTCTCTCTCTCTCTCTCTCTCTCTCTCTCTCTCTCTCTCTCTCTCTCTTCTCTCTCTCTCTCTTTAAGAAAGGGGATCACGAAAGTCCAGGGAACTATCGTCCCATTAGTCTCACTTCAGTTGTAGGTAAATTATTAGAGGGATAATAGCAGATAGGACGTTGACCATTTGGATTCCTACAAGCTGCTTGGGGACTCCCAACATGGGTTTAGACGGCATAGGTCGTGTCTCACCAACTTGCTCGAGTTTTTCCACGTCATGTTGGGTGAGTACGATAAGAGTAGGGCGATGATATACTTTATCTCGACTTCAGAAAGCCTTTGATAAGGTACCTCACCGCCGGCTAATGGCGAAAGTGCGCGCGCTGGGTATCGGTGGGGAAATAGGTAGGTGGATTGAAAACTGGCTGAAGAATAGGCGGCAGAGGGTTGTAATTAAAGGTGCTAGTTCGGGTTGGGCCTCGGTCACTAGTGGGGTTCCTCAGGGTTCCGTTTGGGGCCGCTGTTGTTTATCATTTACATAAATGATATCGACGGTGGCATCGTCAGTCGGATCGCCAAATTCGCTGATGACACAAGCTTGGGGCCAATGTTGGGACGCACGAAGCGATCGAGGAACTGCGTGCGGACCTAGGTAGGATAGGAGAGTGGTCCGAAAAATGGCAAATGCGTTTAACTTGGGTAAATGCAAAGTGATGCACATTGGCTACGCCAATCCCAAGTCGGACACTCGAGTTGGGTAGTAATATCGAGGTGACTGATTTAGAAAAGGACTTGGGTGTGCTAATTAGCAGCGACCTTAAGTTTACGAAACAGTGTGTAGAGGTGGAAAAGAAAGCCCAGAAACTATTGGGTTATATCAGGAGGCAATTTCAGTTTCGGAACAAGGAGATTGTGCTCTCACTGTACAATTCCCTTGTTCGGCCGCACCTGGAGTATGCTGTGCATTTCTGGGCCCACCCTCAGGAAAGATATTGAGGTGGAGCGAGTGCAGGCGAGGGCCACAAAGTTAATCCCTTCCGTTAGGCATATGGGCTACAATCGACGGTTACGCGCCCTGAACTTGTTTTCGCTTGAAACTCGGAGGCTGCGCGGTCAACTGATCGAGGTTTTCAAGCTCTACGCGGGTTCAACGATGTCGATTTTAGAAGTATGTTTAGTTTAAATGATAACCCAACTCGCAACAATGGTTGGAAGTTGGAGTTGAAACGGTTTAGGACTAGTGTGTGTGGGAATTACTTTACGTATAAGATCTGTGACACATGGAAACAGGTTACCTTCGGAAGTGTGAACAGTTCCTCTGTGGATCAGTTCAAGAAAAGGGTAGACGAAATCTTGCACACTATTTGAGTGTATAAAGACATTTAGGACCTCAGTCTGCGGAAATTTCTTTTCCTATAAAATAGTTAATATCTGGAACCAACTTCCCTCAGAGGTTGTTTCCAGTCAAAGTGTAAATCTGTTTAAAAATAGGCTAGACAAAGTACTGAACACACTCATAGTTAAGATTTAAAACCTCAGAAAACTCTGCAGGAGTTCGCTTGCTCGGTGTCTCTGTGAGCAAGCTAAATATAGAGCTATTTATATATTCTCCACTTCCTGTAAAATTTCCTTGGCTACTTTTCCAGGTCAAGGTATTTTCTTCAACCTTTTTCCGTACCTGCCTCTGGCAGGCAGGGAGGGAGCGGAGGGTGGGGAGAGAGCCTTCTACTTTCTATCCAGTTTTCTACTACTGCTAGGATAGTTGAAAGAAAAATAAACTTTACAAAATTTTCCCTGGCACCCGTTGCCATTGGTACCTCCTCGGTATGGGCCGCAGGCCTTTTGAGGTACTTCTTTCCTTGTAACTCTCTCTCTCTCTCTCTCTCTCTCTCTCTCTCTCTGATCGTAAATGTAGTAGGAGGGAGGCGCTGGTCAGGTCCGGTATCAGAGCACTTGTAGGAGTTCTGAAATCACTTTTCTTTTACATTTTGTTTTTATGTACGTGTTTCTAGTAGATAGGAATTCTCTGGAGTCAAAATCTCCGAATAGCCAATTAAATTATTTTTGGAAGCCACTCCTCTCTCCTCTTCTTTCTTTCTTTGGCTCCTTCCTCTTTTTTTTTGTTTTTTTTTGTTTTTTTGTTAAGAAGATAGGGAACATTACTATTACTACTACTCTTTGTCAATAAATGTAGTAGGAAGCACTGGCCGGGTCTGGTTTCAGAGCACTGGGAGTTCTCAGATGGTGGGAAACTTGATAAGATCTCTCCGAAGTTAAAACCTCCGAAAAGTCGTACTAATCTTCAGGGAAGCAACATAGTTAGAGTGAAACTTTAGTTTTAAATATTGTACATCAAAATTTCGCAAGAAAAAAAAATTATGCATTATTATTCCTCATTATGCATGGGCAATTCTTAAATTGTAGGTCTGGCCAGCTGGAAGTGCCCTCTGGACCAGTGCTCCTTTATCTAGCTAATTCTCATGCGAGCGACGCAATATAAATTAGTATATAGTAAATCTTCGGTACGGTGGCTTTGGCAACGTACGGAGAAATTATGCAACCACCAAATGATGATGACTTGTACATAATAAAGAAAAAAAATGTCCTTGAAACATGCATGGTGTACATTAGATTAAGTAGCTTAGTATTCATGCTATCCTTTACTTTTCGCTGTCTTCTAATGCGTAACTAAGTACACGGGATAAGTGTACGCATGGTGTGAATGAACTCTGAAGCTATTCTCTTCATTATACTGTTTCCAACTTTCCTCTAAATCTTCTTTACCACTATTTTCTTTGTGATATATATATATATATATATATATATATATATGTGGTATATATATATATATATATATATGTGTATATTATATATAATATATATATATATGTGTGTGTGTGTATATATATATATATATATATATATATATATATATATATATATATATATATCGTCATAAATTCGATGAACAAAATCTTTATTGCAGTAATTAAAATATTTTCTTAATTCAGAAAGCAAGTAAATTGTTCACTTTTGCATTTTCTCCCTTCTTTCAATAAATGTAATTGTAATTGGGCAGCGGGATGTAATTTTAATTTATTACATTCGCATGTAATTATCTCCTAGCTATATATATATATATATATATATATATATATATATATTAGTCAACCAGGGAAAAATAACAGGGGGCTGTTGGGATAAAAAAGAACAGCCACCCTCCTCCTCCCTAAAAATAGATATTTGTAAAATGGGCCTTACTCGTGTTGGCCATGCTTGTTTGTTTACATATTTTCAGATGATTAAAACATTGCGCATCACGTGTGCACTTGAAACTGCATTTTGATTCGCATATTATAATAAAAGATTGATTTTCATCCATTTTGTCTTATTACCCCATTTTACTATACATATAATGTTAGGCATGAACACGAATGATTTTCCATAATGCAGAATGCGTGCTCATGCTTGAACTTACACCAGAGATTTGAATGAACTGCCACCTCGAAATGCCTCCAGTGTAGAGGGGTTAGTACGAAAAACGCGTCTGAACGCGAAAGCGTTGTTTTCCCTCCTGTGGTGGAATATGCACCAGGTTGTACCAACTTGTAATACCTTGGTGGTTAGTGCCATAGCTTTCTACTCAAGAGGTGCTGGGTTCGAATTCTGGTGGGATATATATATAATATATATATATATATATATATATATATATATATATATATGCAAATGGTTGACGAATAAGGAGGTGCGAGAGTGTATTAAATTCATTCTGGGATCAATGAAAGAAAGCCACCCCCAAACGGGTCGGGGGTGGCTTTCTTTCATTGACACTTCGGAGGTGGCTTCCTTTCATTGATCTGCAAGTTATTTAGGTTAGGTTAAGTTGTGATAGTTTAGTTTAAATGAAAATATCATGACTTAACCTAACCAATCATCATGGGCATACAGTAATAAATAATAAACAGTTCCTCATGAAAGTGTTTTTACTTACATTCTTTACTTTAGTGATTTTGGGGGGTGGCATTGTTTACTTGATCTTTTTTTAGGGTGGCATCGTTTATTAGAAACTTTTGGGGGTGGTGTTCTTTCATTGATCCAAATTCTGGGCATGATACGCTGTAACTGTATTACAGCTCCACTTTGCATTTTTTTTGTACAGGAAGGATGAGCCAATGGCGAGTGCCCGCAAGAACTCTCCCCCCCCCCCCTGCTCAAATAAAAGAAAGAGAGCCAAAATCAAGATCTAAGTTTCGAGATTACTGGACACTCTGCGTTTGAAAGATTGGAGGTCATAGATCAAGTTAAAGATGGATTGAGGAAGATTGTTCCAGAGGTGACCGGTTGAGTAGATGGAAGATTGAAAATACCGATTAACACTTGCGTTAGAGAATTGGACAGAAAAGGAATGAGAAAGTGTCGAAATTCTGGTACTACGTGCTCTCCTTAAAGGAAGGGGCATGCAGTTAGAAAGTTCAGAAGAACAGTGTCCGTTATAATAGCAGTAGTAAAGAGAGAGAGAGAGCAAGGCAACATTGCGGCGAAGAGAGAGAGATTGAAGACAGTAAGAGGCGGGGAATTGATGAGACGAAAAGCCTTTCATTACACGTTCAAGTAGGGTCATATGGGTTGAGCCATCCCGCACATGAGAAATGTGCTCCATACAGGGCCGGTACAGCACACCTAACTACTTAGAAGCTGTTTTAGAGAGAAGATGTGATCTTTTCAGGAAAGATCACTAGAAAAGGAAACGCCAAGAATGTTAAGAGAAGAGGAAGGATTGAGTTGTGTATTGTTGAAGGTAAAGGGATAGTCGTGTGGGAGATTGTGACTAGTACACAGATAAAGGAACCGAGTTTTTGAAGCATTGAAAGCCACAAGGTTTTCTCTACCCCCCCCCAATCAGAGATAATAGAAAGATCAAAAGTCAGGTGCATCATAGCTGTCCCACGCGAAGCATGGAGTGACTGTTGAGAGGGACGTGTTGTGAAGCGGGTGGAGAAGTGGTGTGTGGAATCACCGGCATAGGAGTGGATAGGACAGGAAGTGCGACGTAAAAGATCACAGATAAATAAATGGAAAAGAATGGGTGACAGGACAGAGTCCTGAGGAACACTTCTATTAATAGCTTTAGGAAAAGAACAGTGGCAATCTACACCCGCAGCTATAGATTATCCAGAAATGAAATCAAAGATGAAGGCACGGATAAAAACGAAAGACGGCAGTTTGGAAATTAAGGATTTGTGCCAGACTCTATCAAAAGCTTTTGATATGTCTAGGCTCTAGCGCAATAACAAAGGCTTCCCCGAAATCCTGAAAGTAGGATGACCAATAGTCAGAGAGATATGCAAGAAGATCGCCAGTAGAGCGTCCCTTGCTGAACCCATACCGACGATCTGAAAGAAGATTGTGAGAAGCGAGGTGTTTAAGAATCTTCCTATCAAGGATATATCGGAAAAACTTTAGAAAGGCAAGAAATCAAATCAATTGAACGATAGTTGAAGGGTTGACAGCGGTCACCCTTTTTTTAAGACAGGCTGAATGAAAGCGAATTTACAGCAGGAAGGAAAAATACCAGACGAAAGAGTTTACCTAGGCAGGGTGTCAGCACAGAAGCACTGTTCTTGAGAAGAAAAGGAGGGACACCATCAGGGTCATATGCCTTCCTATAGTTGAGGCCAGATAGGGAAGATAACATATTTGGAAGAGATTCTAACTTTAGGGATAATTAAGTTAGAGGGAGGAGAAGATGGAGGAACAGCATCGGAATCGTCCAGGGTTGAGTTTGGGAGAAGAGTTCAGCTTTATCAGACGAAGAGACGGCAACTGAGCCATCGGAATGGGAACGAGGAGGGAAAGTAGTAGTCAAGTTGTTGAAGATTTTCTTGCTAGGTGCCAGAAAGAGCGAGAAGAATTAGATAGGTTTTCACACTTTTGTCGGATGAATTTTTGGCGAGTCAAAGAACAGATTTTGCACGATTCCTGGCAGAAATATAAGCTAAGCGAGAGTCAGGAGTTGGATGACGACGGTACCTTCTGAAAACCTCATCTATGTTGCGGAGAGCATTAAAACAAGCAAAGTTAAACAAAGGTTTTTTGTATTAGTAGTTGGAATAGAATATATCTCCAAGACCGAGAGAATCACCTTCGTGATGCGCTCAGCACACTCGGAGGGTCCCCGGCCACCCAAGCAGTAATCATTCCGTGGGAAATCAAAGAAGTACTGCTGAAGGGCCTCCCAATCATCGGCGCCAAAGTGCCAAAATGGCCTCCTCTTGGAAGGATCTAAAGGTCGAACTGGAGCGATAGGACAAGAAACATATATAAGATTGTGGTTGGAGGAGTCCAACAGAGAAAAAAGTTTAAGTAAGAAGAAGGACGAGTGGTGAGAAATAAATCCAGAATGTTGGGCCTATTTCCAAGACAATCAGGGATACGAGTAGGGTGCTGTACAATCTACTCTAGGTCATTTAGGATAGAGAAGTTGTGAGTTGGCTCACCAAGGATGTCGGTGAAATAGGAGGAAAGCCAAAGGTGGTGGTGAAAATTGAAATGTCCTACAATGGAGATTTGAGTGTGAGGAGGGTGGGATAGAATGTATTCCACTTTGGAAGTGAGGTAGTCAAAGAAATTTGGATAATCAGTAGAATTTGGAAAAAGGTAGACAGAGCAGATATATTTAGTTTGAGATTGACATGTAAGCCGTAGCCAGATGGTATAGAATTCAGAGGATTCAAGTTCGGGAATACGAGAGTAAGTTAGGTCATTGCGTTCCAATACGCAACATTCACGTTTGGAATGAAATTGAGTATATAGGAAGTAGCAGGGTACAGAAAAGGGGTTGCTGTCAGTCGTCCTAGACACCCGAGTTTGAGAGGAAGAGAAGTTAAGGTTTAGAGAAGCGGTTTTCAACAGGTTGAAAATTTGAGGAAAGCCACTAATGTTGCAGAAATTTATGGAAAGTGAATCGAGTAGAGACCCAGAACATCGCGAATGGGCAGTTGCAAAACCAGACGCGCTGCTTGGGTTTGCGTTCCCAGTATCGGCGTCGGGGGAACCAGAAGTGGGTACATGGAACATTTATGGTCCCCTCCCCAGGGGACTGCGATGCTCTTTAGGTCAATGCCATTTTGTTTTTTTAATTTTGAAAATATTGTGGTACAGTATGTAAGATGCGTGTATGTGTAGTGAGGAATAGTGAGAGTTAAGTGTGCGTGTATGTATGAGAGTATGCTCGACTGCTCATAGGGTAGATGAGAGACAGAAAAAGATCGGCTAAGGAGGACAGTGACAGTAGAAACGAGAGTTTTAGCACTGTCTCCTGCTTACGTCCCCCTACCCCTAGAGTACTTCCCTGGTCGATTGGTATCTACAATCTCCTCCTATTTAAACCCCTTTTGGTAAATTGAATTTTCCACGAATGTCTTTCCCCAAGTTTAACTTTCAATTGACTTTCTCTTCTACTTTAATCATTTGTTGACGAGTTGCACAAAGTTAATTTATACGTGCACTATTAATTTTATATATATATATATATATATATATATATGTGTGTGTGTTTCAAAATGAATATACCAAATCAAATTTTAAATATATATTAGTTGACAGCAGGTAGCATCAAAATGACATGATATTGTAAAGGGTTATAAGTTTTGCTTAATTCAGTTAAGAAACTTCTGCACGTCTTCGATCATTAATTATAATTAATCTTATTCTGCTTTCAGATTTCAAAAATACATTTTCCAACGCAGCTTTCAGGGATGAACATGCCGACATCACGGATACGATGTTTTAGCTCTGAAGGGAGCTTTTGTTATGGTAGCCTTTTGTTTTCAAAACGTACCAAAAATATAAGTCCAAAGGGGATAAATCGGGGGAGCGAGCGGGCCATTTTGTGGTCCTCCCTACCAATCCAACGCGGCCTGGAAATGTTTCCTTCAAAAATATTCGTGTCGAACGTTTCGAGCAAAAATGTGGTGGTGTTCCATCATGTTGGAAAGTTGTTCTTTGCAAGAAGCAGGGAGTTCTTTGCGACTGTGGAATAAAAAATTCTTCTAGCATCTTTAAGTAAGAACTTTGTTACAGTTCGTTCGTCAAAAAAATAAGGTCCATAAACCAAGGGCAGATCTAGGGGGAGGGGGACAACTTAACTTATTATGCTTTGCCATTTTTGTGAATGTAAAATAAATTACACTTTGAAATAAGTGTAAATTATATTATCAGTGTTTTTTGGTGTTCAATTTTCTGTAAATATAGATTGTTTTGTAATGAAAATTTTAAAATTTCAAATGATCAGTAAGAGAATATGCTAAATTTGGCCGATCCCAATGTCCCAAAAATGGTCGATTCTGCCAATGCTGATGAATCAGTACACTACTAGTTTTTATTGATTTTGCTAATTTTGAGGGCCAGGTTTTTTACTGGTAAATATACTATTCAATTTGCTGTAATAGCATGTTTTATAGATTTAATGACTCTCACATGTTGTTTATACCCTCGTATAATCGCAAGTTTCTTTAAAAATATAATCTCGTATGTTAAACTTTAATAAAAAAATGTCTCGTCTTCCAATTTTGTTTTTACAGGTAAGATAATATAATGGCCCCAAATATAAAGAAATTTCATACAAGAATAGGTTGAAAATTATTGTTCTCCATAAAGAAGGCGACACGCAAAGACAAATAGCTGCTAAAGCTGGAGTATCATTATCTACTGTTTCCAAAACACTTTCTTGCCATTGGGTCATTCTAAGACAAATCATGCAAAAAAAATGAAATTTGTAACCACTCCGACTTGGATTTTTCAAATTTAGTATATAAGGTTGTTTTTGTGCAAAAACATGAAATCTCAAGTTTTAGCGCAATCAGAGTAATGGTTCAAAAGTTATAGGCCCCCCAATTTTTGGGGTGGGGGCTGGCCCCTTAATGTTTAAAGTCCATAACTCGGTCCCTAATTGAGCTAGGAAAAAAATTTAAAAACCATTTGAAAGCTCAAGTCCTAAAGAATAATTGACTCTTAAGTAATAAAATGCATTTAATCAAATAGTTAAAAAGTTATCATTTTGAATATTTTTAGGTGGGGGGGGGCACCCCTATGATACAGATATTCAAGATTTTTTTTTGTCATTTTGTACCTCAATTACTCTTCTATATGACAGTCAATGACATTGTGTATTTTTTTGCACTTTATTATAAGGTACTTGCTAGCGAAAAGATGACATATTAGCCCAAGTTTAGGAATTGGGCTATATTAACTATATCAGAGGCAGTTTTGATGATTCGTGTTTTGTACATGCTTTGCTCAAATTTTCAAGATCTCGATAGCCTTCTTTACTCCATACCTCGTTTCCAGAATCACTATTAAAAAGTAAACAAGGCCAACAAAACAATTTCTGTCCTATTGGGCATCCAGTCAGCCATATTTTTTTGCTAAACCAATCATTTGAGAAAGTTCTATTGCCTTGTTTATCAGATGTTATTATTTTGAAATTATTTAATTTAGGCCTACCTGAGTTTTTAATCTGAATTTGCAGTTCTCTATCCAATTAAAAAAAAATGTTTTTTAACAAATAGTCGACCCTAATTTCCATTGTAATAAGGCACTAGAACAGTAACTTATATTGAAAAGAAAGCACATAGAGCACATCATCTATTACTCACACGTTGTCAAGCTTGTCTTACTAAAGACTAAGTGATTTGTATATTCGCGCAACCCCCCCCCCCTTGTGGCGTCATACACCATTCGCCTATCAATCTTCTTCCTTTAACCCCCCCCCCCCCAAAATCGTAGTTTCTCATATTTCTTCATACTGGATGGCTTCATAATGAGCGTAAGCATGCAAAATGTATCGTTTAGTAGGAAAGTCCGCGCGCTGACTCTATGTACATTTACTCAGTATTAAAATGGCATAAATATCAAATCCGCCACACTAGTTGAATTTATATTATACTGTACATTCAAGGTAGGCAGGGCGTTTTAGGTTGTAATAGCTAATATGAAAAAAAGAAATCATATGATATTGGATTAAGAGGGCGCGATCGACAGATTTTGTCTAATTGCACTAATTTATATCGATATATTTATGCTTCTAAAGTTTGACAGAATTAATGGTCAGGCAAAGCCTACCCTGCTTACCCTATGAAAACGCCTCTGCCCGGGTGACGGTATATAATAGTTTTATCCTAACTATATACGTATATTGCACACATACACACACATTATTAAAATAAGAGATAATTTGTACTGCCTGTTTGTAAGGTCGAGTGGTATCACGCTTGTGTAGTCATGCTACAACTTGTCACAGCAAAATGAGATTGTCTGAGGGTTCCTTCCATTAGCATGAGCCTTGGTTATTAAGGGTTCAGTTCGCCTTTTGTGACCACATGATAAACACTGCTCATACTGTATATGGTATCTGCTTGCCATATTATTTTAGTGCCTTGCCTCTATTGGCTGTGCTTGTGTTTGCCTGTTACCATTAAAAATCATTAACATTTAATATTATTTCTACTTATTACAGGAACTGAAGCTAACCCTTTATCGCCGAACTTTTTGCGTAGGGTTGAGTCTAAATGCGTGTATCTGAAACGTTACGTATTCGACGCACAGTGCGGTAAAGGGCTAATATATAAATTTCAAACATGTCTTACCATTTAAATTATCATAACAGTGTTGTGACCCCTTTAAGAGAGACAAGAAAAGAATCTTAGAGTTTAAGAAATTTACCATTAAATGTAACAGAAAAAAATCCTGCACTCCTTAATTGGAAAGTTTGTACAAACTGTTCTGTAAAATTAAATGAACTTGAAGAACCTGATAAATTATTTAATGATGTTTTTGAAACTGAGTCATCTGCAAGTACCTCTTCATTTCAAAGCAGTCGAGGAAGTACACATTTGCAAACTGACAATCCTGGTGAGGTCAGTGATATTGAAATCTGTAGAGAACAAACCAAGAACATTCTTGAAGAAATGGAGATTTCGCCAATAAAATTTCGTTAGTGTATGAATTATAATTTGGGGACTTATTTTTGAAAAGTATAGTTATCAGAAAATGCATTATATGATTTTTAATAATCATCTAAACTCTTTATTTTTGTGTATACATTGTTTCATAGGTTATCAAAATAATGCAGTTTTATCAAACTTGTAAACGGAACATTCTTTAACAATTTAAGGAATTGTAAAAAATAGTTATATACAATAAATGAATTCTGATTAGTTATTAAATTATGAAAATTTGTTGCTGTAGCTTAGAGTAATTCTAAATTTTGGATGATGCCTAATTTCAGAGGGTATGAACACTGACAGGATATCTAAAAAAGCATCAGACAAATACGACAAGTGTGTATCTACTTTGAAAAAGAATTTTGAACAGTCTTTCTCAGCATCTGTGGATGAGGGAGCATCTACATCCAAGAGATTATGCATGGAAAAAGAATTGGAAAGGTAACGATTGCTCAAATCCAACTAAATTAGCAACTCATGGTCACAATTAAAGACTCTTGATGGATATAATTTTAGATGTTTTAAATTTCAATAGCCTAACTTTTCTTCAATATCATTCTTACGTACAGAACACAATCACACCATTTTAACAATGTCTAAAAAATATCCATGGAAGGTAGATATTCTTATATTTTTTCTATTTAGGTCCTGATCTTACAGTAGAGTACATTAAATTAATAACTTCCAATTTAAGAAAATTCTGATATCCCCTACCTTTTATTTACCTAATAGGTACAAAACTATGATGAGGGAGCTCGCTGAAGCATTCAAATCCACAACTTCCTACCAAAGAAGGTTGCAGATTCTTACTCTATCCCCATACACGATCTCAAGAGTTCTTTGGGGCTAGTAGATATCTTGTTGATAAAGCCAGGAGCATGAAGCAACAGTATGGAATATTGCCAAATGTTCCTAAATACAGTAAAAGGAAAAAGATAAGTGATGAAACTATTTCTAATGTGACAGCTTTTTATGAGGACCCAGAATTTAGTCGGGTGTATCCAGGAAAAAAGGACTGTGTTAGTGTCCGAGACAAAGATGGAAACAAAATTTACAAAGAAAAGCATCTCTTACTCAGTAATTTGAAAGAACTGTATCTTAGGTTTAAAGAACCTGACTCAAGTGTAAGTTTTTCAACATTTGCAGCTCTTAGACACAAATGGTGTGTTATTGCTGGAAGTACAGGTACACACTCAGTTTGTATTTGTAACCTATCGCCAGAACCCCAAATTAATGGTTTCAGCAATTGGTGACAAGGACTTAACTTATCATTCATTGATTCAAAAAAGTGTGTGCGATGTGGACAACATTAAATGTATGTTACACCAGTGTAAAGAATGTGCTGGTGTAGATAACTATTTGAACACTTTAAATGTACTTACTTCCAGGGATTTAATTGAATATGACCAGTGGACCAGCACTGACAGGGCAGCTTTGTCAAATGTAACTGTTACAGTAGAGGAATTCATTGAAAACTTTCAGAATCAATTTATTCTCTTACTCATCATTATATAGCCAAGAGTCAAACCCTCTACATGAAGACCCTTAAGCAAAATCTCAGTGAAGATGAAGTTTTAGTACTTGGAGACTTTTCTGAGAACTATTCTTTCATCACTCAAGATGCACCACAGAGCTTCCATTGGACAAACGAAGAAGTTACATTACATCCAATGGTTGTATATAAAATGGAAGATAGTAAATTGAACCACACTAGCTATTGCATCATTAGTGATAGTTTAGATCATAACACCGCAGCAATGTATACATTTCAACAATTTTTACTTCAAGACATTGAAGTGAGATTCCCTAATGTGAAAACAATGAAATATTTTTCCGATTGTTGTGCTGGACAATACAAAAACCGTTTTAATTTTAGCAATTTATGCCATCATGAAACAGATTTTGGTATAAAGGCAGAGTGGAACTTTTTTGCCACTAGTCATGGCAAAAATGCCTGTGGTGGCATTGGAGGAAGTGTGAAGAGAGCAGCAGCTAAAGTTAGTTTGCAAAGAGAACGAAGGACACATCTTGTCTCCAGAGTTTCTATGACTTTTGTACACAAAATTTTGAGTACAAGTTTAAATTCATTACAAAAGAACAAATAAATCATAATAAAACAGAACTCAGTAGTAGGTTTGAAAAAGCAGTAACAGTGAAGGGCACTCGAGGTTTTCACAGAATTGTGCCAATGTCTCAGTCACACATTAAAGCTTATTTAGTTTGACTCCAATGACTACAATTTTGTTTGGATTATGACCTCTGAACAAGGTGACTCAGACACGAGTCCAGATTTATCAAATGAGCAAAAATTTCCTGTGGGAAAGTATGTTGCATGTATTTATGATGGTAGAAAATATCTAGGAATCATTTTAGATTATTCAGAAGAATTCCAAGATTATAAAATAAAGTTTCTGACTCCTCCTATTTCCAACAAAAACAATAGATACTATTTCCCAACTAATAAAGATTGTTTGTTGGGTAGAAGCCAACTCCTAATATTCAATCCTGGCACCGGATTTGTGTATATCTTTGAAATACATGATACTGACAATTAGGCTAGGTACCAAAAATGTTTGATTTAATGTATCGTATAGCAATTATTTTTATTCAAGTAATGTCTTAATTTGTTCAATGAAACATAACTATACTAGCAGTATTTTTTTTGCCTTCGAAGATCGACAAAGTTGAGAGAGAGTTATTATTATTATTATTATTATTGAGTTTTAGGAAAACACTAATAAGTTTATCTTATAGCTATACTTAATCCACTTGTAAGTCAAGGAAAACATCTTATAAGAGAGCTTGATAAGTAAAACAGGCATAATGGTGTAAGTTCAAAGTCTAGCAAATAGAATGTTTTTAACCCCCACCACCATCTAGTGAAGGGGAAAAATACACAATGTCATTGACTAAGTCATATAGAAGAGTAATTGAGGTACAAAATGAAGAAAAATCTTGAATATCTGTATCATAGGGCGTGGGGCCCCCCAAAAAATATTCAAACTGATATAACTTTTTAACTATTTGATTAAATGCATTTTATTACTTAGTCAATTATTCTTTAGGATTTGAGCTTTCAAATAGTTTTTACATTTTTTTCATAGCTCAATTAGGGACCGAGTTATAGACTTTTAAAAATTAAGGGGCCAGCCCCCACTACCAAAATTGGGGGGGCCCATAACTTTTGAACCGTTACTCTGATTGCTCTGAAACTTGAAATTTCGTGTTTTTCAGCATAAACAACCCTGTATAGCAATTTTAAGCAAAATCTAAGCGGGTGTGGTTTCAGGCAGTGTTGGGCACTAAAGCGTTAATCCGATAACAGTTAATTAACGAAGTTAACTTTTTTTAACGGACTATTAACGGAAGTTAATTTCCATTTATCGTTATCGGACCAGTTAACTTCCGATAACTCGATATTTAGTCTGTTAAAGTCCGTTAACACGTTAACTGCGAGGAGTCATTCACGGAAGATCACCGCTCCGCGAATGAATTCAAACCGCCATAACTTTGAGAAGTTGGTCTTTCTGAAGGGCAACCAGCACATTGTGTCAGTCTTTAATAAATGTGCCTAAAATTTAATTTTACCTTTCAGTTCCGGCCATAATAATTCTCTGGTAAATTAAAATTTAGTTAATGGTTAGTGGTTACAAGGGTTTCAAAACATGTAATCAGTACATTTTTTATTAAAAATAAAAAAAAGTTATTAAGCAAAAAAGTTGCAAAACTTGATAAAAATAGTTAAATACCTATTTATTGTTGGATTTTGCATAAATAAACATTTTCTATGGGTTTTAAAGCTTTTTTCCTTGATTTTTTTTAAATGTTAGTAAAGAAATAGTTATCGTTAACGGATTATCGTTATCAGAGTTAAAAATTGGGGTTAACAGATTATCGTTATCGAAGTTAACTTTTTGGTTAACGGTGCCCACCACTGGTTTCAGGCAATGCTGATTTGTCCTGGAATGACCCCAGTGCTCACAAACTGGCGATGTGAAGAACAAAACAAGTTGAGGATGGATGCGAAAAACATCTGAAAAGGATGATGAGTATATGATGATGATGATGATGAGCAAGCGTGATAGAAAGAAGACTGGTAGGTGGGAAGGGGAATGAGGGAGTGTGGAGGTTGGTTGTGTAATGTCTATTTTTGGTTCAAATTCACCAGTATATGAAAAGTTGTACTGTGGTAGCTGTTCATATAGACTTGCATTAATCATAATGGAACCTTATTACTGTATAAGACTAACTACTAGTAAACTGCATGGAGTTTAACGCTGTTCACGATCATGTTAATTGTTTATCGTTATGAACACAGATATTACATTATAATTACCTGTATGTCAATGACTGCACATTCAATTGTCCTTTTAGATATATACGTCTGTGTTATATGTTGTTGGACTCGGTTGTCCCCACCCCACCCCACCCCACCTTCCCCCAGTTGGGGTACCTTGACTCTCACTTGCGGCGTTGCCACCTGTACGGAGTCGCCTATGAGGCGAGGAACATTACATGTGCGGGCGACTGTACTTTCAAATTTGTAGTTGCAGTGGTTTTCATAGGTGCCCTTAGTACTGGTGCAGCCATATCACTATTTTTATCTTCTTATTCTGATAGCAGACCCGTAGCCAGGAGGGGATCGAACGACCACCCCTCGTTCGACCCCCACCACTTGACAGGAAAGGTCCACTTTTGTAACCATAGTGATCACTTATGATGTGATATCATATACGAGTACTGTATAACATCATTTAGTAAATACACTTGCATTTTTTTTTTTTGCATTTTCTTTTGAAACTTCACAAACTTCTTTAAACTACTCTAAACCCCTCCGAGTGACAAGGTCGTTGCACCAAAAGGTCCGCCTTTCTACAATTTCGACTCCCCCCCCCCCCTCCCCCCCCCTCCCTTGGGAAGTCCTGGCTACGGGACTGGATAGTTCTTTTAATTGACAAGACATTTTAAAACATTTGTAATTTGAAAATTTTTCTGTGATAACTGTTGTACCCAAATTAGATTTTTATTTTGTATCATATTTGAATGAGATTGATCTAATAAAACAATACAATTGATTTTACACTCGCTCATTGATGGTCTGTTTTAAGAAACAATTTTTAGTACCGTGTCCTTTTTATTTTAGTGGGTACCCTTTTTCCTTTGGATACCCCCTTACTGAAATGCCTAGATCCACCCTTGTCATAGATGTGAGAACGTGACAAAGCACACCAAACATTTACTTTAGGGAAATCCCTCTCATAGATTTCATGTGGGTGTGTTCACCCCAAATCCTACAGTTATGGCGGTTTACTTTGCCTGAATATGGAATGGAGCTTTATTACTAATTTGGTAGAAATTTGGTAGATTTGGTAGAAAGTGTTCATCATATTCTAACTTTATGATTAAATCATTGCATATTTTTATTTTGGTTTCATAATTTCCCTCTAGAAGTTGCTGGAGTACCTGCACTTTGTAGGCTTTAAAATGCAATTCTTTATGAAGGATTCTATGGATAGAAGGGCGCGGTACGTTCAACTCAGCCTCTCCTCTCTTAATTGACTTCTTAAAGCTTCTGGTAAATGTTTCACGAATTACATTCATTCTTTTAAGAGATTTGTTTGGCCTTCCTGGAGATTTCTCCTTCAGTGCAATTCCACTTTTCTCGAGCTGATCAATCCGTCTCTGTAATGCTGCGTCTTTCAGGTGATGACATGTTCATTTCACGTCGAAAGAGTTTTGAACAGCAACAATTGAACCACTTTCATGCACAAATGTAACAATTTTTGCCTTCTCTCTAGGAGTTATCTTATTCACTGTCAAAAACAAGATAATGAACAGAGATGAAACTTGGACTATAATGTAGAGTAACACTAGCCTATTAGGCCTTAATTAAAAATGACACCCCGTATGGCACGCAGGGCCGGCGAGAGCTGCCCCGGGAAAGGATTGGTATACGGTTCCCCTGTTTACTCAGTATTTTATTATGACTGTCTTTGGTGTACATAACAAAGCAAACTGATTATATGTCCAAGTCACTATTCAGAACATACAGTATGATAATCTCTAAAATGTATATTCAGTAATTATATTTCCTCTGTTATTTAATCAATTGCCTTATTAATATTTTTAGATTTTATCCCCCCTTTTTCCGGGCCCCCTAGAGGTCCGGACCCCGGGGATATAACCCGGCTTCCCAGCCCTCTCGGCGGCCCTGATGTGGGCATTAACTTTATTTTATTTTTTTTGTACTTAAATCACATTTCATACGAAAACCTTGATTTTTTACCTATAGATAGAAACAAATGTTAAGAAAATTCAAAACCTCCTAATCATATGATTGGGGGGGGCGACATCTGTGAAAAAAATAAAAATATTTTTTTGGGTATATTCATTTTGGGAAAACCTGTATATATACTAGGTGAAGGTTTAACTTTGAAACTTTGACGCCTCAACCTTTGAGTTATAAGTTATATAGCCTTACTGTTCCTGCACTGGGTGGCTACGCTGGGACCTCCAGCAAATAACTAATCCATTAGCACAAAAAAAAAAAATCCGGCTTTAGAGATGTCTTTTAAATTATCCAACTGCCGCGTGAGGTTAATTAGTTCACCACACTGTTTAAATTATGGGATTAACATCTTTAATTAGATGTGACAAGTGAATAATTTAAAAAAATATTTTAAAATTTATTTTTGTGACTGGCCGATTACGAGTACGCTAAAGAGCTTGACGCAATCAACCATTGAGGAAGAGATGGGGCTGAGTTGAGGGGTCAAACCCTCATTCGGTACTCCCCCCATCATTCCATCCTACCCCTTCATAATCTAATTAGCGAGGTTAATTCCTTCATATACACATCCACCATACACTCAAACATATACCCCTAAATGTAAAATTAATCGTGATAAAACTCCATTAAAACAGTCTGTTCCATTTATTTCCGTTTTTATTTCTATTTCAACGTCTCTTCAACCGACTGTATAAGTCAGGAATAATATAATTAACAAAGAAAAAAACATTTATAACGCGAGTGTTGAAAACTGTTCATAACTGTTCATAACTACTCTAAATATTCGGAGCACACGAGCTCAATTTAGCTTTCCGGGAGAACACTCACACAATTTCTAGTATTCAAAATTTAATTTTCCTAAGAATTAATTGCTCCAAATTAAGGAACAGTAATTAAAGCAAATTACTCTAATCATATTCATAACCTTAATTACACACAATGAAACTACGCTATATATATATATATTAGTGATGGACCGGATGTCAGGTTTTCAACATCTGCGGATGCGGATCTTTAATTTCAATATCCGCGGATGCGGATATTTAGTTATATTCATAATTCTATATTATATTAACTATGACATAATTTTTCAAATTTCGTGATATTACTATTATGGGAGGCAATGCATAAGAATTAAAATTAATATTAATTTTTTCATTATGATAAAAATAACTTTCTCAAGAGTTTCAGACAGTGGAGTACGCACAGCGGCACAGGCAATGTTTGTTGATTTAATGGTATTTATATTTTGAGGTTTATATATTTGTTTGTTCATTAATAATTAATAATACTTTTCATGAAATGTGCATGACTGGGCCTTATAAGCTACTTTATAAACTAATTTAATTGTAAATTGCATAATTTATTAGAGGTAATATCCGCATAACATCCGCAGTCAGAAATGCGGATGTTAAAACTGATGCGGATATCTGAGGATGCGGATATCCGGTCCACCACTATGTATATATATATATATGGTGAAATAGAACTATAAACATGCAAAAATGAGACGAAATTTGTG
>JAJOZX010003260.1:260000-533051 GCA_023014485.1 Bathynomus jamesi
TCTTCCAAATGCCGTAATTCCTCTACATACTCGCAGAAACCAATGCCCCAAGGGGGCACCTCCCGCATGCCGTAACATTATATACATTCAACTGCAAAGAACACGCAGTATAAATAACGTAAAGAACGACGCTTGTATAGGAGATATTCCGCGCAAGACGAGAAAGAGAAAACAACAAATGAAAAAATGAAGTACCACCTGGGAATCGAACCCGGGATCTTCCGATTGCCGGTCAGACGCGATAACCACTACACCATGGACTTCACTCTTCCAAATGCCGTAATTCCTCTACATACTCGCAGAAACCAATGCCCCAAGGGGCACCTCCCGCATGCCGTAACATTATATACATTCAACTGCAAAGAACACGCAGTATAAATAACGTAAAGAACGACGCTTGTATAGGAGATATTCCGCGCAAGACGAGAAAGAGAAAACAACAAATGAAAAAATGAAGTACCACCTGGGAATCGAACCCGGGATCTTCCGATTGCCGGTCAGACGCGATAACCACTACACCATGGACTTCACTCTTCCAAATGCCGTAATTCCTCTACATACTCGCAGAAACCAATGCCCCAAGGGGGCACCTCCCGCATGCCGTAACATTATATACATTCAACTGCAAAGAACACACGCAGTATAAAAACGTAAAGAACGACGCTTGTATAGGAGATATTCCGCGCAAGACGAGAAAGAGAAACAACAAATGAAAAAATGAAGTACCACCTGGGAATCGAACCCGGGATCTTCCGATTGCCGGTCAGACGCGATAACCACTACACCATGGACTTCACTCTTCCAAATGCCGTAATTCCTCTACATACTCGCAGAAACCAATGCCCCAAGGGGCACCTCCCGCATGCCGTAACATTATATACATTCAACTGCAAAGAACACGCAGTATAATAACGTAAAGAACGACGCTTGTATAGGAGATATTTCCGCGCAAGACGAGAAAGAGAAAACAACAAATGAAAAAATGAAGTACCACCTGGGAATCGAACCCGGGATCTTCCGATTGCCGGTCAGACGCGATAACCACTACACCATGGACTTCACTCTTCCAAATGCCGTAATTCCTCTACATACTCGCAGAAACCAATGCCCCAAGGGGGCACCTCCCGCATGCCGTAACATTATATACATTCAACTGCAAAGAACACGCAGTATAAATAACGTAAAGAACGACGCTTGTATAGGAGATATTCCGCGCAAGACGAGAAAGAGAAAACAACAAATGAAAAAATGAAGTACCACCTGGGAATCGAACCCGGGATCTTCCGATTGCCGGTCAGACGCGATAACCACTACACCATGGACTTCACTCTTCCAAATGCCGTAATTCCTCTACATACTCGCAGAAACCAATGCCCCAAGGGGGCACCTCCCGCATGCCGTAACATTATATACATTCAACTGCAAAGAACACGCAGTATAAATAACGTAAAGAACGACGCTTGTATAGGAGATATTCCGCGCAAGACGAGAAAGAGAAAACAACAAATGAAAAATGAAGTACCACCTGGGAATCGAACCGGGATCTTCCGATTGCCGGTCAGACGCGATAACCACTACACCATGGACTTCACTCTTCCAAATGCCGTAATTCCTCTACATACTCAGGAGTGCGCACGTTTCTCTCCCGACCAGTGTCATGCATGTTTGCATGGAATGTTCGTTTCTCGCAGTCGCCGATGCAAATGCGCAAACGTTTGGTGGTTTGGCACACGTCTGTTTGGGAAGCGCTGTCGGTACAACCTCACAGCAGCTCTTCCGTTTCCATTGGCAGCCCCATACACCATATGCATGTCAGCCATCTCAGCAGTCGTGAAGCGCTCCATGTTACGCGTACTACGTCCGATTTAAGAATGCCCGCGGCAAGCGCGAGTCTAGCCCACTTCACCTTTAGCCAATTGCAGCGGCGCCCTCTCGCGCCGAATGGTGACGTCAGCGGACATACACTTATATACGAAAAGGTTTGTCTTGGTGTTGCCTATCCCCCATTACAATTTGTACAGAAAGTTTTCAAACACCCTGTATAAAAATATAATGGTGTGTATATATTATATATAATATATATATATATATGGTGTGTGTATATATGTATATGGTGTGTGTATGTATGGTGTGTGTATATGTGTATATATGTATATGGTGTGTATATAATAAATATATTATATTAGTGATGTAGGTCACATCCGCATCCGCATCCGCGGAACATCCGCACATTTTCTCGCACCCGCATCCGCACTTTGGACTGCGGATGTCGTGCGGATGTGGACCGTTGAGATAAAATGTCATTAATAAGCGGAAATTATCAAATTCTACTATATTAAAAGAACTAGTTCATTGTGCGCAAAAGTGATGCAAGCGACAAGACGAGAGGCTGTTCTTGTATGAAGTTACTCTCTTGCAACCTACTTAGATCCACGTTACAAAGCTAAGTTATTTTCACCTAGTACATTAGAACGAGTTAAATCATCACTTGGCAAAGCAGTTGAAGAGCTTCAATCTCTTGAATCTGTCGCTTCGCCACCCACCAAAAGAATAAAAGTTTCAGTGACAGAACCAACACCTTCAACAAGCAAATCTATCACAGAATCTGTCTCTCAGTTTCTTGAGTCAAGCAGCATGACGAGACCTACGCGATGTCAAAAGATGTAGTAAAAATGATCGAGAGCTATCACCAAGAAAAACGCCTGGCTGCATGTGACAATCCTATTAGTTGGTGGAAAAATACGCAGAATATCTATCCATACTTGAGTAAACTTGCAAGGAAACATTTAGCCTGTCCTCCAACAAACGTACCAAGCGAGAGATTATTTAGCAGTGCTGGATTAATATTGATGAAAAGAGAAACAGACTGGCAGCAGAAAAGGCAGAAAAATTAATGTTCCTTAAGCATAACCTTCCTATAATTAAGTTTGAACATTAAACGATGAACATCTTAGTTTACTTTATTTTAATTACTCATTTATAAATATGCCTAATAAAACTTTGAACTTATATAAATAGTTATCAAGCTAATTAAAGATCTCTTTCTATAAGGGTGGAGGTTGGGGAAAGAGGTCGGTGGGGTGCATTTGAGTTGGGTTCACGTCCCGCATCCTGGTAACACAATTATGGTTTCTAATTGTGGCTGAAACTCAACAAAATATAACGAATTTATTTGCAGACGAATTCACTAATTGATTTCTATATTAGTTAGATGCTTGATATTATTTTATATGTTCAGAGAAAAGTACAGCAATTATTGTACAATTAATCAATTATACTACATTATAGCTACAGCTCTCTCTATATAATAACTTATTATATACGTTAAACACAACAAATCTCGAATATATCCTAAAAATAACGAAAATGTAGACATCCGCATCCGCGGATGTTGAAATCAAACATCCTCATCCGCATCCGCATTCGCGGATGTGAAAAAAATGACATCCGCTACATCACTAATATATATATATATATATATATATATATATATGAAAAATTAAATAATTCACATGTGCAATTTTACACAATTATAGAGTGAAGTTAATAGTATATGATTTCATTTTAGTTTATACATTTTTCAATTCTATTTTGTGTGAAACGTTTTTAATTGACTCGACACCAAATTTTGAAATTTTTAAAAATTTGTTTGTAATTATGAGTATATTTTAAAATTGTATACAACCCATACGCATACAGCCAATAATTAATTTGTCACTCAGCCATTGGTATACTACCGGCAACACACACACACACACACACACACACACACACTCTTAAACCTCTTTAGGTGTTTTAGCCAAATTCGTGTAAAAAATCTCTTATTCATTAAGTAGTTAAGATTATTACATCAGTTGAGAAATTGTGAATTAACCACTAAAGTTACTTTCATAACTAATCTTTATGACCCATTTTAGGGTCGGAGCGTATTTAACACCATTTTGAGTTAAAATACATATATCCATATACAGGGCGTCCCAAAAAAATGTATACACACTTTAACAGCTGATAGCTCAATTGATGTTTCTTTCTTTCCAAGTTAAACCCATTAGAATTAATAATGGCAGTCAGACTAAGCTTTGAACAAAGGAAATTCATTCTAAAATGCTACTGGAAGTGTGAAAACGCAGTTGAAGTGCAAAGACAGTTTAGGAGGGAGTTTCAAACAGATCCACCAACGCGACTTACCATCACTCGAATTAGAGATAAGTTTGAAGCCGATGGAACTGTTCAGAATGTCCACAAGAAGCGTTCCGGAAGACCACGGACATCGACAAGCCCCACAAAGCAAGAAAGAGTACTGGAAACGTATCACCAAAGTCCAAGAAAATCTGTGCGGCAAGCGAGTCGTGAGGTAGGAATTTCAGAATCGTCTGTCCAACGCATTTTGAAGCGCTGTCAATGGAAAAGTTACATTCCAAGATTAGTCCATGCTATTAATGAAGATGATGATCCGGACCGAAGAGTGGAGTATTGCGAGTGGTACTTGGCACGATGTGGATGTGGATTGGACGAAGGGGTTTCGTAGAATACCCTCCGCGTTCACCAGACCTCACACCACTAGACTTTTTTTATGGGGATACTTAAAAGACAAAGTCTACGCTATAAAACCTGCAACAGTCGCTGAATTGAGAGCAGCCATTGAACGAGAATGCACACAAATACCAAACGAAATGTTTCGTGATGTTTGCGATTCCATTGCTTCGCGTTATCAGCAGTGCCTGGACCAGAACGGACGTCAGTTTGAAACAGGCGTTGACAAAACAATTAAATAATGTCTGTAGATTCTATTACATTTTGAAAATGAAATGTATTTTAATAAACACTGCCTTTATAAGTATTTAAAGTGTGTATACATTTTTTTGGGACGCCCTGTATATATATATATATATATATATATATATATATATATATATATATATATATATATATATACAGTGGCGGACTGAACAATCGGGCATGGACCGAGAGCCCGGGCCATTAGGGGCCCCGGCGGCCCCGTCTCGCAGTCATCATAAAACAGCGAGTGTGTTCTCAATTGGGTCAAGTGTCTAATCGGATTTCAAGGGGCCCAGGACCTCATTTATGCTCGAGGACCCAGGTTCCTGTCAGTCCGCCCCTGTATATAGACTATATATATATATATAAAGCATGAACACGCGTGATATTTGCATGAATCAAAATTACCTCCACCAGAATTCTAACCCAGCATCACTCTAGTAGAAAGCGAGGTAGTACCGAGTTCGAATCCTCTGGGTGGGGGTAATTTTGTGTATATATATATTATATATATATATATATATATATATGAAAATTATTCCACGAAAGTAACACGTGAAAAATATTTCCTGAGGATGTCATTAGACGAAAGCGCTTGAGCACCATTCTGTGTTTCCTTCGTGGTTTTATTCATCATATATATATATATATATATACATATACATATATACACACACACGAGTTCTTCGTTATTAGATTGTGAGATGCAATTCGAATTGAGGGAAAAATTTCTACTCGTAAACTGGGACTTAAAAGATTATGTAAATGAGTTCAAAGTTTCGCTTCATTTTTTCTTTTTCTTTTTTCTTTTTGAAGAAGGGGGACCTTTTTATTTTTGTTCTGGCCTTTTTATTCCAGGGGAGGGGGGCGTGAGGTCTCATTTTTTATGGGGGTGGTTGTGGGTGGGGGCTCGGGAAGAGCGGCGGTTGCTGTTGGAAAGTGTGAAGCGAAGTTGAGAGTGGGAAATGCCCGTGGATTTAAATCGCAATTTCATTTGAATAATAATTTTGGATTTTCGTTTGGTTTTTTTTTTTTTTTTTTAATCGGTCAGAATTTTGAATTTTGATTTTTTTTCAAAATTTTTTTTTTTTTAATGGATTAAAATTCTTGCATTAAAAAAATTTAAATTTCCACTTTTCTCTTTATTTTTTAAAACAAAAAAAAGTTTTGTTTTTGTAATTTGAATTCGTAAAAAGTCTTATTTGGACGAAATTACCGAAAAATAAAATAATTATTTATTACGTAATTTAATTATTCACTTTTCAGAAAAGAATTTGTCATACAATAAAGACTAAAAAGCTCGAGAATGCTCCAACGATTGGGGGCGAAACGTTGCCTACTCCCGCTTTTATTTTCCCGCGTGAAATATCTCAATAAGTATAAACTTTGAAATTATATAAATTGCATAATTTAAAATTCTAACTGGGTTTTCAAGTGAGAAACTAATTTAATATTCAAGTTTGAAATTCAATTTAGATGAATTTAAGTTGTAAAACTTACGAAATCTCAAACTTAGTTGTGTAATTTTGAGTTTTCCTGAATCAAAATTGCTAAAGTGATTAGATTCGTATTACGTACTTTGACGATAATAATAATAATAATATTAATAATAATATTAATGCTTCGTTCGGTAGGTATATAGGTTTCACCAAGTCCCTTTGTCATTTGTTGTCAACGTAAGCACTGTGCGTACCTGAACATTGCCTCGCTCTATTATTATTATATATACGAGTGTTTAATTTCGAAATTCCTTTTTAAATATAAGAAAGATAGGACCGGTTTTTATGTTGGCCACGCTTAAATTTTGTTTGTTTTGCCATATTCAGGAAACCCGGGCTGAAGAATATCAAAGAGTGCCATTTACAGTGGCGTTCCAGTATTCAAGGATTTATGTAGGAGATAAGATTATGATTGTAGTCCGCTAAGACAAAGAACGAAGGGTAATGCGGGGAATATCCACTTCTGCATAAATTGCGGTTCCGTACCAAGGTCAGAGATATATTCCGATATGTAAAAAATGTAACTTCTCACAAAGAAATAAATGCCGCTATACAAGCATAAAACACTATCGTACCCTTCTGGGTATATTGGTGCCATATTCCTTGTAGGAAGTTGCGTGTTTTATGGGTGTGTTTGTGAAAGCAGACAGTTAAGGTCACCTCAATTGCACACACACACACACACACACACACACACTAGATAAAGAAACCAATCGCAGTTGAAAGGAGGAGCAAAGCGTCAATAACCGAAAGTTTTTAGGAAACGGGCCATACGCGTACTCCCCATCCCCCTAAAGGGGGAAAATCTGTTCCAGTATTAAATACTATAACGCAATAATAGTGATGGATTGACACACTCTTCATACATTGACAACATTATGACATAAAAAAAAGAGATTGGAGCGACAAATGAAAATTTAATGTGAAATTGAAGGTGGAATAACCGATTTCAATTCGTTTGTGTGTGTGTGTGTATATACTGTATATATATGTGTGTGTGTGTGGATAATCTGTATGTTGTATCGATTAACATATAAATGATAATGATGATTTAAAGAAGGTAAATTAAGGATTTTTTTGGTTGGGGAAAGAGGAGGCGTGTAATGCTTAAGAAGAAGTTAGGAGTATATTGGAGGCACTACATAAATTATATATCAAAAAAGTATTTCGAGGAACGTTTGGAATAACATTTGAACTTAAACACACATTGTTCCTAAATATATTTTATTAACACTATCAAATTCTCGTTTTTCCTTGTGTATTAAAATATGTACTACTACTACACCACCACTACTACTACTACTACTACTACTACACCACCACTACTACTACACCACTACTACTACTACACCACCACACTACTACTACACCACCACTACTACTACTACACCACCACCACCACCACACTACTACTACACACACCACCACCACCACCACTACTACTACTACACCACCACCACCACCACCACCACTACTATACTACTACACACCACCACTACTACTACTACTACACCACCACCACCACCACCACCACTACTACTACTACTACTACAACACCACCACTACTACTACTACAACAACACCACCACTACTACTACTACAACACACCACCACTACTACAACAACACCACCACTACTACTACAACACCACCACTACTACTACAACACCACCACCACCACTACTACTACAACACCACCACCACCACTACTACTACTACACCACCACTACTACTACTACTACTACTACACACCACTACTACTACTACTACCACCACCACTACTACTACTACACCACCACTACTACTACTACCACTACTACTACTACTACTACACCACCACCACTACTACTACACCACCACCACTACTACTACACCACCACACTACTACTACTACACCACCACTACTACTACAACCACACCACTACTACTACACCACCACCACTACTACTACTACTACTACACCACCACTACTACTACCCACCACTACTACACCACCACTACTACTACAACACTACTACTACAACACTACTACTACAACACTACTACACCACCACCACCACTACTACTACTACTACTACTACTACACCACCACTACTACACCACCACTACTACTACTACTACTACACCACCACTACTACTACAACACTACTACACCACCACTACTACTACTACACCACCACCACTACAACACCACCACCACACAACACCACCACCACTACTACACCACCACCACTACTACACCACCACCACTACTACTACTACACCACCACTACTACTACACCACCACCACTACTACACCACCATACTACACCACCACCACTACTACACCACCACCACTACTACACCACCACCACTACTACACCCCACCACCACACCACTACTACACACCACCACTACTACTACACCACCACCACCACTACTACTACTACACCACCACCACTACTACTACACCACCACCACTACTACTACTACTACACCACCACCACTACTACTACTACTACACCACCACCACCACCACTACTACTACTACAACAACACCACCACCACTACTACTACTACTACAACACCACCACTACTACTACTACTACAACACCACTACTACTACTACTACACCACCACCACTACTACTACTACTACTACTACACCACCACTACTACTACTACTACACCACCACCACACTACTACTACTACTACACCACCACCACCACTACTACTACTACTACACCACCACCACTACTACTACAACACCACCACCACCCTACTACTACTACTACAACACCACCACCACCACTACTACTACTACTACTACAACACCACTACTACTACTACAACACCACCACCACCACTACTACTACTACAACACCCTACTACTACTACAACACCACTACTACTACTACTACACCACCACCACTACTACTACTACCCACCACCACTACTACTACTACTACTACACCACCACCACTACTACTACACCACCACCACTACTACTACTACACCACCACTACTACTACTACACCACCACTACTACTACACCACCACCACCACTACTACTACACCACCACCACCACACACTCTACTACCCACCACTACTACTAACACCACCACTACTACTACACCACCACCACCACCACTACTACTACACCACCACTACTACTACACCACCACTCTATACTACACCACCACTACTACTACAACCAACCAACACTACTACACCACCACTACTACTACTACTAACACTCTACACCACCCTACTACACCACCACTACTACTACAACACTACTACACCACCACTACTACACCACCACTACTACTACAACACTACTACTACAACACTACTACACCACACTACTACACCACCACTACTACTACAACACTACTACACCACCACTACTACTACTACTACTACACCACCACCACTACTACTACTACACCACCACTACTACTACTACACCACCACTACTACTACTACTACTACTACTACTACACCACCACCACTACTACTACTACACCACCACCACTACAACACCACCACCACTACAACACCACCACCACTACTATACACCACCACCACCACTACACACCACCACCACTACTACTACTACACCACTACTACTACTACACCACCACCACTACAACTACTACTACTACACCACTACTACTACTACACCACTACTACTACTACACCACTACTACTACACCACCAACTACTACACCACCACCACTACTACCCCACCACCACTACTACCACCACCACCACTACTACACCACCACCACCACTACTACACCACCACCACTACTACTACTACTACACTACTACTACTACACCACTACTACTACACCACTACTACTACTACTACACCACTACTACTACTACTACACCACCACTACTACACCACCACCACTACTACACCACCACCACTACTACACCACCACCACCACTACTACTACAACACCACCACCACCACCACCACTACTACTACAACACCACCACCACCACTACTACTACTACTACACCACCACCACTACTACTACACCACCACCACTACTACTACTACCACCACCACTACTACTACTACTACACCACCACCACTACTACTACTACTACACCACCACTACTACTACTACACCACCACTACTACTACTACACCACCACCACTACTACTACTACACCACCACTACTACTACTACACCACCACTACTAACACCACCACCACTACTACTACACCACCACTACTACTACACCACCACCACCACCACCACTACTACTACACCACCACTACTACTACACCACCACTACTACTACACCACCACCACCACACCACCACCACCACCACCACTACACCACCACTACTACTCACCACCACTCTACTACTACTACTACTACCACCACTACTACACCACCACTACTACTACAACACTACTACACCACCACTACTACTACAACACTACTACACCACACTAAAACTACACCACCACCACCACTACTCTACTACTACACACCACCACCATACTACCCCCACCACTACTACACACACCACCACTACTACTACTACACCATACTACTACTACACCACCACCACTACAACTACTACTACTACAACCACTACTACTACTACACCTACTACTACACCACCACCAACACCACCACCACTACTTACTACTACACCACCACTATACCCACACACTACTACTACTACCCCACCACCCACCACTACTACTACTACACCACCACCACCACCACTACTACTACTACACCACCACCACTACTACTACTACACCACACCACCACCACTACTACTACTACACCACCACCACCACCACTACTACTACAACCACCACCACTACTACTACTACACCACCACCACCACTACTACTACTACACCACCACCACTACTACTACTACACCACCACCACCACCACTACTACTACTACACCACCACCACCACCACCACTACTACTACTACACCACCACCACCACCACTACTACTACTACACCACCACCAACCACTACTACTACTACTACACCACCACCACCACCACTACTACTACTACACCACCACCACCACCACCACTACTAATACTACACCACCACCACCACCATACTATACTACTACACCACCACCACCACCACTACTACTACTACACCACCCCACCACCACTACTACTACTACACCACCACCACCACCACTACTACTACTACACCACCACCACCACCACTACTACTACTACACCACCACCACCCACACACACTACTACTACTACACCACCACCACCCACTACTACGTACACCACCACCACCACCACTACTACTACTACCACCACCACCACCACACTACTACTACACCCCACCACTACTACTACTATACACCACCACACACTACTACTACTACACTACACCACCACCACACTACTACTACTACACCACCACCACCACCACTACTACTACTACACTCACCACCACCACCACTACTACTACTACTACACCACCACACTACTACTACTACACCACACACCACTACTACTACTACACCACCACCACTACTACTACTACACCACCACCACCACCACTACTACTACTACACCACCACCACCACCACTACTACTACTACAACACACCACCCCACCACTACTACTACTACACCACCACCACCACTACTACTACTACACCCCACCACTACTACTACTACACCACCACCACCACCACTACTACTACTACTACACCACCACCACCACCACTACTACTACTACACCACCACACCACCACTACTACTACTACACCACCACCACCACTACTACTACTACACCACCCACCACCAACACCACTACTACTACTACACCACCACCACCACCACTACTACTACTACACCACCACCACCACACTACTACTACACACCACCACCACCACCACTACTACTACTACACCACCACCACCACCACTACTACTACTACACCACCCCACCACCACTACTACTACTACACCACCACCACCACCACTACTACTACTACACCACCACCACTACTACTATACTACACCACCACCACCACCACCACTACTACTACTACACCACCACCACCACCCCCTACTACTACTACACCACCACCACACTACTACTACCACACCACCACCACTACTACTACTACACCACCACCACCACCACTACTACTACTACACCACCACCACCACCACTACTACTACTACACCACCACCACCACCACTACTACTACTACACCACCACCACCACCACTACTACTACTACACCACCACCACCACCACTACTACTACACCACCACCACCACACTACTACTACTACACCACCACCACCACCACTACTACTACACCACCACCACCACCACTACTACTACTACACCACCACCACCACTACTACTACTACACCACCACCACCACCACTACTACTATACACCACACCACCACCACTACTACTACACACACCACCACCACCACTACTACTACTACACCACCACCACCACCACTACTACTACTACTACAAACCACCACCACCACTACAACTACTACACCACCACCACCACCACTACTACTACTACACCACCACCACCACCACTACTACTACTACAACACCACCACCACACTACTACTCTACACCACCACCACCACCACTACTACTACTACACCACCACCACCACCACTACTACTACTACACCACCACCACCACCACTACTACTACTACACCACCACCACCACTACTACTACTACTACACCACCACCACCACTACTACTACTACTACTACACCACCACCACCACTACTACTACTACTACTACACCACCACCACCACTACTACTACTACACTACACCACCACCACCACTACTACTACTACTACACCACCACCACCACTACTACTACTACTACTATACACCACCACCACACTACTACTACTACTACAACCACCACCACCCCACTAACTACTACTACACACCACCACCACCACCACTACTACTACTACACACCACCACCACCTACTACTACTACTACTACACCACCACCACCACCTACTACTACTACTACTACACCACCACCACCACCACTACTACTACTACACCACCACCACCACCACCACTACTACTACTACACACCACCACCACCACTACTACTACTACACCACCACCACCACCACTACTACTACTACACCACCACCACCACCACCACTACTACTACTACACCACCACCACCACCACTACTACTACTACACCACCACTACTACTACTACACCACCACCACCACCACTACTACTACTACACCACCACTACTACTACTACACCACCACCACCACCACTACTACTACTACACCACCACTACTACTACTACACCACCACCACCACCACTACTACTACTACTACACCACCACCACCACCACTACTACTACTACACCACCACACCACACTACTACTACTACACACCACCACCACCACTACTACTACTACACCACCACCACCACCACTACTACTACTACACCACCACCACCACCACTACTACTACTACACCACCACCACCACCACTACTACTACTACTACACCACCACCACCACCACTACTACTACTACACACCACCACCACCACACTACTACTACTACACCACCACCACCACCACTACTACTACTACTACACCACCACCACCACCACTACTACTACTACTACACCACCACCACCACCACTACTACTACTACTACACCACCACTACTACTACTACTACTACTACTACACCACCACCACCACCACCACTACTACTACTACTACACCACCACCACCACTACTACTACTACTACACCACCACCACCACCACCACTACTACTACTACACCACCACCACCACCACTACTACTACTACTACACCACCACCACCACCACTACTACTACTACTACACCACCACCACCACCACTACTACTACTACTACACCACCACACCACTACTACTACTACTACACCACCACCACCACCACTACTACTACTACACCACCACCACCACTACTACTACTACTACACCACCACCACCACTACTACTACTACTACACCAACACCACCACCACTACTACTACTACTACACCACCACCACCACCACTACTACTACTACTACACCACCACCCACACCACCACTACTACTACTACTACACCACCACCACCCACTACACTACTACTACACCACCACCACCACCACTACTACTACTACACCGCATGGGGAAAGCGTTCTGCTAACAGAGCACATCATCCATCATGATTCAAAAGCGAACAATAATGATATTAACTAATGTCGATTTGTATCATACGAGTGATGCGTTTGAAGAGTTCAAACCATTAAAGATGAAAGGCACTATTAAATTGAATATCTCATTTACTAATGTATGAACGGAATCAATAATTTACAGAGTTATTTACACGCGGTCCAGTCAGTAAATTCGCGGAATCACAACCATTACTGTATTTTTAGTGAAAATTCCGCGAATTTATTCGCTGGACCTCGGATTGTGGTAAATATTTCGCAACTCATTAAGACAATCACTCTTATCCAATTATTATGAGCACAACTAGGCAAGTTATCCCTTAGGTTAGCTTAGCTTAGCTTATCTTCCTTCCCAAAATTCCTCGCCAAAATTTTTGTTGGACTGAAATTATGGAATGATTTAAGCATATTACGAATGTAATTAGTTTTAAAACTAAATTTTTTAAAGTTTTTGATAAATAAAGTGATAAATCTTTATTTTAATGTTACTTATGATTGAATGTACGAGGTTTCATTAGTCCTTCCGTTTATCCTACTTTACTATTAATTCTCTCCATCTTTTGAAGTATTTAATGTTCTATAGCTAAAATACAGTATTTTACATATTACTAAGGAATGTCTGTGGATTCCCTATAAAATTATATATTTTAACAGTTCATAAGTCTAAAAACACTAATGTGAAGGACCAAATTGTAGTAAAATGAATATAAATAGTGAAAAAATTGTATATTTCGTATTAAAAATGATCATTTATTATATCAATAAAGCGATATACCTATATATATATATACACACATATATTTACAGTGTGTGTGTGTGTGTGTGTGTGTTTTGTACTTGAGGAGTTTGCAGGTTCGCATGGATACCCGTAATTCAAAATTTTTTATTAGTTTCCCTTCCATGCACACGCGAATATAGCAAACGTTGTTTACTGAACCCAAAAATCCTAAGCTTAACTTCGCTCTTAAACCTTTCTATTTATTGACTGAAATTCTTTATTACAATTTTTGTGTTTACTTAAAATTTATGGCGAATGACAACGTATATTTGTTGTATTTTAAGCTTTATCTCCACCATAAAAGTATTTAAGGTTTTTTTTTTTTCCTCCAAACAACGTTATTTACTTATTTTTATCTCCATTTTAGTCGGGAGGAAAAAGTTTTGCAATCGTATACGAGAGATAAGGATAAAAATTATAGAGTTGTGTATATTTGTGTGTGTGTGTGTATGTATATATATATATATATATATATATATATATATATATATATATATATATATATATATTTTATTATTATTATTATTATTATTATTATTTTACGATGTATAGTATTGTTACTGAAGTTTAAATCTGTATATAAAATTTGTTAGAAATATAGAATATAGGAGTTTGTTCGGATTTTGTATAACAACAATAGGGAATGGTTCTATGTACGAGACTGCATATTAAATTTTCTACGAGACTAACACAATAGAAATGAAAACACCTGATGCTTCTTGTTTTCCAACCCTAAAATATCGAGAGATAGATAGATAGATAGATAGCTAGATTGACTGTTAACATTCTCAGAGATACGTTCTTATTCTTTGTAATGATTTTTATAAAGCATTCTAACGTGAACAATAAGAGAAATAAAACAAAAGCAATGAGACGTTTATTGGGTTTCGGCAATTAGCAGTGTCAATCAGTGTTTTGGTCAACGGATATGTCGACATTTCCGCTGTTTGGAAGTCTCGACGTTTTGGCTATTGGAAATCTCGACATTTGTGCTGTTAGAAGTCACGACGTTTCGGCTATTGAGATAGTCGGACGGTTCGGCTATTAGAGATCTCAATCAGTAGTTTGGTTAAAGGGTGTCTCGACACTTCGTTATTGGAATCTCGACGTTTCGGCAGTTAGAAGTCTCAATCACTCAACATTTCTTCTACTAAAAGTTTTGATATTTCTGCAAATGGAAACGCGACTTATCGCCAGAAACCTTTCTTAATTAAAATAATGGTTACCGATGGTTGCTCAGTCTTCTAATTCTTAAGAATAGCGTTTCTGTTGAAACGTCTGAGTGTTTCAAAAACTGTTTTTTCATTTAACAGGTTTAACTTTCTTAATTGCGAACATGCAAATTAAATATATAGTTTTATTTTATATCCGGGCGAAAATCATCTTTATTACACACACACACACACACACACACACACACACACACACACACAAGCTGAATCAAAATAATGTAGACGTATTTTGAAATGATTTACTTTGCATACTAACTGCACTTAATAAACAGAAACTTTAGTACGTACCTAAGTAAGCATGTAAAAACGGCATTCAATAGTTATTTCATGTTAAATGCTCAAAATGCGACGCAATATCCCAAAACAGATTGACACAACGTGGTAGTTTTCAAATTGTTGAAATTTTGTGTACTTCCCGAATAATTGCTTCCTGTAAATGGTGCGCATGTTGAGTTAGTACTAGTTGTGTACCGATTAATCGATATCGGCACCGATAGATCGGCCAATTTGGGGGTAAACAGCATCGGCCAAAATTTTAGCGATTCTCTCACCGAGTCTTTGAAAGTTTAAAAATTTAATTACAAAACAAAATCTATATTTATAGAAAATTGAACAGACAAAATAAAATATTTGATAATTTATACTCATTCCATTTATACTTTTCATTCCATTTTCGGTCATTACAAACAATTTGAAGGTTCTATCCTTAAATGCTCGTAGCCTACGAAATAAAATAAACAAATTTTTTTCTTTAATTGCTTGTAAAGACTATGATTTAATTGCGGTAAATGAATCGTGGCTTAGCACTGAAACACGTGACTTTGTAGGGGAGTATCAAATTAGAGGTTATAGACTTTTTGCTAAAAACAGAATAGGTAGGCGAGGAGGGGGTGTTATGTTGTATATCAAAGATAATATTGCGAACGTTATAGAAGTAAAGCACACAATTCCAGAACCGATAGATTCGACTATAGCAGAACTTAAATTGAACGATTTCAAACTTCTTGTTGCGGTTATATATAGGCGCCCTAATCAAACAGCTGATACGGACGAAGCGTTATTTCGTGAACTAGAGAGAATAATAGGTAGTGAGCAGGCTTTAGTTATGGGTGACTTTAATTGCGCCAACGTGAATTACGATACAATGCAGGGAGACGCGGAAGGTAATCGTTTAGTTAATTTTCTCGAGGATAGCTTTCTTATTCAAAAGGTTGGAGAACCTACGAGGTTGGACAGTATTTTAGATTTAATAATAACTACGGATGATAGGCTAATCACTGATCTTCAAGTAATAGAACCGTTAAGCAATAGCGATCACAATACGGTAGAGTTTGTCCTCTCAGTAAGTCACTCGAAACCAGTTAACTCGACTAAAATTCCCAACTTCCAGCACGCAGACTTTTGTAAATTTCGAAATAAATTGTCACACGTCAATTGGGAAAACGTAATGGGGATCTCCAACGCAAAACTGTGGGAATCGTTTGAAACCGTATTTAGGACTATAAATGAGGAATGTGTACGTACAAAATTAAGCGTGCGAAAGTAAACAAGAAGCCCTTGTGGTTTACTTCTAGAGTAGGAGACATTATAAAGAGTAGAAATAGGGCTTATAGGCTACATTTAAGTGCGATAAAGACAATTTGTGGTTACGAAACAACTACATATCTCTAAGGCGTGAAGCGAAAAGTGTAATAAAAAAGTCCAAGCGCGAATTTGAAATCTCCATAGCTCGTGACGGTAAAGAAAACCCCAAACGATTCTTTCAATACGTCAACAACAGAAATCCAGTAAAAAGTGTCTTGGGGCCGTTGAAAAATGTTAACGGAGATCTAGTTTCTGAAAACAAGGAATTGGCTACCTTGCTAAACGAATTTTTTACGTCAGTTTTTATTATAGAAGATGTAACGAATATCCCTACTGTCATAGACATACCTTTTGATAATGGTAATATTTTGGATAATATTGTGGTTAGTGAAGGGGAGGTAATGCACTATATTGATAAAATGAAAATGCGTAAATCACCGGGGCCGGATTCCATATATCCCATACAACTAAAAGAATTAAAAGATAGCATTGTTGTGCCGCTAACAAAGATTTTTAATGCATCTATTTCTGAGGGGTGCGTACCAGATAATTTCAAGTTAACAAACGTAACACCTATCTTTAAGAAAGGCGCTAAAGGTGCGGCGGGAAATTATAGGCCAATCAGTTTAACGTCTGTTGTAGATAAGCTACTGGAATCAATAATTAGGGATCGTGTAGTCGAATACTTAGAATTGCATAACTTAGTCAGAAATACGCAGCGCAGCACGGTTTTAGGTGAAACAAATTTTGCTTAACTAATCTTTTAGAATTTTTTCAAAGCGTGGTTGACGTTTACGATAGTCATCGGGCGGTTGATGTAGTGTATTTAGATTTTCAAAAAGCGTTTGACACCGTACCGCACAAAAGACTCATTGAAAAAACTAAGGCTCATGGAATCAGGGGTGTAGTAATAAATTGGATAGAAGAGTGGTTGCGAGGTAGGAAACAGAGGGTGGTCGTTGATGGAGCTGAGTCGTGTTGGGCTAATGTAACGAGTGGCGTTCCTCAGGGTTCTGTATTGGGCCCCTTGCTTTTTCTTATATATATATTAATGATTTAGATGTCGGCCTAGTCAGTACAGTTTCAAAGTTTGCGGATGACACGAAGCTGGGTGGTAGGGCGATTAATGACGAAGATAGAGGTAAAATCCAGAAAGATCTGAATAAAATCGTTGATTGGTCAGTCACATGGCAAATGAGATTTAACGTCGATAAGTGCAAAATTTTACATATAGGTTCGCGTAACGGTAATTTTGCATATAGTATGTCAGGGAAGGAGTTAACAAGCGTAGAGCAGGAAAACGATTTAGGAGTTATAGTCACTGGTGATTTAAAAGTAGCGAAACAAAGTACAGCAGCGGTCAATAAAGCGAACAAAGTGTTAGGTTTTATAGCTCGAAATTTTGAGTACAAATCGCGCGATATTATAGTTCCTCTTTATAAATCATTAGTTAGACCCCATTTGGAGTACGCGATCCAATTTTGGAATCCGCATATGCGAAAAGATATACACAAACTTGAAAGAGTTCAAAGACGAGCAACTAAGATGATTCCTTCGCTTAGGTCAAAGTCGTACGAGGATAGGCTTAAGGAGTTAAAATTGACTACACTCGAGACTAGGAGGCTAAGGGGTGATCTAATCCAGGTTTTCAAAATTATGAATGGGCTCGATAACGTAGATAGAGATAGCTTTTTCGAAATATGTCAATATAATAGGACTAGAAATAACGCGTGTAAGTTGACAAGTAGAAGGTTCGAGACAGCAGTTGCCAAAAACTTTTTTACGCATAGAATAGTAAATAGGTGGAATAGTTTGCCGGTAGAAGTAATTAGTAGCACGTCTATAAATATGGTTAAAAATCGATTAGACGCATATGTTGATAGATTGGGTATAGTTTAAGGTAGTAAAATTAAGGCGCTTGTGGTTCGGAACCCGCGTAAAATTGTAGGTCCCCTCCGCCACTACGGAGGACATGCGCAATACACAATTACAAACACAGTTAGGTAGACCAGGCATGAGTGGATCCTAGGGTCTTTGTTGGTCTGAAACATTATAACATTATTCGTTACTCGTTCCTTTCTTTTAAGATTTCTATTTTTTCTTATAGGAATAATCCATTAATCCTTTAGGAATTTTGTAATTTTTTATTCATCATTTATTTTAGTGGATTCTCTTCAGTAATTTTCGTTTTTGTAATACTAAGTGCAAAGAGCAATTTTATTTTACATTTTTAGTTTTTTTACTTAAGATCTATTGATCGCTATTATTATTATTATTATTTTAAATGGTAAAATTGTTAAATTGTATTGCTTATTATTTAAGTATAGGTCTAAAATCAGGTATTGTTTCATTGTATTATATATCTGACCTTAATTAAATATTTGCTCGATATTCAGAAATTCATTTATTATTGCGACGTAGATAGATCATATTCTTATATTGAGGAATACTACTACATATTTTCTAGTTTATTATAAAAGTAACGGTAACTGTAACGCATTACTTTTTCATAGAAGTAACTGTAGCGGTAATGGCGTTACTTTCTATTGTAAGTAACGGTACGCCGTTACTTTAAAAAAAGTAATGCGCTCCAACACTGGGTATACCCCGCTATACGCGGTAGTTGCGTTTCTGGAAGCTACCACGTATAATGAATTCACGTACAGTGAGGTATATTTTCCCACAGACACAATGTTAATTAGGGGGGGGGGGTTACGTTCCATAAAAAAATTTCAAACTATAATAAACCCCTAAAATCAATAGATAAATCTATCTTATCAACTGTTTATGCAATCAGATAACATAACGACAATATAAATTAATTGTAAACCTGAAAGAGAATAATAATATAATTAATGCATAACATCATACATTAATACTAAACAAATAGGTATGTATGTACTTACATAAAGTAAGGGGGAAGATGGCAAAGGCCCTAAGGCCGAATGAAAGGAAACTTGAAGATGGAATTTAGGTTTGAAGGGTTGTTGGAAGGTTACCTGAACCTGAACCGCGTAACCTCGAGGGTGTTTCCGCTTCATTGCGGGGTAGGTCCTTAATTAATCAACCGGGTAACCTCGAATTCGCGTATAGCGGGGTATACCTGTATCCATCTTTTTTATTCAAATTGGTCAACAGGGACTCGAAATTTTAATGAAAAATTTTGTTGTTTACATTGTTGAAGAAAGAAAATAGCTTCAACATCAGAAAAACCAATTAGCTAATTTAAACATTGACATTCAATTTATGGAACTAAAATAAAATTATTTTATCATTTTACTGAGTAATAAAACTTTATAACATCATTTTAGCTATGATATTAAATTCAACAACGACAAATTCAAGTAACAAATTCTGGTGCTGTATATTGAGGAGTGAGATAATAAGGAAAGCATTTAAACAAATTTGAAATGTAAAAATATGAAAATTGAAGGTTTTCACAGGAGATTAGTAAAGTTTATGAAGGGAATTGATTTTTTTAAAATATAGGCAAAGACTCGGCATCGGTGTTCGCAGTTTTTCATGTAATCGGCATCGGAATCGGCTAAATCTTGGAATCGGTACATCACTAGTTAGACCATACACGTTGTCCTTCGGGTACCCCACAGATAGAAGCCCAGAGGAAGATCGGGTGGCTTTGGGGGATTTTCAGTAGCGGTTCCACGACAACGTATCTACAACCTAGGAAACACGTTATCGAGAAAAGCTTAAACATCTCTGATATTGTGGCGGTGCGCCACAAGAAGAAAACCCAAGCCACCACCGTAAGGCCTCGCAGATTAACACGATTCTCCACATAAACGTTTGGGTTTTGCACTGCCCAAAACGCATAATTGCGACGATTTATATGGTCATTCATTCTGAAAGTAGCTTCATCAGACAAAATTATTCTGTCCTCAAATTCACAATGTTCATTATTCATAGCGGTGAACCACTCTCAGAACTCTACTCTTCTATCATGATCATCTTCGGTAAGAGCGTGCAAGAGCCTGGGAATGTATGGTTTCTACTTTAATTCCTTCAAAATACGATGAACGATAGGTAGACTGATCCCTCATTCACGTGCACGGCGCTTTGTTGACGTTTTTTGGAGAACGTTGGTACGCCGTTATTACAGTTTTTACATTTTCTTCATTTCGTGCTATCTGTTTTCTCCCGCAGTTGACTTTATTCCATTTCGGACAGTTCCATATTCTTGAAATTTATCACGTATGCGGCTAATTGTTGAACGAGTGGGAGCTGCTGTTCCATACTCTCGTATCCAGACACGCTGCACTTCCTTTACAGTTTCATACTTCTAGTACCACTTCAAAATATTCTTTCTATGTTCGAAAGTGAGCCGTGTATCCGCCATGTTAAAGATGGCTTAGGCTTAGGCTTAGGCTTAGGCTATGTAAGATGCAAAGATGAATTAGTCTATGCAACTCCTAATGCAAAACAGTGATCTTAATGTTTTATCAATTTTTAATATTGCATGCTACTATATACACCATTGTTACATCATAAATGTAATTAATATCCAAAATTAATAATTTAAAAATGTCTACATTTTGAATCACTATATATATATATATATATATATATATATATATTATATTATATATATATATATATATGCCTAGCGTGTTATTGTGTTTCAAAGAATTACGTGCATGAAGTATGTTCTGCGTGACGCATGCACTTGTTTTTATAAGTAAATGATATCCTTGTAAAATGTGGTTTTGTACACACACACACACACACACACACACACACACACACACACGAATTAATAAATAAATGTGTGAAAACATTATATATATATATATATGAAACAAATTCCTCTTTATGTCGTAATTAGTTGGCATTAATGGCCTGATTTATTTCTAATCTTATAATGAAACAAAAGTTAGAGAAAATTCAGACCATTTTTACTGAAGGACAAAATATACTGAAAAGAAATAATTGCATCCTGGAATTATGATGAGTCATGTGCTTTTTTGGTGTATATATATATATATATGGTGGCGCTAAAGTCGCGCATCATCGGAATTTTCAGTGTTGACTATATATTATTTTTTCTTTTAGGTAGGGAATGGCTGCGAAATTAACAATAGACGAGAGGGTGAGCTTGTTTTTAATGTATGGAATACCAGGTACAACAAATCGATGAATCGGTACAAAATTTAAATCTTTGAATTTGAAGTAATTCCAGATTTTTATGAAGATTTTTGGGTCGAAATTGAATTTCCAAAATTGAAATTGATTTAAGGTTTGAAAGACTAAATTGAATCTTTTTTCTTTTCTTTTGTGTTTTGGGGGTGGGGGGAGAAATTAAGCCTCAATCTAAGTGTAGAATAAATATGAGACCCGCAAGGAATTCCAGTAGGAATTGAAAATTCCTTTTTCTTAAGTTGGAATTACGAACAGAAAGATTTGCAGTTTTCTTTTCAGAAAAAACTTAAAAAAAAAAAAAAAAAAATGTTAAAATAAATATGGCACAATCACGCAGACAGTCAGTCAGACACAAGAAAACTTAGACTCGACACGACCATTACACCCTTCAATACAGACCAGACCACCAAGATCATCAAAAACATTAAGAATTCGAAGGCTGCTGGACCAGACAACATACCTAACATACACCTTAAACACTTGGCCCCACAGGGAATACTAGCTCTCACAAATATCAGCACATATTCATACCAACACTGTATTATTCCTGACATATGGAAACAAGGTAAAATTATTACACTACTCAAACCAAACAAAAATCCAACAGAACCAGCTTCCTATAGACCCAATACTTTACTGTGTACACTTTCCAAAGTAACAGGAAGACTAATCTTACAAATCACCAACCCACACATACCACTATCGCCTACTCAACATGGATTCAGACCTCACCACTCAACCACGACATTGCTCACTAACCTCACGCAACACATCATGGATGGCATCAACTCCAGACGACCAGCTCAACGTACACTATTAGCAACAATAGACATTAGTAAAGCATTTGATGCTATCCCACGCTTCCCTCTCATAAACAAAATATTCAACACAAACATGCGCAATAACACCAAAAGGTGGCTGAGCAACTATCTTTCAGGAAGATACTCACATGTCACATTTAATGGCGTCATCGAAAAACAAGCTTTTTCCGAACGGGGTCCCTCAAGGCTCTGTTCTTCAACACTGTTCAACTTATACATGCACGACATTCCAACACCCATAGATAACAAGCTTACCTTATCATATGCAGATGACATCACTCTAACATCCACCCACAACAACATCGACATCGCTACAAATAACCTACAAACATACATAAACAGTATACAAGACTGGCTCACACACAATAGACTCAAAGTAGCGCCCACAAAATCAACCATCACCTTGCTTACAAGCAACACAAAAGAACACCAGATAACTCCACAGCTTACACTAAACAACACCAACATTCCACACACTCACAGGACCAAAATATTTGGGGTCACATACAACACATCATTATTTTTTGGAAACCACATTCACGACATTAAAAACAAATGTACGTCAAGAGTTAACACGCTTGGGGTACTAACAGGCACAAACTTTTGACACCAGCAGGAAACATCACTCGTATACAAATAATATATTCGCTCAGTTATGGACTATGCTAGCCCATGCTGGGCACCCATTATCTCAAACACACACATAAACACCTTACAAACAATACAAAACAACGCACTTCGTATCATTACAGATGCACTCAAACAACACCAATAGAACACCTGCACACAGAAACAAAAATACTGAAAGTTAGGGAACATTTAGACATGAGGGGAACATAATTCATGGCAGCAACGACAACTAACCCACAACACCCTTGCCACTACATGTACAATCGTGCACGGACACTTCACACCATTAAGGTAACACCAGAGAGACATTATAACCAAATACTCCATTCCATACCACGCCCCACAGACATCACAGTACACACACACACCTAACCCACAAAGCACTGACACAAATCGGTCCGAATGCGGTCCTAGGTGCGAAGCCGCCACCCATTGACAGGTCAGAGACTAGCCTCAGCAGATCGGATCGAGTTAACTTAGTACGATTCCGATGTGGACATCACCCCAACTTAGACATATAAACACAGACTAGAGAACTCCACAGACGACACCTGCCACCTGTGCCAGGACACACCACAAACAATTGAACACATTATGACAGACTGTACCGCTCTAGCACAACAACGAACACAACACAACACAACACAACATTACTAGTGCGCTGAACCTCTGGTCCACTCTGGAGAGGGCGATCGGTTACCTGCGTGGCGCCGGCTTGCTCGATCAAGGTGGGGTGATCGGCTAACCAACAACAACAACAACAACAACAACAACATGGAATATAATAGCATAGTTATAATTTTTAATTTAACACATTTTGGTCGGTCCGAAAGTTTTTGGCTTCACTGGGCTCTTTATGATCATTATTATTATCATTAACACGATCCTCACCATTAGTATATCATTATTACAATTAACACTATTATCAACTAAACATAGGAAACTATCAACGTTATTAACACCAGCGCACGGATGACTCATATTGAGTCATCCAGAAAACTTAGGGTCGCGGGTTAAGTACAAATATAAATACAAAAGAAATAAATGTACAATTAAAAACAGCGTTTATAAACTGAAAATGTATAGAGGTATGCACGCGACGGTAGCGACTTAGGATCACGCGTCCCGTTAACACCGGATGTAGCGACTGAGTAGGAGGTTCCGCGCGCTAAACTTAAGTAATACATAAAGTAGCCAATATAATCGTAAAAATGTTAATTAGTTAAGAAGGTACAAAGAATTAACAGTAAATTGAAACCGGAAATGTAATGGGAAATACAAGCATTTATAAGTGATATTTAGTCATGCAAAAAATTATCTACATTCATTTATCAAAATCGAACTGGAATTAGAATCAATTCCAAAAGGTTCAAAAATCACCATCTCACCATCTAATTATATATATATATATATATATATATATATATATATATATATATATATATATATATATACTGTATATATATATATATATATATATATATATATATATATATATAGATCACTCTCATCATAATAAATATTATATGCTTTTTGTGATTAAAAGTACAAAACTTTGCATATACATTATCACAGTTCAGAATAGGTCGTGTGTGTGTATATATATATATATTATATATTATATATATATATATATATATATATATATATATATATTGTACATATTTGCAGGCGAATTTATGGTCTATATAACTAACCTAAAGTTTGGGTTTTAAAGGGTTATTAGTGAACTTTTTAAGCCAAATATAAGTAATTATACTCCAGTTTGAATTATTACGTTAATAAATTTATGCTCTGTTATAAATGAAACCTTATCGAGTTTCATATACTGTATACAGTATATATACAGGGTGAGTCAAAAGTCTGGAAACATAGGAACTATGCTTTTCATTGCAAATGTTTCCTATGTTTCCAGACTTTTGACTCGCCATATATATATGGTATGTATGTATATATGTATGCGTGTTTCAAGTTAGTCGAGTGGTACCAGAGTGCCGGAGAGGGGGTGCTATTTTATAATTATGATTATAAAATTGCTTTCTTAGGATATCTTAAGGATTGTTCAAGGTTGATACAAAAACTGTTGATGCTCTTTACGTTTCAACGTAATTGAAGTTAATATTGCCAACACTTAATATAATTAAATAACGAAAATGTCAGATTATATATAACCTGCTCAGTGCTCTGTCCCTCAGAGTAGGTTTCAAAAACAGTAGACCAAAGGACCCCAACCGAGTCACCGACCCCGTCCTTGTAATCCTTGTAAGACCCCTCCGATAAACCCAGGAACCTAGAGCCTCGATACTACTACTAAACCAGGAACCTAGAGCCTTGTGAGACTACGGCTAAACCTGGAACCTAGAACTTTGCGAGACCCCATCCTCAACCAGGAGCCGAGAGTGTATAATGAAGGAGTGGGTTCTTCGTCTTTTATATGTTTAATCATTTAGGGGTATGACGGGGGAACAAGGGGTACCTTAAAGGAAGTAATGAATCGTAGCGTGATGGCTCAGACTTTGATTAGTCGATAAAATAAATAAATATATTATATATATATATATATATATATATATATATATATATATATATATACCCCCTCCCCGCGGGGTCTTTCTGGGGTGGATCGCCCGCGGGCTCCTGCCTCCATGTGGCGAGGGGGGTCAGCCGCGGCTGGGGCCCTGCCGGGTCCCCGCCCGGTTGCGAAGTAGACTTTTAACATACCCTGCTATTCTACAGTCCCCTCTTTCCTGTCTTCCCCTCTTTCCCCTCTTCCTTGCCCCCTCTTTTTTATTTTTTATTTTCTGCTTTCTCTTCTCACTTCGCGCGCCCCGTGGGCTGCCGGGGCTGATCGCTGGGGGTCTCGCTCCCATGGTCGGGGCCGACTAAGTTGGCTGGTAGGGTGCCCGGCCTGGGACCCTGGGGGGCCTTGGTCTTTGCTGCCGGCGGGGGAGAACTCTCGATGCTGCAAGGGCCCCTTTTGAAACGGGGGTACCCGCATGGGACGAGGCACCCATCCCCCGCCGGCGTGCGCTTGGTCCCCTTGGCCCGGGTAATCGGTTCCCCGCGGCCCCGGGCGCGAAACAACAAAAAATACTGTTTATGGGTTCTATTACTAAACTTCACTCCCCTCTTGTTGACGACTCTGGCCCGCCCTTGGATTTGGATCAGACTACTACTTCTGTCGTTCAGCGGCCTCTGCCTCCGCTGGATTGACCCTCAAGCCGTATGGCCCCCTCTCGTCCTCTGCGGTGTCTGGCTCTCGTGGCCGGACTCGTGGTGGCCGTAGGGCGGGGTCTTCGCGGCCCTTGTTCTCTCGCCACTCTCGGTTACCGTTACACATGGACCTGTCTCTGCTGTCAATTTCTGTCCGGTGGACAGGTTCCTTGTTCTCCGCCCTTCCGCTGGCTCCCTTCCGGGCAACTCGGAACGGGTGTTTCAGCGCCTTAAGACGATAGGGGTTCCCTGTCGTTATGATATCCGCCCTCTGAGGGATGGGTCTCTTCTTTTGAAGTCCCGCTTCGGGGTGACTGGGTCCCTTCTACAGTTGCAGGATGTCTTGGGTTGCAGAGTTTCTGTGACTCCTCATCCGCAATTGAATAGCTGTCAAGGCACCATTTTCGCTTCCCGTCTGCTGTCAATCCGGTTGGCGAGTTGCAGGAGGATCTTGCCCCCAGGGGGTAACGAAGGTCTTCCGCTTTCGTCGCGCCGGGATGGTGCTCTTACCCCGTCCGCTCGTCTGCTCCTGACCTTTGACTCCCTTGTGCCTCCGGCCCAGGTGTTCTGGGGCATGGGTGATCGCCGGTCGTGTGAGTTTTCGGTGCGACCATATGTGCCTGACCCGGTTCGCTGCTTTGGCTGCAACCGGTTCAGCCATGTTAGCTCTGCGTGCCGCCGTGAGGGTAAGCTATGTGTCCGCTGCGGTGGGCCTGCGCACCCTACCCCGTGCACGAAGCCCCCGCGGTGCTCGAACTGTTCGGGGGCCCACCCTTCCTCTTCTCGGGACTGTCCCGTTTTCAAGTTTGAATTTGAGGTGCGGTCCTTAAGGACTACCGAATTCCTTAGTGCGCGGGAGGCGCGCGATAAGATCCGTGACCGGGAGCCGCGGCGGGGGTTGTCCTACGCTGCGGCTCTTGGCCCTGGCGGGTCCTCGGGCCCCTCCCGTGCTACCCCGGCGTCTACTGGAGTGGTGCCCCCCCTGGAAGTCCCGGCGGTTGGTGGTCCTCCTGGCGCCGCGGGTCCTTTTTGTTCCTCTGCCTCACTTTCTGACATCCCATCTGATTCCCTGCCTACAAGTGCCCCTTCTCCCCCTCCGGCCTTGGGGTCTGGATCCTTGCCTACTCGTCTCTCGGGTGGGGAGGGGGATGCCCCGAAGGAGAGGAGGAAGCGTCGCCGTGGTCGGAGTCGGAGTCCTTCCGACCCGATCCTGACTGCTGCTCGCCTCGCTTCCCCTTCTTCCCCGTCTTCACCGGAGGGGAAGCGGCGCGCTGTTCCTGATCCGCTCGGACTTCCCCCCCCCTATACGGAGCGCTGGTGGGGCGTCACCTCCCGGTGCCCCGACCAGTGTCCGGGTGTCGGTCGAGGTACACTGCCCCATGACACCCTCGATTACTGACTCTGTTCCCATGATAGACCCGGTCGAGAGGGGCCTGGCCCTCCTTGATGGAGTCTCTCTCTCTCCGGCTCCTGCTGAGAGTGGTCGGGTCCTCTCTCCTGGATCTACCTCTCCCACTTGTGGTCGACCTTTCCTCTCCCCCCCGTCAGTGCTTGTCTGGTTTGACGAGCCCTCGAACAGCTGGTTCCCCCCGGTCCCCCTTGTGTGGGAGTTGGGGGTTTCGGCTGGGCCCGACTCGTCGTCTCTCCCCCGCCGGGAGAGCCCCCCTCTGACCTCCCTGTTCTACTCTCCACTTCTCGTCCTACTACGGGTGCAGCAGGTGCGGAGTCGGTGGCCCCTACCCCCCAGTTCTGGGTGAGTCGGGGAAACCGATTCCGTCCCTGGTTACGGACCGTTGAGTTTGCTGCTCAGCTTGGTCCGTGGCTATTTCGCTGTTTTCTCTGCCTCTTATAATGCCGCTTCCCCTTACAGTTCCATCTTGCATTGGAACTGTAGGGGGCTTTTAGCTAACTGGGAGAACCTTGCCTCCCTGCTGGAGAGCGAGCGGCCTTCCTGTGTTTGTCTCCAGGAGACTATCCTGGCTGCGCGGGGACTCCCTCGTCTCTCTGGCTATGTTGGTTTCCCTTGCACCCCGGATGAGCGCACACGCCGGCGGGGTGCGGCGATTTACGTGCATCATTCGTTACCATCGCGTGGTGTGCCTCTTCGCACTTCCTTGCAGGCTGTGGCTGTGCGGCTCTTTTTAGATCGCCAGTACACTGCCTGCTCGGTTTATATTCCTCCTCATGACCCTCCTTCTCGCGACGCGGTTCGCGAGTTGGTGCTGCAACTACCCCGACCGTTTCTCCTCCTCGGGGACTTTAACAGTCGCGACCCGGCTTGGGGAGATGTTCGGTCGACTAATGTTGCTGGTATTTTACTCTCCTTAATGGAGGAACTTTCCTTTGCGTGTCTCAATTCCGGTGAACCTACTTACTTCCACGAACCCACGGGTTCATTTACCTGTATTGATCTCTCCTTGGTGTCCCTCGATGCCTTACTCGATTTTTCGTGGAAGGTGTTGGGGGACTCTTATGGCAGTGATCATTACCCAGTCTGTCTTGAGCCGGTCGGTCCGCAGCCGGGCGTTTCGTCTCGACCGAGGTGGTGCCTTGCGCGGGCTGACTGGCCATCTTTCAGAGCTCGTTCCGTCATTGTCCGTTCGGTATTGAGCTTTGGCTCTGTGGATGAGAGCTTGGAGTTCTTCGAGCGGGTGGTGATGGGCGTCGCGGAGGACTGTATTCCTCGATCTTCCGGTATCCCGCGGACTCGTAGCGTCCCGTGGTGGACTCCAGCATGTCACCAGGCGGTGTGCGAGAGGAAGAGGGCAACGCGCCGCTTCCACCGCACCCGGCGCGCGGGCCACTTGATTGAGATGCGGCGGGCGAAGGCTTTCGCCCGCCGGACTCTCAAGTTGGCCCGTCGGGCCTCTTGGCGTGCTTTTGTGTCCGGCATCTCCTCATCTACCCCTTCTGCTGCTGTGTGGCGGAAGGTACGTAGTATCGAGGGGAGGCCAGTCCCTGCTAGTCGCCCTGTCCTTCGGGACGGGGACGGCTTCCTTTCGGATCCTGCTGCTGTGGCTGATCGGCTGGCCGGTGCTTTTGCTGCGGTTTCCCGTTCGCCTTCAGCTGCGGATCGCCCTTTATCGGAGGTCACGTTCCCGCCCCCTGGGAACGAGCCCTATAACCATCTCTTTCCGATGCGGGAACTTCGGGCTGCCTTGGCAACCCGTCGTTCTTCCGCTCCTGGCCCTGATGACATTCCGTATGACTTTCTTTGGAATCTGCACCCGATGGCCCTGCACTTCTTGCTGGATCTTTTCAACCGGATGTGGGTTGAGGGGTCGTTCCCTTCCCGTTGGAGGGAGGCGATTGTGGTCCCGATACCTAAGCCGGGGAAGGATCCGGCGGAGGTGGCGAGCTATCGGCCTATTGCTTTGACGAGCTGCTTATGCAAGCTCCTCGAAAAGATGGTGGCCGTCCGACTTTCCTTTACACTGGAGTCGCTTGGGTTATGCCCCCCGACCCAGTATGGTTTTCGTCGATTTCGGGGTACTCTGGACCCCCTTCTCCTCCTTGGCCATGATGTACGGGAGGCATTTTCCCGCCGGAATCTTGTTCTGGCCGTCTTTTTTGACGTCCAAAAGGCCTATGACACGACCCGTCGGGGAGTTGTCATGGACCGTTTGAAGTCTCTTGGTTTTGTGGGCTTTTTGCCCACGTTTCTTCGCAACTTCCTCTGCCGTCGCACTTTCCGCGTCCGTAATGGGGCGGCCCTATCTGCCCTGTATGTTCAGGAGGAGGGGGTGCCCCAGGGGTGTGTGTTAAGCGTCTCCTGCTTCAACCTAGTTATGTCTGCGCTACCGGGAGCTCTTCCGCCCTCGGTGCGCTGTTCCATCTACGCAGATGATCTGGCTGTCTATGCCGCGGGGACGAGTCCCCCCCTCGTGGAGAGGCAAGTCCAACTCGCGGTCAATCGGGTTGAACGCTGGGCGTCGTCGGTGGGCCTTACGTTGTCTTCCCCGAAGACTTCGTGTGTGGCCTTCCTTCCGTCGAGGAGACGGGGATCCGGCGCCATCCCGGCCTTTAGCCTTACACTCGGGGGTCAGCCTCTGGCCCTCGTTCCATCAGTACTCTTCTTGGGTATGGTTTTCGACAGCCGTTTGAGCTGGGTTCCCCACCTTCGCCGGCTGCGCGAGTCCGCGAGACGTACCCTGGATTTGCTGGGGCATCTGTCGCATACTACATGGGGCGCGGATAGGCGGACGCTCCTCCGTTTGTACGTGTCCCTGGTACAGTCCAAATTAGACTATGGGAGTGTGGTGTATGGCTCCGCCTCCCGCACGGCCCTTCGGATACTGGATCCGGTCCTCTCTAGAGGACTGCGCATGTCATCTGGCGCCTTCCGCTCCTCTCCGGTTGATAGTCTGCAGGTTGAGTGCGACATCCCTCCCTTGGAGGATCGGAGGTCGTTCCTCATTGCTAAACACTATCTCCGGATCCTCCGTCTTCCCACCTCTCCTCTGTTCCAGGTGGTTGAGAGGGCGTTCTGCCGGGATGGGGGTTGGTATTTCACCGACACGGTGACCTCCCTCCTCGATGGTATGGGCACTCCCCCTCCATCCGTTATACCGGTCTCTTTCAGTGGTGTTGCACCTTGGGAGAGCATCCCTGTTGCGTGCTGTAGGGCGTTGCGCCCCGTTCGCAGGACCGAGTCGGACTCTGCCTTGCTTCGGTCTCTGTTCCTTCAGCATGCGGCGTGTCACTCTGCATGTGTTGCGATCTTCACGGATGGCTCGAGGTCGTCGGGGGGCGTTGGATCCGCGGCTGTTCCCCAGTCGTCTGTCCTTGCTCCCCGATGTACCCGTCTCCCTGATGAGGCTTCCGTTTTTACGGCGGAGCTCTATGCCATTCTGAGCGCTCTGGAGGTGGTGCGGGAGCATCCGGATGGGTCGTTCGTCATCCATTCGGATTCCCGCAGTGCCCTGGATGGCCTGGAGTGTTTTGACTCTGTCCACCCGCTGGTCCGACGAATCCAGCTACTGTACCATACTCTTGTCGCTTTCGGTGGCAAGGAGGTGGTATTTTGCTGGGTCCCAGCACATGTTAACGTGGCTGGAAATGAGGCTGCCGATCGAGCTGCCCATCGAGCTGCCCGTTCCGCGTGCCGACTGCAGGTTTCACCTGTGTCCCTCCCTTTTTCTGATTATATCCCTGGCTTCCGTAGGTTTTTGCGCTCCCGGTGGCAGAGTCGCTGGGATGGCGCTACGGATAACAAACTTTGCAAGATTAAACCCAAGTTGGGATGTTGGGCCTCTTCCTTCCATCGGTCGCGCCATAAGGAGGTGGCTCTGGCCCGCCTCCGTATTGGCCACACCCACCTGACCCATGGCTATTTGATGGCCGGGGATCGGGTGCCCCGATGTCCCAATTGTGACGTCCTACTTACAGTTGCCCACCTCTTGGTGGAGTGTCCGCTTTACTCTGCGCTGCGCGCAGAGTATTTTCCCTTTTTGGAGAGCGTCGGGCTTTGTGATAGGCTTGGCGCTCTTCTGTCTGAAGGTCCTACTTTTCGATAACCGGGTTGTTCTCCTTCCTCTTTCGCTCCCGACTTCTTTACCGGCTGTGACCCCACTATGATCTTTTTGCTTTTCCCCACCTCCTCCTCCTCCTCCCCCCCCGTCTATTGTTCATTTCCATTAGTTGTTCCATACTCTTCGTTCTGTGTTCGCTCTGCTATCCACCTTTCTTTTGGTGGCCATGAGCGGTCATTCTTTGAAACAAAAAAAAAAAAAAAAAATATATATAATACAGTATATATGTCTCCATAAGTCCAGTCTCGTGGAAAAATGTATTTTAATTTAAATTTACAAAAGTAATACATTATACCTGAAATAAATGTCCCAAAACAAGACGTCAATTTGAACCTTTTTTTTTTTTGGTTGCAGGTAGAATAACACGCAATGGCTAATATGGCAGTGAGTTACACTCCTCAGGAAAAGGCGGAAATTGTTCTTTTGCATGCTTCTGGCCTTAGCCAAACACAGACAGCTGAAGTAGTTCACCGTCGTCATCCCAATAAACCCCGACCACGCAGGGGACCAATCGAGTGGCCATCAAGATCCCCGGACCTCACACCCCTAGATTTTTTTCTCGAGGTCACCTTAAGTCTTTTGTATTCATTGAACGGCCACATACCATTGAAGACCTTAAAGAAAATATACTGTATGTGCTGTTTGTGCACAAATCACATCAGAGGCTTTGGCACCTGTGCGTTTAAGTTTGGAACATCGTATCAACATGTGCGAACAACAAGGACGGTGTCAATTTGAACATTTGTTTTAGTTCTAATGTATTTTGTAAATTTAATTTAAAATAAACTTTCATATGATACCGGACTTAGGGGATACCCTGTATATATATATATATATGTGGCGCAAAAGTCGCGCATCATAGGAATTTTCAGTGTTCATTATATTTTTTTTCCTTTTGGTAGGGGATGGCTGCGAAATTAACAACAGACGAGAGGGTGAGCTTGGTTTTAATGCATAGAATACCAGGTACTACAAACCGATGAATTGGTACAGAATTTAAATTCTGCACCGATTCATCGATTTGTAGTACCTGGTATTCCATACATTAAAATTAAGCTCACCCTCTCGTCTATTGTTAATTTCGCAGCCATCCCCTACCTAAAAGAAAAAAAAATAATATAGTGAACACTGAAAATTCCTATGATGTGCGACGTTTGCGCCACCCTATATATATATATATATATATATATATATATCAGTGTTTTGTCCAGGATTTGATGAGGGCAAGGTGCACAAGACAGAAAAGGGCAACTATGCCGAAAAAGGGCAATTATGCGTCAAAACGTCAATTTTCAGAGCACATTTTGACTTCAAACAGGGCACAATTTTTAAAAAGGGCGAAAAAAAGGGCAAGGCGTCATTTACAAATCTGAAAAAGGGTAAGGCGTCGCGAAGGGCTGAAATGGCCTAGGCAGAACACTATAACATTAGATGAAAATGAAAAGTTTATTGTAGAAGAAAAGCCATACATACATTAACAAGGTTTCGTTTCCCAATGTGGATGTGGTGAGAAAGCCAAAATAGCTCGGATGCGAAATACAGAAAGTACTAAAGAGGAGAAAAAAGTAGACTAAAGTGCACGAATCCTGGTGGACCAGCACTCTCGAACATGGCTAAATTCTACACCTAAGCGGGCCATACGTGGTGGCGTTTCCAGGATTTGTCAAGAATAGAGTGAGAGTTCTCGCTTACATACTTCTAACAAACCTCTTCCATTTCAACCTACTTGCAGCCACCTCTCTTGCATCACCCAGATCATGTGCACGCTTACTCACTGGGCTCACTTGCGGCCGTTGTTATAGCGCCGCTTCCCGTTCATCAGCGAGGTTAAGCGACGTTGGGTCTGGGTAGTAGTTGGATGGGAGAGTTGGGAGACCGTCCTCCATATCCAGATTATGTAGCGACCCGTGGTTCAGATCCCACGTAAAGCCGTAGGTCCCCTCCCTCATACGACCTTAGATGTTGCGAAGGAGGTTAAACAAACCTAACATTACATTTTTGTTCACGCATTCATTCGCTACGTCTATCCATACGTCTATTCGCTACGTCTATCCATACGTCTATTCGCTACGTCTATCCATACGTCTATTCGCTACGTCCTACCATCGCATACACACTCATACACTTTTTTCACAACTCTATCATCTCCCATTCTTTCCACATGGCCAAACCACCTTAACAACACTTTCCTCACTTTAGAAGGAAAAAATAACTTCTTTAACTAAAAAAAAGAATAGCTCTGAAAAACAGTGAAAAAAAGTAATAAATAATATATATAATTTGAGTAATAATAAAAACTGAAAATAAATAATAAAATGTAATAATAAAAATAAAATATAAAAACTTTAAAAGAAAAATAAGAATTAGGTGCATAAATTTATTTTAAAGAAGATGGAGTTTTTTTTTGGGGGGGGGGGGGGGGGGGGGGGGGGGGACCCTGAATGAATGTGCTTGATTATGGGATATCTTAATATATATTTTTTTGTTTAAATAGTTCGTGTAATGATTGGGAAGTTTATTGACCATTATGAAAGCGAGAATTAGTTAAAATCTGTGCTACCCTGCGGAAATAGTCTAGTAGACATGTAGGGACCGGGGGTTAATTAACAGACTATACATTTCCTCAGTTTAGTTCATAGAACGAAAGTACTTGGTCACAACATTCAGATATATGATTATAATAACTATTTACCCACAGATCCAATTAGTTAATCCAACCATGCATGCGATGATGATATCATTAACCATGTTCATTTTTCTGCATGGTAACAAACTAATAAAGTGAAAGTGGCAATTATCCTATACTTAAATTAACGATTTCAGTTGGGTTGCCAAATAGTTTTTTTTTCCTCGTGCGGCCAAGTATTTTTTTTCCTCGTGTTACCAATACCAACTTCGTTTTATTAACCATGCAAATAATACTAAAGAATATCTGTAGAAGCTAAATAATAGGTAATCAATTGCAATTTGGTTTTATTATACCTTTTTGCAGAATACCTTATACTCTTATACAACAAATCTGCCAAATGTACGATGCAAAATCATGCAAAATAAAGATTATCATACACTGTACTTTAAACAGGCGGTTAATGTTAGATCAGAACGTGCCGGAACGTGTTCTGCACGTGCTTGTCACACGGGAAACGTTCCTCTTTACTACCACAACACACACACCACACACCACACACACACACACACACTGAAACAGATGTGCGTAATGCAAGGTATACATATTAAAAATAAGGGAAGGGAACCTTCGTTGCTATGGTAACACGAGTTGTGCCATTTCCGTGTTCTTTGTCGCAAATTATAAAATCGTTAATAAACTATTATGATACATAAATATTGCATACGTTTCTTTGATTATATCAATATACAACGGTAATTAGCTTTCATATACGTTCATTCTAACATATAAAAAAAAATACGTCGTTGCTCTGACAACTGCCTTGGGCTACTTTTAACGTCACTATAAACAATCATCTTAAATGGAAGGCGTATGACCTTTGCATCACCGATATTAATATGATTGGACGAACGACAAAGTGGTTTAACATTTGGGTGAAAATTAAAATTCTGTATTCTCAAAGTTCAAACTTTAATTTAGTTAATTGCTTAATTATTCAACAAACTCAAAGTAGAATTAATCTCCATTGTTACACCGTACGTGGGAGGTAGTGTTTGATTTTTAGGTTTTTCTTTTCAGGGCCAACGAAAAAGTTTACTTAACTGTAGTTTACTTCTGTTGTGTTTGAACAAATGATTAGGATCGACCCACGTTTGACCTCTCTGCAGCATCCCACCTCATTTGGGGGATTTACCATTTTTTTTAACATATCAACACAACTTATACAAGCACCATATTTATTTATTACATTTAATAACTAAGGGTATTGTTTATGCAACTTTGATATATATATATATATATATATATAATATATATATATATATATATAATATATATATATATCAGGTTATCCCATAAGTAATGTTTTTGTACCTTTATTTCCAAATGAAAATAAAACTACATCAATATAAATTTTAATCAATTATATATTTTCATTCACTTTCTATGACTCTCTACCACCTCTACAAGCCTTTCAATTCAATGTTTATAAAATTGCTTCAGTTTAGAAGCAAAAAACTCTGAGGGCAATGTTGACAGCCTCGAAACTTTCAAGTTCTTTCCCGTCAAAATAGTTTTGAAGACTTCTGAATAGGTGGTAATCTGATGGTGCAAGGTCTGGTGAATACGGATGTGGAATTTTTTCCCAACCAAGCTGTTCAATTTTGGCAGTGGTGATTCGAGTAGTATGAGGACGCGCGTTGTCCTCTTGATACACACCCTTGCGATTGGCCAAAGAAGGACGTTTTGGTTGCAATGCAGCGCTCAATCTTTCAAGTTGTTGACGGTAGACTTCGGCTGTAATGGTTTGATTGGGCTGCAACAGTGCAACAGTTCAAAATAAACCACTCCTTGAGTATCCCACTAAACGCACAGCAAAACCTTCCTGGGGTGCAGATGTCCTGTTGGCTATGTTGTAGCAGATTCCCCAGCACTAACTCACTGCCGATGACGCTTAACATTGTGATAAAGCACCTATTTTTCATCCCCAATAATGAGTCGATTCAGAAACGGTGCTTGAAGTTGCCGAGAATGCAATGAAGGGCAAATGTTCACACGATCTGTACAGTTGTCTGGTGACAACGTTTAGGGAACCCACTTCCCAAGTTTCGACACTTTTCCCAGTCGTTACAGGTGGCGATGAACTGTGGAATGGATCGAATTTAGTCGCTGTCAAGTTTTTCAACAGATACAGCAGGACTTTCTTCAAGTGTAGCTATCAGAAGGTCATCATTGAACTCAAAAGGTCGCCAGACCTAAACTTCTGAAAACATCGTTGACATTTCCTTACATTTAAGGCTTCCTCCCCATAAATATCCTCACTATTTTTTGCGTCTGCAGTCGCGTTATTTCCTTTTCTATACTCATAAAGCATTATATGCCTAATGTGTTCCTCTGACACCATCTTATCCGTAAGGGTGAAACAAACGGAGATTGTTAATGCGATGAAACTTCACTTAGACTGAGAAGTAACATGTCTAAACGCATAAAAATTCGATTTTTCCACAAAATATACACAAACATATGCAAACGACGCCAGTTTAGCAATGCAAAAAACCGACGTTACTTATGGGATGACCTGATATATATATATATATATAGTGTGTGTGTGTGTGTAATAAAATTGTGGTATTTTGTGTTTTCTCATACAAAAGTACAATATGAAATAAGTTAGTAAACAATAAGATTAATTTTACGATAATATAAAAATTTAAAATGTGATACTAATTAATTTTTAACAAAACAAAGAACAAAAAGAAAGGATTTAAATCACATAATGAGAATCAATCGTAAACAATAGAACCTCATAACCCAAAGAGAAGATTGCCTTTGATTGAACGTGGCATTCAGTTTACATAAAGATAGCCTCTCGCCATTTAGTTCAAATTCTGGGAGATATATGACAGCAATGATTCAGGGCTTGACTGGTTGAGTGATAAATTCTTCAGTAAGCCGTAATGAGTTGGCTTATTACTTTAATTAAAGCTAGTTTCATTTGGGGTGGCAGACGTGTGCGGAGCTGAACATCTATTGGTAATCTATGTAACATATTGTGAAAACACTATTGCACTTTTGATTCAACGTTTTCTTCGTATTTTTATCGTAGGTCACCCGTTCTTGCTAACAATACATACAAGAGCAAAACATTCGGAAAAGCTTTTTAGCCATTTCATACTACATGGCAACATATGTGAACGTTAAACGTGTATGGTATATTTGCCCCTATGAAATAGTAATTTAGAGATGATTTTTGCACCAAATTTTTCGACCTTTTAAGTATATTTCAGTCATGAAAGAGTTAATTATTTTGGTTGCAAAATATCTGAATTTCCTCATTAACTTGTTTGATTTAAAATGTAAATTTTTATATTCTTTTTTAATAACCAAAGCTTCGCTCAAAGAACTAGATATCAGATGATCTAGAGCAGTGGTTCTTAACCCCCTGGGTCACGACCCAAAATTGAGTCGCCAAGCGATTTTAATTGGGTCATTAAATTATTTATTTATGTTGTCCCTAATCATTTTTCCATTAATTATTTATTTTATTATCTATTACGAGCGAACTGTTTGAAGGCATGGGTCGCCGAACTAGCCCCGCGACCAGAATTTGGGTCGCAGCCTAAAAAGATTAAAGAACCACTGACCTAAATACTAAAATTCTTCGTGATTAATAGCAACACCATTTAATGTAAATAACGTGTGCTTTGCTGTATAAACTGTTTTGGGGTAGAAATACCCAAATGCATTACAATTTCATTTTATCCACAGTGAACGTGGTGCTGTTTTGTATTTTATCACAATCACTTATTTAGCACCCAGGACCTTTAACTGATAGATTGATGAACACTATTTCATCAGCGTAGAGTATGTTCTTTTTATTCTAATCCCCCCCCCCTCTTGCGCATAGAACATCCAATATTTATATTATTAAGTGATTTAAACAGATCATCAATATATATACAACAAACAATATACTGTAGGTAATAGGAAAAACCTTTGGCGTACCCCACACGAAGATTTGAAAGAATTAGAGAATACATTCCATTATTTGATTGTGAATGTTTGATATGAATACCGCCAAATTATAGGATATGCAGTATATATCGAGCAATAATTCTCTATCAGTTTACTGAAGAGTATGCTGTAATTAACGCTAGCATAAACTTTACTTGAGAGTGAGTGAGTTACAAGGATAAGGGAAGCCTCAAAGACCTTCCGGTCCACTCTGGGAGGTTCCTGTTATTATTTTTCTTTCAACTATCCTAACAGTAGTAGAAAACTGGGTAGAAAAGTAGAAGGCTCTCTCCCCACTCTCCGCTCCCTCCCTGCCAGAGGCAAGTACGGAAAAAGGTTGAAGAAAATACCTTGACCCTGGAAAAGTAGCCAAGGAAATTTTACAGGAAAGTGGAGAATATATAAATAGCTCTATATTTAGCATGCTCACAAAGACACTGTACAAGCGAACGCCTTCATAGTTATGTTATGTTTTAGTCTTAAACTATGAGAGTATTCGGTACTTTGTCTAGCCTATTCTTAAACACATTTACACTTTGACTGGAAAAACCTCTGAGGGAAGTTGGTTCCAGATATAAATTATTTTATAGGAAAATAAATTCCCGCAGACAGAAGTCCTAAATGTCTTTAGTTCCAGTTTTAAACCCATTATTTCTTGTCGGATTGGCATTAAGTGAGAATACGTTTCTGTAATCTACCCTGTCTATTCCATTGAGCATCTTGAAGACTTGACTAAGCTGACCCCGCAACCCCCTCGTCTCTAAGGTAAACAGATTTAGGCGCTCCAATCTCCGTTGGTAGCTTTGCATTCTCATTGAAGGGATCAATTTTGTCGCCCTTGCTTGTACTCTTTCTAACCTTTCTATGTCCTTCCTGAGGAATGGAGACCAAAACTGTGCACAGTATTCCAGTTGAGGTCTGACTAGTGAATTATAGAGACACATTACAGTCTCCTTGTTCCAAAACTGGAACTGTCTTTTAATATAACCTAATATTTTAAGGCCCTCTTTTCGACTTCTGCACAGTGCTTCGACGGTTTCAGATCGTTGCTGATATAGACTCCTAAGTCTTTCTCTAGATCGGTCTCAATCAAGTTCTTTCCAAGAGAGAGTAATCGGTCTTCGGGTTTTTATAACCTATGTGCATTACCCTTACATTTGTCCAAGTTGAATGGCATCTGCCAAGTAGCAGACCATTCGCCCAACCTGTCAAGATCGTTCTGAAGCGTTCTTACGCCCTCCTCAGTACCTACACTACTTCCTAATTTCGTATCGTCTGCAAATTTGGAGATTGTACTGAGAAGCCCAACGTCTATATCGTTAATATAGATGATAAAAAGTAAAGGACCCAGAACGGAACCCTGTGGGACACCCACTGGTGACGGGCGCCCACTCCGAAGCCACTCCATTTATTACCACTCTCTGATTTCTATCTTTTAACCAATCCTCAATCCAGTTGGAAACGAGCCCGGTGATTCCTAGTCCTTTGACTTTAGCCATCAATCTCGCGTGAGGGACTTTGTCAAAGGCTTTTTGAAAGTCGAGATACACTATATATATTGCCCTATTTGCATCGTACAGTGTATGCATATTATGGAAAAACTCTTAACAGGTTTGTCAGACAGGATCTATGTCGCCTAAATCCATGTTGAGAATAAAAAATTAGATTGTTAGATTCAAGGTGATACACAATACGTTTTGTAATGATGGATTCCAACAGTTTGCCGACAACTGATGTTAAACTGATCGGGCGGTAATTACAAGGATTTTCCCTATCACCCTTTTTAAAGATTGGTGTCACATTTGCTAACTTCCAGTTGGTTGGAACGTTCCCTAACTCGATTGATTGTTTGAATATGGTTACTAAGTCGTCAACAACATTGTGGCTAACCTCTTTTAATACCCTTGGAAGAAATAAGTCGGGGCCAGGTGATTTGTATTTGTTCATCTTATCAATTAATTGCTGTACCTCGTTTCTCGTAAAACTTATGGTCTCTACGGGATGATCGCCGTCATATGTAATTCGAGGACTTGGCACTTCTATTTTGTCTTCCTCCTTGAAGACTGTAACGAAGAACTCGTTTAACATATTAACTATATCTTTATCACACACACACACAGAGAGTGAGTGAGTGAGTGAGTGAGTAGGAAAAGAAGTACCTCAAAAGGCCTTGCGGCCCATACCGAGGAGGTACCAATGGCAACGGGTGCCAGGGAAAATTTTGTACACACTCAAATAGTGTACAGAATTTGGTCTAACCTTTTCTTGAACTGATCCACAGAGGAACTGTTCACAACTTCTGAAGGTAACCTGTTCCACGTGTCACATATCTTATAGGTAAAGTAATTCCCATACACATTAGTGCTAAACCGTTTCAAATCCAACTTCCAACCATTGTTGCGAGTTGGGTTATCATTTAAACTAAACATGCTTCTAAAATCGACATCGTTAAACCCGCGTAAGAGCTTGAACACCTCGATGAGTTGACCGCGCAGCCTCCGAGTTTCGAGCGAAAACAAGTTCAGGGCGCGTAAGCGTCGATTGTAACCCATATGCCTAACGGAAGGGATTAACTTTGTGGCCCTCGCCTGCACTCGCTCCATCCTCTCAATATCTTTCCTGAGGGTGGGCGACCAGAACTGCACAGCATACTCCAGGTGCGGCCGAACCAGGGAATTGCAGAGAGAGAGCACAATCTCCTTGTTCCGAAACTGAAATTGCCTCCTGATATAACCCAACAGCTTCTGGGCTTTCTTTTCCACCTCTACGCACTGTTTCGTAAACTTAAAGTCGCTGCTAATTAGCACACCCAAGTCCTTTTCCAAATCAATCGCCACGATATTACTCCCCAACATCGAGTAGTCCGACTTGGGATTGGCGTAGCCAATGTGCATCACTTTGCATTTACCCAAGTTAAACGGATTTACCATTTTTTGGACCACTCTTGTGAGGTGTAGTTGATTATATATATATATATATATATATATATATATATATATATATATATAGTGAAAATAAAGTCAACTTAATTACAAAATATCCATTTTCAATTTACTTTAACATTATTTGAAAAGATTACCTCAGTCAGACCTGTCCACTCGAATCCCTGTTCTGATTGGTGAGAATAACTCGTTGAGGGGCTAAAGTAATTATATAATCAATAGGAATTACAATTTGCGTCATAGGACAATGTAATGGAGCTGCGGACAGTGAAATTATAATATATATATATATATAATTTTTTTTTTTAACTGGGGTTGTTTAACCTCCTTCGCAACATCTAAGGTCATATGACGGAGGGGGACCTACAGCTTTACGTGGGATCCGAACCACGGGTCGGTACATAATCTGGGCGCAGAGGACGGTCTCCCATCCAACTACTACCCTGACCCAGTGTCGCTTAACTTCGGTGTATATATATATATATATATATATATATATATATATATATATATATATATATATATATATGTTTTTGTGTGTACGGATGAGTATGTATAGAAAACATAATTTGATTGAAACAACCCAAAATTCGTTTTTAACTATATGACAACTGATCTGAGTGCATGATTTATTAGATTCTCTACGCAATGATTGCGCTAAACATGCTTATTAAAAAGTCTTCCTGCATGGTTACAAACCCAAAATGGCTGAATTAACCGTGTAAGCTAATTTTAAATAATATAGTAATTTGAATCAAGTATCTATCCCCATGTGTGTGTATATATATATATATATATATATATATATATATATATATATATATATGATATGTGTGTGTTTGTGTAAATTATTTCCTTGAATAAGAAAAAAAACGTCGCTCCCATAAGTAGAGCTGTGACAGGGAAAGTCGATGGAAATGTTAGGAAACAGACATTTGCTAAATGGGATCAATATGTAGAGTGTAGAAATGGAAGAGAAATATTATATTTTAAGGCTCGCATACAAATGTACACACGAACAGACACACAGACAAAACACAAAGGAAGATTGTCTTTCAAAAAAATATTTTAAACTCTGATCGTAAATGAAGACGGCAAAAGCATATGTATATGTTACCAACCAACCAACCATGGTTTTATTATATATATATATATATATATATATATATATATATATATATATATATATATAACATACACCTCGGTGGTGTAGTGGTTAGCGTCGCTGACTACGAATCCATCGGCCCCGGGTTCGAGACCCGACAGCAGCCGGCGCGCAGCAAAACCCAGCTGTTCAGCCTTCCACACAATAAAGAAAGTGGTTGGTAGATAAATGGGTACCCTAGGTGGCCTAGTGGTCAAGACGCTGGGCTGCTGATGGGGCGTGGTTCGGATTCCACGTTAAACTGTAAGTCTAAGGTGGAGTGAAAAGCTTGACCTTCCTGAAAATGAACAATTCGGGCGAAAGCTAACCAAAGGTTATATATATATATATATATATATATATACATACTATATATAATACACACAGACCGTGCATGGAACAAGGAACTCTTCTGGGAAAATTAAATCCACTATAGTCCGAATAAGTAATGGTAAATGACAAACACTATAGTTTTTTCTTTTTCATGATGTTAGCCCGATATGGGCGAGTGACCCCGTTGCCCACGTCGGGCTAACATCATGAAAAAGAAAAAACTATAGTATTTGTCATTTACCATTACTTATTCGGACTATAGTGGATTTAATTTTCCCAGAAGAGTTCCTTGTTCCATGCACGGTCTGTGTGTAACATAAAAGATCGCTGGTGACCATTCCGAGTTCAATCGTGTGTGTGTGTGTGTGTGTGTGTGTGTGTGTGTGTGTGTGTGTGTGTGTGTGTCACTGAAAGTTAGGTTCGTTCCTATCCGGTGTTCTCTTTTGTATCACTTTTCCCCTACATGGAAAATAGCTACTACTTTGTTATAAATGTGTTTTTAGTGGGCCGGGGGTTCAGTTTACGTTAGGTTAGGTTAACCTACCCTAACCAAACCTAACATAAAATATAAAAAAAAAAAACTGTAAAATCCTGAGGTAGCATGAATCAATAGTAATTTGATTTAGAGTTTTTTAATTAAAATCCTAACGTGAGTGGAATTCGAAAAAATAATCATTATATATGGTAAAAAAATAACATTTTCTATGAACTTTTTAATGGAACACACCCCTACCTTAGCGTAAGTGATTAAAAATTAAAAAAAAAAAAAAAACGTAAGACGTGTAGGAGTTAATGTAACTTCAATGACCACCAAAAAAGATGTAGAAGGGATTTGGAGATTTAGGATATATATATATATATATATATATATATATATTCATTTATATTTTGTATAAAAGGAACATAAATTCAAAGTAATTCCTTAACTTTTATTGAAATTAATACAGAATTTTTATTTTATTAATAATTATTAACAATTAAAGTGTTTCCCCACAGCCCCAAACGCCCCCCACTCCGAACCCCAACGACTGAAAACAGAAATTTTACTCTACTTTTGTTCTCACAAATAATGGAAAACGTAATTATTCATACCATCAAATGTCACCGAAATAGGATGAATTTACTCGTGATGTAAATGTAAAATTGATTGTGACTGTAGATACGAATAAATGTAAAAGTGAATGTAAATGTTGAAACGAGTGTAAAAATGAATACGAATGGGAGAGTAATTGTGAAATTGAATGTAAATATAACTGTGAATGTAAATTTATATTAAAAGAGAAATGTAAATTTCTTTTTACGCAGGAAAGAGGGGCCAAGGGCAAATTCTCAAAGCGCCCGTCCGATAGAAGAAGAAGAGAGCCAAAATCAAAGTCCGGGGTTGTCGAGATGCCTTAGACATTGCGTTTGAAAGATGGGAGGTCATAGACAGGAGGAAAGATGGATTGAGGAAGATTGTTCCAGAGTTGACCGGTTGAGTAGATGAAAGACTGAAAATACCGATTAACCCTTCCGTTAGAGAGTTGGAGAGGAAAGGAATGAGAAAGTGTAGAAAGTCTGGTACTGCGTGCTCTCCTTTAAGGAGGAGGCACTCGGTAAAAGGCGGGGAAATGATGAGGCGAAAAGCCTTTGATTCCACCCGGTAAAGTACGTCTATGTGGGTTGAACCACCTCACACGTGAGAAGCATACTCCATACAGGGGCGAACAAGACCGCTGTATAGAGAGAGCAACTGAGTGGGGGTGAAGAAACCGCCAATGCTGTACAGCACACCTAACCACTTAGAAGCTGTTTTAGAAAGAGAGTATACGTGATCTTTCCAGGAAAGATCACGAGAAAAGGAAATGCCCAGAATGTTAAGAGAAGTCGAAGGATTGAGTTGTGTGTTGTTGAAGGTAAGGGAATAGTCGTGTGGAAGATTGTGACGAGTAGACGGATGGAGGGACTGAGTTTTGGAGGCATTGAAAGCCACAAGGTTTTCTCTGCCCCAATCAGATATAGCAGAAAGATCAGAGGTCAGGTGTCCCATAGCCGTCCTACGTGAATCATGAAGCGACTGCTGTGAGGGACGCTTTGGGAAGCGGGTGGAGAAGTGAAGAGTGGAATCATCGGCATAGGAGTGAATAGGACAGGAAGTGCGAAATAAAAGGGAAAGAGTGGGTGACAGGAGAGAACCCGGAGGAACACCACTATTAATAGCTTTAGGAGAAGAACAGTGGCCATCTACATCTGCAGCTATAGATTGGCCAGAAAAGAAATTAGAGATGAAGGCACAGATAGAAGGATAAAAACCGAAGGAGGGCAGTTTGGAAATTGAAGGTTTGTGCCAGACTCTATCAAAAGCTTTCAATATGTCTAGCGCAATAGCAAACGTTTCACCGAAAACCCGAAGGGAGGATAATCAAGAGTCAGAGAGATATGCAAGAAGATCGCCAGTACAACGTCCCTTGCGGAATCCATACTGACGATCTGAAAGAAGATTGTAATAAGAAAGGTGTTTAAGAATCTTCCTATTAAGGATAGATTCAAAAACTTCGTAAAGGCAAGAAATCAAAGCAGTTGGACGATAGTTGGAGGGTTGAGAGCAGTCACCCTTCTTTGGGACAGGTTGAATGAAAGCGAACTTCCAGCAGGAAGGGAAAGTATCAGATGAGAGACAAAGACGAAAGAGTTTGCCAGGCAGGGTGTCAGCACAGAAGCACAGTTCTTAAGAACAACGGGAGAAACACCATCAGGACCATAAGCCTTCCTAGAGATGAGCCCAGATAGGGCAGAAAAAAACATCTTTAGAAGAGATTCTAATTTCTGACATAATAAAGTCAGAGGGAGGAGGAGATGGAGGAACAACACCGGAATCGTCCAGGGTTGAATTGTAAGCGAAAGTTTGAGCGAAGAGTTCAGCTTTGTCAGGAGAAGAGACGGCAACTGTGCCGTCGGAATGGAAAAGAGGAGGGAAAGAGGAGGAAGTAAAGTTGTTGACGAGGTTCTTAGCTAGATGCTAGAAAGAGCGAGAATAATTAGAATTGGATAGATTTTCACATTTTTATCGGATGAAGGAATTTTTGGCGAGTCGAAGAACAGATTTTGCACGTTTCTGGGCAGAAGTATAAGCTGAGTGAGAGTCAGGAGTTGGATGGCGACGGTACCTTCTGAAAACCTCCTCTCTGTTGCGGATAGCATTTGAACAAGTAAAGTTAAACCAAGGTTTTTTGTATTAGCAGTTGGAATAGAATATTTCCATGGAAAATCACGGAAAGGGCCTCCCAATCAGCTGCGCCGAGGTGTCAAATGCGCTTCCTCTTGGGAGGATCCAAAGGCCGAATTGGAGAGATTGGACAGGAAACAGAGATAAGATTGTGAGCGAAGGAGTCCAACGGAGAGAAAAGTTTCACAGATTAAGAAGAAGGATGAGAGGTAAGAAATAAATCCAGAATGTTGGGCCTATCTCCAAGGCGATCGGGAATATAAGTAGGGTGCTGTACAATCTGCTCTAGGTCGTGAAATGGGAGGAAAGCCAAAGGTGGTGGTGAACATTGAAATCTTCTAAAATGGAAATTTCAGCAAAGGGAGAGCGGGATAGAATGTATTCCACTTTGGAAGTGAGGTAGTCAAAGAACGTCTAAATATGACTGTGAATGTAAATATAAGCGTAAGCTAAACGTGAATATAAATATAATAATTCTTACTGTAATTATAAATGTAAAATGTAAACATTAAACGTGTTAATGTAAATATGTAATTTTTACTGTCATTTTACTTGACCGACGAATTTTTGCTTCTTCGGGTTATTTACTTTTCATTTTCAGTTTACAATAAATGTTTTAATTACTTATATATATATTATATATATATATATATATATATATATATATATATATATATATATATATATATATATATATATATATATATATATATATATATAATATTCACCGCACACACAATAGACACATAAACGATGGCAAGATAAACGGATAATTAGTGTATATACAGGCGTCCCAAAAAATGTATACACACTTTAACAGCTGATAGCTCAATTGATGTTTCTTTCTTTCCAAGTTAAACCCATTAGAATTAATAATGGCAGTCAGACTAAGCTTTGAACAAAGGAAATTCATTCTAAAATGCTACTGGAAGTGTGAAAACGCAGTTGAAGTGCAAAGACAGTTTAGGAGGGAGTTTCAAACAGATCCACCAACGCGACTTACCATCACTCGAATTAGAGATAAGTTTGAAGCCGATGGAACTGTTCAGAATGTCCACAAGAAGCGTTCCGGAAGACCACGGACATCGACAAGCCCCACAAAGCAAGAAAGAGTACTGGAAACGTATCACCAAAGTCCAAGAAAATCTGTGCGGCAAGCGAGTCGTGAGGTAGGAATTTCAGAATCGTCTGTCCAACGCATTTTGAAGCGCTGTCAATGGAAAAGTTACATTCCAAGATTAGTCCATGCTATTAATGAAGATGATCCGGACCGAAGAGTGGAGTAATTGCGAGTGGTACTTGGCACGATGTGGATGTGGATTGGACGAAGGGGTTTCGTAGAATACCCTCCGCGTTCACCAGACCTCACACCACTAGACTTTTTTTATGGGGATACTTAAAAGACAAAGTCTACGCTATAAAACCTGCAACAGTCGCTGAATTGAGAGCAGCCATTGAACGAGAATGCACACAAATACCAAACGAAATGTTTCGTGATGTTTGCGATTCCATTGCTTCGCGTTATCAGCAGTGCCTGGACCAGAACGGATGTCAGTTTGAAAACAGGCGTTGACAAAACAATTAAATAATGTCTGTAGATTCTATTACATTTTGAAAATGAAATGTATTTTAATAAACACTGCCTTTATAATTATTTAAAGTGTGTATGCATTTTTTTGGGACGCCCTGTATATACAGTATATATGTACATACAGTAACCTCGTTAACCTCGTTGCTGTTCCGTGCGTTGGTCTCTCTTCACACGAAGGTCAAGCTGGTGGACCCGCCTCTAGGTCTGACTTGGTGGAAGAGCGAGTTGCTTTCTTGCGCTCTCCACTATACATAGCCAAATACACCCGGCTCATCTGATACCGTCCTGAGCCAGGCATCTAGTCTTCTCTTGAAAACTTCAACTTTGACCCCTGTAACGTTTCTGAGGTCTTTTGGAAGCTGATTAAAAAGTCTTGGCCCCCTGACAACCAAGCTATTTTCCTTCAGTGTTGAAGAGGTTCCTTATCGGGCCTTTAATTTTGGAACACTACACATCCTGCCTTTCCTGTTTTCCAGTGTTGTTTGAATGGTAATTGGGTTTAGTTTGAGGTTTGGTACCAGTTTTTCGATCATTTTCTATATGTAAATTATAGTGTACCTTTCTTCTTCTTTCCCGGGAGTACAGATTTAGTTTACATAGTCTTTCCCAGTAGTTGAGTTCTTTGCAGCCATCAATTTTTGCTGTGAAATGTCTGTGTTTCTTCTAGTTTATTAGTTTCTTCCTTTTTATATGGAGATGTCAAAACAGCAGTATTGAAGCTTTGGTATAATCAGTGTTTTTAGCAGGGGAATCATTAATGTCCTGTCCCTTCTTTTGAACGTTCTTAGTACCTGTCCCACGACTCTCTTTGTTTCATTTATCGCTATCTGATTTTGTTTCGAATTTGGCATCATCGGTCATTATTATCCCCAGATCGATCGCTTTCGTGCTTCTCTGAATTTCCTATCTGGAGCATAATATGCAGTCTAAGTTCCTCTTTTCTATCATATCTCAAGAGGTGAAATTTCTCGGTGTTAAATGTCATGTTGTTTTCTGACCATTTGTATATTTTGTTCATGTCCCTCTGCAAGGCCTCCACTTCATTTACACCGCTGACTTTTCTGCTGATCTTTGTATCGTCTGCAAAGGATGTTACTATACTGTTGCTGTTTACTCCGCTGTCTATGTCTGTTAGCCTGATAATGAACAAGAGTGGGGCCAGTACTGTATCTTGTGGTTCTGAACTGCGTACTTCCGATTCTGATGATACACCTTGAATTTCGACGACCTGTAGACGTTCTCTGAGGAAGTTGTAGGTCCATTTTCCCACTTTGCCTGCTATTCCCATATATTTCATTTTGTGCTATTATACCGTGATTATATTTGTCGAAAGCTTTAGCAAAATCCGTGTATATGACATCGTAGTTGTCATTGCCTTCCAGTGCATCTAGGATATTGTTCTAGTGTTCTATTAATTGTGATAGGCATGATCTACCTGATCGGAATCCGTGCTGATTTTCGTTGAATCTTTCCAGTGTCTCCAAGAAATCATAAATTTTCTCTCTAACTATTCTTTCAAATACTTTGGTGGTGTGGGACTTCAGTGACACTGATCTATCGTTCTTTGATTGAGGTCTGTCCCCTCCTTTATGCAGGGTGTACATAAAGTCAGGATCTATTTTTGTGAAGCACTTGGAAATTATATGGAATTCAATCATAAAATGATAAAGTGGTAACATTTATTAAATAATTAAGAGTAGGATTCGACGTGACGCCCATCAGTATCCCTGCACAGCTCAAATCGTTCCGCAGCATTTCTAAACACATTCTGGAGCATTTGCGGGGTTATGTTATCTGCAGCAGTTCGTATACGTGTACGTAAGTTTTCAAGACTCTTAATCTTCGTCTGATAGACGTGCGATTTGATAAAGCCCCATGCAAAAAAATCTAAAGGGGTTAAATCTGGTGATCTCGCTGGCCAAGGTCTGTTGCTTCCGCGTCCGATCCAGCGATTTGGAAAACGTTCATTTAGATAATCCTGAACAATTTTGGCATAGTGACAAGGAGCACCATCATGTTGATAGACGACGGTACTAACAATCATATCCCCGTCGTCTATCAACATGATGGTGCTCCTTGTCACTATGCCAAAATTGTTCAGGACGTTTTCCAAATCGCTGGATCGGACGCGGAAGCAACCAAAGACCTTGGCCAGCGAGATCACCAGATTTAACCCCTTTAGATTTCTTTGCATGGGGCTTTATCAAATCGCACGTCTATCAGACGAAGATTACGAGTCTTGAAAACTTACGTACACGTATACGAACTGCTGCAGATAACATAACCCCGCAAATGCTCCAGAATGTGTTTAGAAATGCTGCGGAACGATTTGAGCTGTGCAGGGATACTGATGGGCGTCACGTCGAATCCTACTCTTAATTATTTAATAAATGTTACCACTTTATCATTTTATGATTGAATTCCATATAATTTCCAAGTGCTTCACAAAAAAAGATCCTGACTTTATGTACACCCTGTATATAGGGACAATGTTTGCTCTTTTCAAGATGCTTGGTATTTCCCCAGTGTCTAGGGATCTTCTCCATATTCCGTATAAATGTGTAGCTACTTAAATTTACAGTTTTTAATCATTAATGCGTTCCAATTGTCCGAACTTGCAGGTGAATGTGGTTTCATTTGTCCTATAGCTCTCGCTATAGGGCAATTTATAGTCTTGGAGTTTAAGTTAAAGGCCCCAAATTTGCTTCTTTCCTCAATACGTGTATTGTCTTTTAATGTTGTCGCCATATTTGTTGATATCTCGAATAAGTTGTGGTCTGAGATAATGGGGGGGGGGGTATTTTTATATCAGCAATTAAGTTCATATTATTCGTGAATACCAGATCTAGGCAGTTATTTTTTCTGGTATTTTCTGTTATCTTCTGTGTCAACATAAACTCATTTGTGAGAGCCATCAACATTTTTGCTTGCTCCTGGTCTTCTCTTGTGCCATCCTTGTCCTGGTGTATATAATATATATATATATATATATATATATATATATATATATATATATATATATATAATATATTCCTATCCACCTTTTTGTATTTTATAAATGGGAAGTTAAAGTCTCCGCAGATCATTATATAGGGGGATGGAGGGTTTATAGCCTTTATTAGCTTCCTGATATCATCAATGGTCTCCGAGAATTTTTCGGTTAGGGCGTTTGTTGGAGGTCTATAGATGGCTATTAGCATCACGTTTAGTTTTTCTATTTTCACTGCTAGGAGTTCCACAAAGCTGTACATATATAGCACAGCCACCTTTACGTCTCGTTGTTCTATCCGCTCTTAGTAAGTTGAAGCCCTCTATATTTATCTTTCTTATCAATACAATGTTCGCAGTTTTCACAATTTCCTTGGCAATCCTTAAGATGAATTTCTGTGAGGCATGCTATGTCCGCCCTTGTTTCGTCCATAAATCCTTTCAGGTACGAAACTTTGTTGAGTGATTGGTTTGGTCTTATTCCTTGAATATTAGCCAGGACAATGTTTGTGTTCTTTGTTTTTCGTTGCCCCTTGTGCATTTCAAGTTCGTTTTCCTTCGGTGTCGCTTGTTTTGTTGCCCTATGGTCTTCCGAGAGAGATCCGTTTCCGCGTACCTGTTTTCGTAGCTTGTTTCCCGGAAGCGGTTTGGTTCGGGGATTTCCAGCTGTGTCAACTACATGCGTTGGATGACATTTAGCAGCCGTATCGTGTCTCCGATGTTGAAAAAAATTTTTTGTTCGCTTTTTGTGTTCCTATTGTTATTGTCATTCCTATTGTCATTTAAACTTTGTCCTTTATTCTTTGGGTTCGTCGGAAGATGTTGATAGTAGCATTTTTTCCCGTATTTGCAGGTTCCATATTTTGCGTAAGTCCTGCAGATGTCCGGGTGGCAGAATTTGCATCTGTCTCCAAATTTACAATGACCATTATTATAGAAGAAATTGCCTATTGGGGATGTTCATATATACATTGTCCTCTTTTAAAGCTGCAGTTATCTCTTATATAATATCTGCATATAATTCCTTCCCCATATTTACTCGTGGCTAGCCTTTGTTTTTTTTTGTTCCTTATTGGGGGAGTTTCACTCCGTTTTCTTGAATGCCCTCTTGTCTTTTCCTATTTGTGCTGTGTTAATGTCCTTCGTTGCCCTTATACTATCTGTTGTCTTTATACTCTCTTTCGCCTGCATGGTTTCGGCCTCGTTGTGTGAGGGTATTTGATTTATTTCTACTTCGCCTTTCTTCGTTTCTGCTGTTTTCCTCCGTTCTTTATTCCCACTTTCCTCTTTCATTTTCTTCTCGTAGTCTCTTTCTGCTTTAAATACCGTAAAAGATTTTATTTCGGTCATGCAGTTTTCGCAGAAAAATTTTATCCCATTAAGTTGCTTCGCGTTCGTTATGAGGGAGATTTTTTCATCTTCCCATTCTAGGAATCTGAAATCAAAAAGCAGCTGACAAAAATCGCACCTCATGGCCTTTGTCTCATTTGTTACATCATTGCAGATACCACAGAGTTGCAGGAATTTATTTACCACTTCCATGTTACTGATAGAGGGTAGCCGCTGGTGCAGAAAATTAACTCAAAAAGGGTATTATGGGAAGTATTGGGTGGGGGTTTACTCAAGCTGAGTGAGGGAAAGTATTCTCTCTTACTCCGGGGGATGGGGGATGTGGCACACAGTATACTTCTCACTGATTGGTGCTCGCGACTGTGGCTGCGGGGGATAATGGAGGGGTATTTGTAGGAATTTCGATAGGTAGCTAATTTTCTTCACCAAGAAACACTTGGAAAAATGCTGTATAGATTAATTCGCTTCGTTTTTATTTACTTTTTTTGATATATACTGCCAATTTTACTTTTTAAAAAGAAATACCACTATGCACTATCAATTAACTCACAATATCGCCACCGTTTAAAACACACACACACACACACACACACACACACACACACACACACGGGTTAGACAAAATAATGGAAACACTCGCATTTTCGGTGCTGTATTTTCTGGTATAATTAATGGCGTCATATAATTTACTAAATTCATATGTGTAAATGCGTATAATATCGAGAACATCTATTTTAATACGCTGATATTGGTATTTCCTGTTCCTGTAGAATAAATAAAAATATGGCGGTTGCCTTTCTGTTACTATTACAGCCAAAAAATTATCCATTACTATTACTTGAAAAATCCTGTAATAGTCTATTACTATTACTATTACCCCATGTCTGATATAATATGGAGAGAGGTCGGTAGGTAGATAAGTAGACGTGTGTGTATGTGTGGTGCGATGATTAACAACTTTATACATAACTTTTCTTCACTCGCTGTTTTTATGAAACCTGATTAATTATAATCGTAAAAAGGTCGTCAACGGAAGTTCCTAAAAAGTATAATTGAATTTGTTAAGGTTTTAGTGACAGTATAATTCTGTTTCTAATTAGATTGGGTTAAAAATGTTTTTGTGTAAAAACTGATGATAATTACCCGAAACTTTGTTAGCATTACGCAAAAATAAACTAGTGGTTTGGATAAAAAAAAAGAAAAAGAAAAAAAAGGAAGGTTTAAAATTGCGCGGATTCTCAGATCCTGGTCCCATTTGTGTAGAGCAAACCAAGTTGATACGAATTCGCTCGTGATTGGAACGCAAATTTGCGGTAAATATTGCTCCTGAAGAATCATGCATCACGGACCTATGAAGCCAGGAGTGTTTAAAATGTAAGCTAACGACGCAGGCGCGAAAATGATTATGAATTTGAACGCTCACTAGATTACGATTACAAAGTATTGTTGCTTCCAGCGCAAATGAGCCGCGTATATATATATATATATATATATATATATATATATATATATATATATATATATACACACACACACACACACACACACAAGTTAGTACGTTGATCTTCTGTGTACTTGGCAATGATGGTTCCAGCTGCTCATACCCTGTATGGGTGTACGCGTGCAGCGGTCCTTTGTGATAAACGGTAATACCATTCTTACTATCTCGACACGCGTGTCCCAAACATATATACATAGGCGGCTGGACGGGTGGGGGCCTGGGGGCCGGCGGCCCTCTCTTAAATTGACAAAGGGGGCCAGGCCCCTATTGCCAGCGAAGATATTTTGAAATTTAACGTCGAAAAAACAAGTTTATCAATGTAAAAAAGTAAGTAAACATTTACTTTGTTTTGGGCTATGGAACGTATTTCATGAATTGTAAGTTCGTAACTGTAGCACTTTAGCATGTTCACGCAATGTAGAATGTAGTCGAGTAGTATGCTAATCAATCCTACTTGGCTCCCCCCCCCCTTTTGCGCGCTGACGTTCCCCTGCCACTGCATATATAGATATAAATATATAGATATAGATACAGTATATACGCTGAGAACCAACAAAGAAAAGGAAAAACATAATGACTGAGCGCTTTCGTATGTATTTAACAACGCATTTTAAGATCTTGAAACTTTTTTGTTTAGTACACAACGAAGGCGCTCGTCGTTATTTGTTTCCTTTATTTTGGTGGTTGGTGGTTTTTAGTGCGCATATTACTTTACACGTTTAAATTAATATCTTTTATATATTATATTATATATATATATATATATATATATATATATATATATATACAGGGTGTCCCGTAAGTCTGGACCCATAGGGATTTATAATATTTTTTTTATTATGTTATTATTATTATTTTATTATTATTATTTTTTTATTATTTTTATTATGATTTTTATTTGTGGGGCCACTTGAAAGCCAAAGTGTACGAGGTCAAACTTCAGAACATTTTCCACCTTAAAACACGCATTGTGGAGGCGTGTCAAGAAATTTCTGCGACTGTGATTCAGAAAGTGCTGTCGCAGTGGAGATTGCGTCTTCAACTATGTGTGCGACACAACGGCGGACACTTTGAACAGATTATGTAATAAATTTTTGGACTATTTTGTAATTTTATTATTTTTCCCTATGGGTCCAGACTTACGGGACACCCTGTATATATATATATATATATAAAAGGTGATCCAGAGAAATGGGACCCAAAAGAAACCCCTGTAACTCTTAAAGTATAAGTCCTTTTATAAAATCATACGCATCATTCGAAAGAGGATAGTTACAAGTTTGTACAGGATTGTATAGGTTTTGACAATACAAGACAAGATAAGATACAAAACAAAATAAAAGTGTTAGTTAAAACTAACCCTTCAAGATGACTGCATGGACTGTGGAACAGCTGCGTTTCATAACTGAGCAATATTATGAGCATGGAAGAAGTGTAGTTGCAGCTCTTAGAAGGTGATTTTGACATCTGAAAATTTGTCTTGAAAGATCTTTGAGCTGAAACTACACTTCTTCCATGCTCATAATATTGCTCAGTTATGAAACGCAGCTGTTCCACAGTCCATGCAGTCATCTTGAAGGGTTAGTTTTAACTAACACTTTTATTTTGTTTTGTATCTTATCTTGTCTTGTATTGTCAAAACCTATACAATCCTGTACAAACTTGTAACTATCCTCTTTCGAATGATGCGTATAATTTTATAAAAGGACTTATACTTTAAGAGTTACAGGGGTTTCTTTTGGGTCCCATTTCTCTGGATCACCCTTTATATGTATAATTGTATATATATATATATATATATATATATAGGGTGTTTCAGGTCGACCCTAGAAAAATGGAAATTGGTGGAATTTGTAGTTTGTATTTGGTTTTTGGTATTTCTAGGGTCGACCTGAAAACCCTGTATATAATATATATAATAGATAGATAGATAGATAGATACACCGTAAGATGGGGTAACTGGGCACCTACAGGGGTTACTGGGCCCTACTAAGTTTAAGGTAAATTTCGTTATCTTTTTTCCATGCATTTTAGGTACCTATACATAGGTAGATACCTACAATTTATGGAAAAAATTCATACTGTTATATAACGAAATTTACCTTAAACTTAATAGGGCCCAGTTACCCCATCTTACGGTATATATATATCAGTGGCGACTCCAGCTCTTCAAGACTACTCGGGCTCTCTTTAAATTTTCAAGTCTACACATGAGCCGACATTTAAATGCATGACAATAACTTAAGATTATCAATAAAATAAATAAATACATACTCGGTAAAAAAATTATTTGAATTTTATTTACTTGAACATAAAGTCCAAGCGTCTTGGTTTTAAAGCAAATTCCTTTAATATTCGGTCATGTAATTCCTTTTTGCTTTCTAAATCAATAAGTATTTCTTTTTCAATTGAAATCCTAGCCAGGGACAAGAGCCGTTCTTGAGCCATTGTGTTTCTTAAATATGATCTAATTCGATCAAGAACAGAGAAACTTCTTTCATTTGAACCAGAAGTTACAGGTATGGTAAGAAGGAGCTGAATCAGCTTTGTGGTTTCCGACATCGCAGACAATAATCCTAGTTCGTAAAAGACTTCTAAAATTTCATTTGCAGATTTGCATTTTCTAAAGTCACTGTTACGATAAAGATATTTCAATTCGTTAACTAAGGATTTGGAGTCAATTACATTTGGATATTTAGTTTGTAAAGCATTAAGATGATGCATTGGAAAATTTTCAGCAAATTCTGGAAATTTGGTCACAGCAATCAACTCAAAGAACGCAAACTCCTGAATGCAATCAAATCGTTCCCTCATTGACATTAGTATAATGTCAATAATTTCGAAATATATTGCTTTATAGTTCATTTGTTTTGCCTCTTGCTCTTTTTCTCGGGGAGAAGGCAGGTCTTCGGATTGTTCGAAGTCTGCCATTGTTTCTTGAAAAACTTTATTATATACTTTATCAGTACGAGCGCACTCAATAAATTCAATAAAGTCATTACTTTCTGTTGTGCAAACTTCATGTCAAGCTGCTTGCATTACGGAAGATCAAATAGTTTTTCGGCTTGTGACAATATATTTTCAAAGCAGTTAATAAAAAACAGAAAAGTGAAATCATGTAATTTTATAAGTAGATTATCAGTTTGATTAAGAGTATCTTCATCCCATCTTGCACTGTCATCTAAAATCTTTTGAAATGCATTTTTCAGAGTTTCACGCTGCCTTTTTATTGCTGACACGGTTCTAGATCTATAGCACCACCTTGTTTCACAAAGTGATGGAATGCTGCTATTAAGCTCTCTAAATACAGCTTTTCGTTTTGTACTTGAAGAAGCAAATTTACTGAAAGCACTTACATTGGAAAAGAACATTTTAGCCCCGTTAACTTTCTCTGACATTTTACTTAACACTAAATTTAACTTATGTGCATAGCAATGAATAAAATAGCCGAATTTAAAACCGTTTCCTCTCAGGCAGTTGATGGCACGTTTATCGAAATGTCAAAAGTTACCATGTATCGCCAGAATTAAAAATTGTGCCTCTACAAGGCCGAAGGATATAAGCCCGAGTTGAAATGTTTTTTTCTTTATAAAAAAAATTAATAGGAGGAAAAACGTATTTTATTTAATGAGAATTAGAAGAAGGACTATTATGTAACCGTATGCAAACAAATAATTATTCATTAAAGGAACTTTAAATATACGATATTACTTATACTTTCTCGGGCGTAATGTCTTGCGCCCGAGTAAAGGATCTTGAAAGATTACACGAAAACTTAATGTGTCAACATAGTTTTTTTATAGGTAGTAAGGGTATCTAAATGCGCTCAAAATTTGCTTGCGTGACGAAGGCTAGACAGAAAAATAGTAACATACTACCAGCCAAAACCCATTTTTACAATTTGTATTTAAAACTTTTTTTAAAAACTAAATCTATAAATACACAATTTTATCTCTCATGCTTCTCCTTGCCCCTTGCCTCTCGGGCTCAGCCCGAGTGCAGGAGTCGCCACTGATATATATACATACACACAAGGTGGCGCAGAAGTCAGGAACCATAGGCACATCTTATTAAATTATAATAAATGTTCGAATTGGTGGCCTTCCACTTGGAGACACTTTCTGACGCGTTGAATGCATTATGTTTGAACATTCCTTAACACATTGGTACTGATTTTGGCACACTCAGATGTGATTTTATCCTTTAGAGAACGTATGGTTCTGGGTCGATCAGCATAGACTACCAACTTGAGATGGCCCGACAAGAAAAAGTCAAGAGGCGTGATGTCTGGAGACCTAGGTGGCCATTCGACGGGCCCTCGCCGTCCGATCCACTTGCTTGGGAATGTTTCATCTAAAGAGCTCCGGACGATGGTTGCGAGATGTGGTGGTGCACCATCCTGCTGAAACCACATCGCCCTTTCTGCCATTGGAATGTCGTCCAGTATGGGCATGTTAGCAGCATATGCAGATATGTTTCACCTGTTACAGTGCCGTCGATAAAAGTACGGACCAATTAACCGATCCCCCGAGAGCGCAGCCCCCACCATAATTCGTGGATCGAATTGCACATATTCCTCCATCCAGTGGGGGTTCTCATTGGCCTAATAGCATGCATTATGCCTTTTGACACGACCGCTGGGGTGAAATATCGCTTCGTCGCTGAACATGATCGTTCGTTGAAGCTGTCGATGTTGTAGAAACCACTGGCAGAACTCTACACGACGGTCTGTGTCGTCACCTGCAGTTCCTGAACGAGTTGGACTTTGTACGGGTGGAAACGACTTGTAAGAATTCGTTGAATGGATCTTCTGAAGACACCCGTTTCCTGGGATAACTTTCTTAAGACTTACGTGGGCTGTTTTCGAGGTGATTGAGTACGTTAGTGATGTTGCTACATCGGTTGAACTTTTTGGCCGGCCACTACGTGGCCAATCATGAACACTTCCCGTTTCTTTGAAGCGAGTGAACAGTTTTCCAACTGATACCTGAACAACTGGCGGCCTCTAAGGGTGTTTGTCATTAAAAGCAATAGCAACTGATCGGTGTGTGTTACCACACCTCGCACACATTAAAAATATCTACACCCGTTCACCTACTGTCAATTTCTGTGCCATAGGTTCAACACAAATCTGAAAAGAACAAAACACATATTAAAACACATTATTAAAATGTGCTTATGGTTCCTGACTTTAGCGCCACCCTGTGGTGTGTGGTGTGTGTGTGTGTGTGTGTGTGTGTGTGTGTGTGTGTGTGTGTGTGAATTTCATATAACGATCTCCTATTGCACAAAGGTCAGGCTCGTCTCTCTCTCTCTCTCTCTCTCTCTCTCTACTCTCTCTCTCTCTCTCTCTCTCGTCATCTCTCTCTCTCTCTCTCTCTCTCTCTCTCTCTCTCTCTCTCTCTCTCTCTCTATATATATATATATATATATATATATATATATATATTTTTTTTTTTTTTTAAACCTAAAGTAGCTTAACATTTGCACGAATTCGCTAGAGATTCCTTCAGGGATTCTTGATCGTTTGTAAAAAATAAAAAAGAAAATGTTAAAATAAAAGAAAACAAGAAAATAATTTATATGTTATATATTTTTTAGAAACCTTAGATACCTGTACAAGTTCAGGATCGACCTGCGGTTGACCCCTCTGCAGCATCTCGCCTCATTTGAAGGATTTGAAAAATAAATAGCACGTAAATTCTTATGGTTTATTTCCCCAAATTACTTGTAAATAGCGATTATAAATCAGTGCGTGTATATATATATATATATATATATATATATATATATATATATATATATTATATATATATCATCGATACATTCATATTTTAAGTGGAAGTATGAAGAATCAAACATCTTTTTACACAGAGTACTATATATTAAAGGCCTTTTCCTGAGGAGTGTAACTCGTTTCCATATTAGCCGGGCTACGTCGTGGCCAATGTCGTAACACCGCTTCCCGGAGATCAGCGACATTGGGTCTGGGTAGTAGTTGGATGCGAGACCGTCCTCCGCGCCCAGATTATGTAGCGACCCGTGGTTCGGATCCCACGTAAAGTTGTAGGTCCCCTCCGTCATATGAACTTAGATGTTGCGAAAGAGGTTAAGCAACCCCAATAAATTAATTAATCCATATTAGCCATTGCGTGTTGTTCTACCTGACCCCCCCCCCCCCCCCAAAAAAAAGGTCCCAAAACAAGATATCAATTCGAACATTTGTTTTAGTTCTAATGTATTACTTCTGTAAGTTTAATTTAAATTTTTCTATGAGACCGGACTTATGGAACACCCTGTATATATATATATATATATATATATAAAGTTTATTTGAAGGTAAAAATTATCTGAATAAAATATAAAATGCTGCATTATAAATCAGTATTAGTGTGCTTGAGAATACTTGCACAGAGATTACCTTTCTTAAAACCAGCGATTACAGTTCTTGTATTTAACTGCAATGTATATAACTTCCATATAAAATTACAGTTCAGCTTTTTTATTTCAATTATGTTAAAAAATTACAGTATTTTATCACCTCTGTTATACCCTGTAATTAAGTGAATTTACTTCAATTTAGACTGTAATTATCGTATACATTATTTTTAACTGTAATAAGCCATGATATCTTAAAATATGGTTTTCGTGTAGTGTATGTTTAATGCGAGTGTTGAAAGATGTGAAATATGTGCCTATCATGTGTTCCGGTTATACGCATGATTCATGTGTAGATATAGTCGAATAGCTTGGAGGAAATCTAATATAATAATGAAATTGGTCTAAGATGGTGATAATATTAATAATAATAATAATAATGATGATGATAATGATTATCATCATAAAGGTGACTTTTAGGAAGCTTATTTACCCACTACGTGGAGGCGAGTGTGTCTCAAGGGTAACCTCAGCCCGAGTAGAAACTGGGTGAGTGGGCGGCCCAGCAGCTGAGAGCTAACTCAGAACCTCACCGCTCAGAGCCCAAGACCATAATCACTGTGTTACCGGACGCTCAGTAATAATAATACTAATAATTAATAATAGTAGTAATAATATTAATAATAATAATCATAAAACGGAAAATTAATGAGGATAATAAACTGGAATTACTTTTAAAGGTAATTACGAAACAAAAGACACTCATTTTAATACAACAGTTGAAATTAAAAGAAAAAATAATAAAAATTATATATTATTTTCTAAGTTATTATTAATTACATAATAATATAATTTACATTTTTCTGTAACATATCATTATATTTTATTTTTACATCTAATTATACTAATTAAGCTTCTTCTTTTTTTTCCCTACTGTCGTTCTTTCATAATTGAAGTAAATACAAAATGGGAAAAATAAGCCTACACGATATAATGTACAAAAAGTAATTACTGGATATGAGCTCGTGTTTTTGCCTTTCTTTATTATATATATATATATATATATATTTTTTTTTTTATTATTTATTTATTTATTTTATATAATGTTTCAGACCAACAAAGACCCTAGGATCCACTCATGGCGTGTCTACCTAACTGTGTTTGTAATTGTGTATTGCGCATGTCCTCCGTGGTGATGGAGGGGACCTACAATTTTACGTAGGTTCCGAACCATAAAAACCTTAACTTTACTACCTTAAACTATACCCACTCTATCAACATATGCGTCTAATCGATTTTTAAACTTGTTTATAGACGTGCTACTAATTACTTCTACCGGCAAACTATTCCAGCTATTTACTAATCTATGCGTAAAAACGTTTTTGCCAACTGCTGTCTCGAACTTTCTATTTCTTAACTTAGACCCTTTGTTTTTAGTTCTACTATATTGTGATATTTCGAAAAAGCTATCTCTATTTACGTTATCGAACCCATTCATAATTTTAAAAACCCGGATTAGATCACCCCTTAGCCTCCTAGTCTCGAGTGTACTCAATTTTAACTCCTTAAGCCTATCTTCGTATGACTTTCACCTAAGCGACGGAATCATCTTAGTTGCTCGTCTTGTATATATATATATAAGTAATGATAATTGACAAACACGATAGTTTTTTCTTTTTCATGATGGAAAGCCCAACGTGGGCACCGGGTTACTCGCAAAGAGGCCCAAAAATATAGCTTCCCTCACCAGCTATCTGCAAAGCAGATAGGATCCAGCTTTTGGGACAGGATCTAGGGTTTACAGCTTACACCTAGCCCTACTACATTCAGAACTTCAATATACGCAGAACTCGTTGCATTCACGTCGGACTGAATACATCAAAGAAAAAGGGGTAACTATTGTATTTTTAGCCAAAAAACAAAACTTAAACCTCAACTGGGACATTGAGCTTTCACTTTTGAAGGCACGTAACAAGTCCGTTTAATATACACAAATAGCAGATAGCTGGTGAGGGAAGCTATATTTTGGGGCCTCTTTGCGAGTAACCCGGTGCCCACGTTGGGCTTTCCATCCTGAAAAAGAAGAAACTATAGTATTTGTTATTTATCATTACTTATTCGAACTATAGTGGATGTAATTTCCCAGAAGAGTTCCTTGTTCCATGCACGGTCTGTGTTTAACATATAAGTTTCTCAGGGGACCATTCTGAGTTGTGTGTGTATATATATATACACACACACACATATATATATTATATATATATTATATATATATAACAGTATATATGTTTATTTTCTTCGTATGTATTTATTGTTTGTGTATTTTAATTGGATATTTATTTGGCTTTTATATTTTTATGTATAATATTTTTTTTATTCACGTATTTTATTTCTTTATCAATATTTTTGCGTATTTATTTATTCATTTGTTTGTTCATACATGTATTTTCGTTAGTTATTTGTTCGTTTTTATTGTCGTTCTTGTATTCAATTAATTTTTACTTGTTCATTTGTTGGTTTGTTTATTATGCACTGACTTAGTCATTTACTCGTGTATCTATTTTATTTATGAATGTATTGCTTGTATCCAAGTGTTTGTTTATTCACACATAACACACACACACACACACAATAATATATATATAATATATAATATATATATTAAAATAGCCCCATCAAGTTTTGTTAAAAAATAATGGGGCTACTTTATCTTGAACCACCATTATATATATATATGGTGTGTGTATCATATATATATATATATATAAATTAAGCCCGAATTTTTCTATAAGGAGGCCTGCATGTTAATAGTGCATTCATATTAAATGCACGATATAATAATATAATATAAATGAAAAATATAAAGCGTAAAATTATGCTAAAATAAACTCTCTGTAAATCAAGGTTAAAATACGTTCATAAAATTCGGAGTTTATTTATGGGTTGGTTGCCTTTTCGTAACGAGTGAGCAGTCCTTCTTTAGCCTATAGTTAAACAATGCTAACACCTTATTACACGTTCATGACATGCATTATTATTGTTTAACGTTTTATATATGTACCTACTGTAACTAGTGTGTATATATATATATATTATATATATATATATATATATATATATATTAATCTCTCTCTCTCTCTCTCTCTCTCTATCTCTCTCTCTCTCTCTCTCTCTCTCTTTTTTTAATATCTTACAATATTGCTTTTTAGTTTAAAAAGTTAAAAAGTTAAAAATCAACCCTAAAAGTAATAACGTTTCGTCCCCCTTTTATCTTTGGTGGATCAATGCCAAACTTTTTTTATATTTGAGATTTTTATTACTTTTTACGTTTCACCATTAGAAAATCGGCGTCAGTATATATATTCCAATACGCTTGACCGTTCGACCATATTCATATACGGTAAAAGCGATTGCTTTATGCCACACTGATTACCGTATACCCGTGTCGTACGTCTCTCTAGATGAGATTCGAGATACACAAAATATTTTGGGTCGAGAGGGTGTTTTTTTTTTTTTTTTTTTTTTTTTTTTTTTTTTTTTTTAATATAGCGAGAGTTTGAAATAAAATACTTTATTTCCGCGGAGGTGGGAGGGGTTATATATAAAACTATGCATGTGTCAAATTCAGTATATATGCTACAGGGAATCTGTGTAACTACGAAGTTTATGATATCTAAAATGTTAAGGGATTTCATGTAAGGTTAAGTAGTGATATTTTCGTTAGTTTTAACGAAAATATCACGACTTAACCTTACATAAAAACCCTGAACATTTTAGGGATTTCGTGAAATCCCTAGTAGAGAAAGGGGTGTTCTTAGGGAACCGGCATTTAAAAATAAAAAGGATGATCAACTGCCCACGTTAATATGATGAAGATTTAACATCAGTCGTTTCGAAAGTCATACTCCCATCATCAGTGGCTAAAAACAATAAAGAGTAAGAAAGGAAAAAAATATAAAACTGGTGAAAGACTAGTTAGACAGATACGTAATTAACTTGATTTCAAACTACTTTCATTAGTACACGAAAAGTTTTATCCACAGTTGATTTTAAATTTATTTTTAACAATTTTAGCATTAACTTTTTTTTTTTTTTTTTTAACTTGAGGGAAGGTTGCCGGATTCCTCGTCTCCAACCTAGTTTACGCTTTTAATTGTGGTTGTAACGCCACATATGTATGCAGCTCTGTCCGCCAACTTAGGTACGGGTCGATGAGCATCGTGGCATTAGTAGTCGCACTTCTTTACCACTAAGTAGACCAGCCGAATCCTCAATCCGTGAACATTGCGAAAGTAACAACCATCCATTTAATAACAATTTCTCAGTTTTAACCACTTTGCAAAATGAAACAGACCTGAGAATTATGGATCCTTACAGATGTGTGTGTATATAATATATATATATATATATATATATATAAACAAAAGCCGAAGTTGAATGACTAATTCTGCATATAAATTAAACATAGCAAGTTAATATATATATATATACAGGGCGTCCCAAAAAAATGTATACACACTTTAACAGCTGATAGCTCAATTGATGTTTCTTTCTTTCCAAGTTAAACCCATTAGAATTAATAATGGCAGTCAGACTAAGTTTGAACAAAGGAAATTCATTCAAAAATGCTACTGGAAGTGTGAAACGCAGTTGAAGTGCAAAGACAGTTTAGGAGGGAGTTTCAAACAGATCCACCAACGCGACTTACCATCACTCGAATTAGAGATAAGTTTGAAGCCGATGGAACTGTTCAGATGTCCACAAGAAGCGTTCCGGAAGACCACGGACATCGACAAGCCCACAAAGCAAGAAAGAGTACTGGAAACGTATCACCAAAGTCCAAGAAATCTGTGCGGCAAGCGAGTCGTGAGGTAGAATTTCAAAATCGTCTGTCCAACGCATTTTGAAGCGCTGTCAATGGAAAGTTACATTCCAAGATTAGTCCATGCTATTAATGAAGATGATCAGGACCGAAGAGTGGAGTATTGCGAGTGGTACTTGGCACGATGTGGATGTGGATTGGACGAAGGGGTTTTCGTAGAATACCCTCCGCGTTCACCAGACCTCACACCACTAGACTTTTTTTATGGGATACTTAAAAGACAAAGTCTACGCTATAAAACCTGCAACAGTCGCTGAATTGAGAGCAGCCATTGAACGAGAATGCACACAAATACCAAACGAAATGTTTCGTGATGTTTGCGATTCCATTGCTTCGCGTTATCAGCAGTGCCTGGACCAGAACGGACGTCAGTTTGAAAACAGGCGTTGACAAAACAATTAAATAATGTCTGTAGATCTATTACATTTTGAAAATGAAATGTATTTAATAAACACTGCCTTATAAGTATTTAAAGTGTGTATACATTTTTTTGGGACGCCCTGTATATATATATATTATGTGTGTGTGGGCGGGTGACGGAGGGGGTCAGGCAGGTCAGGCTGAGCCTGACCTGCTATTTCTCCTGCTAGGGACTTAAAAAACTAACAATAAACAATCCCATCTCTTGTCAAGTTATCAGGCTAAAGATTTCCATCCATCCATCCATCCATCCATCCATCCATCTCCATCTATCATCTAAACCCCATTTCCCCAGTGAGGGTGTGGAGAGAGACACGGGAAGATATGTGGCTAAAAATTTTGAGTCAGATATCTTGACTTTATAAAACGTGTTATAATGACCATGTTAGGATTTATAAATAAGGTTATATAGCTATTTACTTATACACTGTGACTGTACATAAAGTTACTTATTACGTCTTGTCAGGCAAACAATTTTAAGCCTGAAGTCTCTCTTTGAAACATGTTATGATGTAAATCTTATGATTTATTTATAATGTTATAAAGTCATTTGGATATTCACTATACGTAAAGTTAATTAGTATTTTAATTGATTTATTACTTTGTATCCACCGAATAACCAAGTTTTTAATGTTCGAAGTCAGGCAAAGTCAGGCAAATTTGTATTTGCTGTGCCAAATGTCCAAAATCCTGCGCTGAATTGCCAAATCTATCTCTCTTAAATTTAATCTTGTTTTCGATAATATACATATTATATACTTTATAAGGTGGGTTGGATGGAAAATAATTGTCCAAATTACTTAACATTTAAAAATTAGGTACTTTCCTGTTATCCCGGACCCCAGACTTTTTGCCAGATTCGTACGCCACTTGCTAGATTGCAAAATTTTATTGCCAATTTTTTTTTAAATGCTAAGTAACTAACCAAACAAACTAACTTAACCTAACCTAACCAGGGGTTGGGTTAGGTTAGGTTAGTTACTTAACATTGCCAAATTTCATTGGCAAAATTTTTTTTTTTTTAATCTGGCAAGTGGCGTCCAAATCTGGTAAAAAGTCTGGGGTCCGGGATAACAGGAAAGTACCAAAAATTAATTTACTTCAAGGAAAAATTCGGTGAAAGAACTAATTAATATCGTAATTGCTATTGATATGACGTCACGTGGTGACGTCAACGCGTTGCATGCGAGTAAGTTGTCCTACCTTTCCTCCCCCTACTAAGAGACTCGGAGGAAAAGTGACAGACTTCAAAGAAATTTACTTTAGCATTCTGAATACCTCTGTAACAGCCTTGAAGGAACCATTTGAATGCATTCAGTTCTCATTTTTTGAGATGTTGAATTCATTAATGTTTGCAGTATATAAAGAAAATTTCCCCCAAAATTTAACAGAAGCACTTGAATACAAGTATTAAGTGCAGTAATCTATTTGACGTAAAAAGCTTTAACGTCAGAATTGAAATACATCTATCAGGACTCCGATTTTTGTCAGTGCAAACGTGCAAAAGAAATTTTAAAGCTTTGTCTTGACCTTGGACTTAAACAGCCTTACCTGAAATGATCAAATTAATTCGGCTAGTTGGGACAATCCCTGTAACCAGTGTGTTAATGGAAAGAAGTTTTTCAACGCTTAACAGAATAAAGACATACCTACGGAATATCATGTCAGAGGAAAGGCCGTCTAGTTTAGCAAAAATTGCCATAGAGAAAGAAATTGTAATATCACTGGAGAAGAATAAAATGTTGCACGACAAAGTAATTGAAGAATTTGCATTAAAACCAAGAAGATTGGAGTTCACGTATAAATAAAGTAAGGCGATGTTTTATTTCCTAAATTTATGCCAGTTAAAAATATTCTAATTATCGTACAAATACATATCACAGTGAAACCAAGTATCAAATTATATAATATATAATATATATATATATATATATATATATATATATTATATATATATATGGGTGGGCCGTAAGTTTCCATACATAGGAAAAATAAACATTTTTTTATGGACAACCATTTTTATTATATAATTGCTCTACATGGTTGCCATTGTTTTGAAAAACACATTTCAATACGTGTTCCCCACTGTTGATGAACACGCATTAGCACAGTTGACGTTATGCTGTAATGGCGTTGGTGATACGTTCCTTTAGCTGATTTATGTCTAGTATGTTTTCCTGATACACCAGGCCTTCAAGTGCCCCCAAAGATAGAAATCAAGGGGGTGAGATCTGGGGATCTGGGAGGCCACTCCAACAGGACCACGCCGACCAATCCAAGCATCGGAAACTGCTGATCAAAATACCGACGCACGTGAAGACCATAATGAGGTGGAGCTCATCTTGTTGGAAGTAAATGGGAAGTTACCTTCCTCGTTTAGCAGGATGGGGGAAAACTCTTCTCGCAACATGTTAAGATACCTTTCGGCATTAAGATTTCCACTGACAAAAATTGGTCCAATAATTCTGTCACTCCTATCCCGGCCCACACCATCACTTTACCGGCACCTTGCATCTTCGTCGGACTCAGCCAGTTAGGGTTAGCATTACTCCAATATCGTATGTTTGCCGATTAACCTCCATTGACGTAAAAATTGCTTCATCAGTAAACAAGATCTTACGTCAACGCATATTCTTAGGGATCTGAAACATAAAAACAAAACGTTTAAATTTTCCTATGTATGAAACTTACGGCCCACCCTGTATATATATATATATATATATATATAAGCCCTAATTAAGGGTCATACAGAGAGGGAAGAGGAAAATGTGTAGAAGTAATGACGGAAAACCCAAATACTTCTATAGGTATGCGAAAAGGAAAACAAAAACGCGCGCCACCATCAGGCCCTTAAGGAAAGGAAATAATGAACTAATTAACGACTTGAAAGAAATATCTGAATCATTGAGAGACCAGTACGAATTAGTTTTCACTACCCTAAAAAGTGGCAAAGTGATACCTGATGCATTCTTTGAAGAGAAATTAAAAGGAGATTGTACAACAGATTTTGATTTTACCCCAAAAGATATAGCGCGAGTGAGCAATAAGACAAATGAAATCGCATTCAGCTGCAGGTCCGGACAAATGGAACGCCTTATTGATTAAAAACTGTAAAACTGAAATAGCTACACTCCAACACTGAAAGCAATGAAAAGTACGATGTCATACACCTGGATTTTGCTAAAGCGTTTGACGAATGTGATCATGGTATAATAGCGCATAAAATGAAACCTATGGAGTAACGGGCATAGTGGGGAAATGGACCTACAATTTCCTCAGAGAACGTCAGCAAGTCGTAAAAATTCAAGGTATATCATCATCAGAATCGGAAGTACGCAGCTCAGTACCACAAGGACCAGTATTGGCCCCACTCCTATTCATTATCATGCTAACAAACATAGACAATGAAGTAACCAAAACTTGAATATTGATCATTCTTGACGTCCCCATATAAAAAAGAGGAAATTAAGAAATTCAAAGAAATTTGACAGGCAAGATTGATGGCTGCAAAAAAAAATCAGCTACTGGGAAAGACTACGTAAATTAAATTTGTATTCCCTGGAAAGAAGAAGAGAGCGAGGTACACCATAATTTACATTTGGAAAATGATCGAAAAACCAATTAACATCCAAACAATAGTGGAAAATAGGAAGGTAAAATGTGTAGTGTTCCCAAACTAAAGGCTCGACAAAGGACACACTCAACACTGAAGGAAAATAGGAAGGTAAAATGTGTAGTGTTCCCAAACTAAAGGCTCGACAAAGGACACACTCAACACTGAAGGAAAATAGCTTGGTTGTCAGGGGGCCAAGACTTTTTAACCAGCTTCCAAAGGACCTCAGAAACATTACAGGGGTCAATTTTAAGTCTTCAAGAGAAGATTAGATGTCTGGCTCAGGACGGTACCAAGATGAGCCGGATGTACCTGGCTATGTGCGATGGAGATCGCGAGAGAGCAACTCGCTCCTCCACCAGGCCAGACCTAGAGGCGGTCGATCAACTTGACCGTGTGGAGAGAGACCAACGCACGGAACTGCTACGAGGTATATATATATGTGAAATATAACATCTAATTACATTAGTACGTGTATGATATCGGTGCTTTGTGAAACAATGAACGAAGCCTTTCCCGTCTCTCTGCGACTTTACGTAAATACATTGTCTTAAACGTTAATAAAAATATAGAAATGTCCGTTTTAAATATCCGCTTTGACCTATATAAATCTTCTAAACATTTTACTCCAGTTTCTCGCAGTCGCTCTTTAACTTTGTTTAAAAATTTAAAAGTTCTTTTAACAAAACTTTTAACAGGTTCGTTCGTTAGAAAAGTTTTTAGTGTTCAGAGATTTTTTTTCTCTTTGCAAAATATTATTATTATTTTTTTTTTAATGTAACTTATTTCTAAATTCAAGGTTCTCGAAATACCTGATTTCGCCTCTTCAGTCTATTCATAAAACATGGCCAAAGTTCTACAGCAATTTCTGAACAATTTATTGTTCAAAGTTTTCGGAGTATTTTAATGCTAAAGTAAAATCTTTGTTTTCTCTTCATACTGCCAAAACTTTCTAAAAAAATTTAACTGTAATTTGTTAAAAAATCGGCAATACTTTTATCGAATTCAGGAATGTACCTAAATTCATTTTTTGTTCCTGCTAACTTGTACTGAGGTCCGGAATATTGTTGGTAAATTAAAAAATACAAAAAGTAACATTCATAACATTCCTGTACTTATATTGAAACTTGTTAAAAATAAGATATCTGTAACTTTGGCTAAAATTAGTAATCACAGTATTTCCAAAGGAATATTCCCATCAATGCTAAAAATTGGTTGTATAACATCCCTTTTTAAAGGGGATGATCCTACACTAGCAATTAATTACAGGCCGGTGTGTTCATTCTTATTCAGCAGAACGCAAAAAAAATTTGTAAAAAGTGGACTGCAACGATATTTAGAATCCTACAATTTATTATCTCCAAATCAGTATGGGTTTCGTAATAATAAAACAACGGAAATGGCTATTTTAAATCTTATGGAAAATGCAAATATAGCTCAAACAAATAATTATATCAATATTTATGGATTTGAGTTAGGCGGATGATGTAATTGACCATAATATTCTACTTAATAAATCATACTGTTACGGCTTTAGAGTAGCAATCAGTGATTGGTTTAAATGTTATTTGTCCAATAGATATCATTTTGTATCAGTAAATAAGGCTTGCTCAACTAAAGCGCTTGTCAAACATAGTTGATATACAGTATTTAACTTCATAATATTTGCAGATAATACAAATGTGTCCTTTTCTTGCAAAAATGTTAGTTCAGCTAAGAATATATTTAATTCAGAATTCATCAGTGTAATGAAATGGTTGACCACCAATAAACTCTTACTAAATACCAGTAAAATAAATTTCATGATTTTTACCAATAAAAGAAGTGTATATCTTGATGAACTTAATGTTGTTGTTGTTGTTGTTGTTGTTTAGCCAATCAGCCCACCCTGATCGAGCAAGCCGGCGCGACGCAGGTAACCGATCGCCCTCTTCGGAGTGGACCAGAGGTTCAGCCCACTAGTGATGTTGTGTTGTGTTCGTTGTTGTGCTAGAGCGGTACAGTCTGTCATAATGTGTTGTTCAATTGTTTGTGGTGTGTCCTGGCACAGGTGGCAGGTGTCGTCTATGGAGTTGTCTAGTCTGTGTTTATATGTTAGTAAGTTGGGGTGATGTCCACATCGGAATCGTGCTAAGTTAACTCGATCCGATCTGCTCAGGCTGATCTCTGACCTGTTAATGGGTGGCGGCTTCGCACCTAGGACTGCATTCGGACCGAGTCGTGTCAGTGCATTGTGGGTTAGGTGTGTGTGTTTTCTGTACTGTGTGATGTCTGTGGGGCGTGGTATGGAATGGAGTATTTGGTTATAATGTCTCTCTGGTGTTACCTTAATGGTGCGAGGTGTCGGTGCGTGATTGTACATGTAGTGGCAAGGGTGTTGTGGGTTAGTTGTCGCTGCTGCCATGAATTGTGTTCCCCTCATGTCTAAATGTTCCCTAACTTTCAGTATTTTTGTTTCTGTGTGCAGGTGTTCTATTGGTGTTGTTTGAGTGCATCCTGTAATGATACGAAGTGCGTTGTTTTGTATTGTCTGTAAGGTGTTTATGTGTGTGTTTGAGATAATGGGTGCCCAGCATGGGCTAGCATAGTCCATAACTGAGCGAATATATTGTTTGTATATGAGTGATGATGTTTCCTGCTGGTGTCCAAAGTTTGTGCCTGTTAGTACCCTAAGCGTGTTAAGTCTTGACGTACATTTGTTTTTAATATCCTGAATGTGGTTTGCAAAAGATAATGATGTGTTGTATGTGATCCCAAGTATTTTGGTCCTGTGATTGTGTGGAATGTTGATGTTGTTTAGTGTAAGCTGTGGAATTACCTGGTGTTCTTTTGTGTTGCTTGTAAGCAAGGTGATGGTTGATTTTGTGGGCGCTACTTTGAGTCTATTGTGTGTGAGCCAGTCTTGTATACTGTTTATGTATGTTTGTAGGTTATTTGTAGCGGTGTTGATGTTGTTGTGGGTGGATGTTAGTGTGATGTCATCTGCATATGATGATAAGATAAGCTTGTTATCTATGGGTGTTGGAATGTCATGCATGTATAAGTTGAAGAGTGTTGGTGAGAGAACAGAGCCTTGAGGGACCCCGTTCGGAAAAAGCTTGTTTTTGGATGACTTGCCATTAAATGTGACATGTGAGTATCTTCCTGAAAGATAGTTGCTCAGCCACCTTTTGGTGTTATTGTGCAGGTTTGTGTTGAGTATTTTGTTTATGAGAGGGAAGCGTGGGATAGCAACTTAATGTTGTTGATATCGCTGTAAAAGAGTGTACTGTAACAAAATTTCATGATGTAATGCTAGATAAGAATTTGCTATGGAGTGATCATTTAAATTATATCGCCAAAAAGATTTCAAGGAGCGTTGCTATAATGTTTAAACTTAGAAATGTAGTCTCTAGACAGGTTTTATACTTTTTATCATACTCTTGTTCTTCCTTATATAACGTACTTCTCCCTTGTTTGGGGAAACTCCGCTAACAACGCTTCAAACGGTATCTTTGTCATCCAAAAAGAGCAATACGGTTATTATCTGATGCTGATTTCCTTGATCACTCTAGTGTCTTATTTAAAGAGCTAAACCTACTAAAGCTCAATGATGTAATCAAACTGGCACATTTTATTTTTATTTATAAGTGTAAGAACAAAATCATTAACTTACAATTCGTAAATAGATATTTTGTAACTCGTCAAGAAATCCACTCGTATCAGACCAGAAACAGATCAAAGCATGTTATACCTCAATTTAGATTGTCTTCATCTCAAACATTGTCAAACTTACTATTTTATTTAATGAGATCCTTCAGGTTGGTGTTTTTCTACTAAATATGCAATGTTCGGTTCAATGTCGCTGAGCTTAATTCTTATGTCACCTCTTCTGCATACATCCAATCTGTTTCTTTCCTTTGTTAGTAATTTATTCACTGAGCTAAACCCAGTTTCAACCATATATGATGTTGGAAAACAGACAATTATTTTGGCCATTTCGGTCCATAACCTTGGATATAGTGTTTTACAGTCTTTTAATGACCAGAATTCAGTCTTTCCTACTTTATCATACATGTATTTTGAGTTATCATTGCATTGTAATTCAATTAATTCTTCTTGAATTTCTTCTTCAGCTGAACTAACATCACAATTAAATGGGTCTAACATCCATGGTTTTACTTGAAAGGAAAATAAATCAGAGAATCTTTTGTTCATGTCACTTTTTAACGAACATAAGTGTCCAGAATACGTTTCAAGATCCATTTTGGTAAGTGAAGAACAAATTTCTGCCAACTCAGGCATGCTGTGAAACATTTTTTTAAGTAAATTATCTTGAAAAATTTCCAATTTTTCAGTAAATGCTTTCAATACTGTTTTACAATCAATCAATGTAATAAATTTTCCTTGAAGTTGAAGTGATACCTCATTAAGCTTTCGAAATATCCAAGCCATATAATATATGTTATTTTTGTTTTCTTATTTCTTTAGCAATATCTCCGTCCCCTTCACTTTCTAGAAAGTTAACTATGGTATCAAAAAGGTTTATAAATCTTGCTAAGCAATTTCCTTTGGAGAGCCATCTGACTTCCGTATGTAAAAGAAGTCTTACATACTGTTCATCATGATCAGAACAAAACTTCCTGAATAGGCGATCATATTTGCTATGTGATTTTATTTTATTGATAGTTTTAATAACTATACCAAGTGAATAATGTAGAATTGGACTCATATTTTTTGCTACAAGATTATGTCTGTGAACAATGCAATGTATTGCAATGATTCCAGGACATATTTTTTTCAAATGTGCTACGAGGCCTTTATGCCTTCCGACCATTGAGGCAGCACCATCAGTTGCAATCGATATCAAATTTTCTAATGGAACTTTATTTTCATCAAACCAGGATCTTAAAGCAATAAAAATAGATTCCCCAGTAGTGTCAGTTTCTAGGTATTTCACAAATAATATATCTTCTTTCAATTTACAATCATCATTAAAATAACGTACATACGCCATGAGAAGGGCTTTGTTATCAACAGCTGTGGACTCATCAACCTGAATTGAGAAATTAGTTTTTTTCAATCTTTCAACTAGTTGTTGTTCAATATTCACTGACATTTCATCAATTCGTCTTCGAATTGAATCGTTGCTTAATGGTAAACTTTTTAAGATACCTGAAGGATCTTTATGCATCACATTTGAAATAAGTTTCTAATATAGGCTTTATGACTTTCTCAGTAATTGTATGAGGACAGACATTTTTTGCAACAATTTTTGCAATCTCATATGACGCAACATTGGCTTCATCTAATTTGGTATCTTTTTTTACAAAATGTGTAAGTAAGTTAGGTTGCTGCTCAAAATTGGTTTTCAATTTTTTGAAATAGTCAACGGTTTTATTAGCTTTATCTTGATGCTTCCTTTTGAAATGGTCAAGAAGTCTTGAAGGTTTTAAAGCTTCATTCGAAAGAGTACTATTACATAAAAGACACATAGGCTTTTTTGGATCGAGAGGGCTTTCAATAAAACCGTAAGATAGGTATTCACCAAGGTATTGGCGACACTTTTTCTTTGCTCCACTTGACATTACTAAGGGGTCTTGTGCATTATGTAATTACAATAAAAAATTGACAACGATAAAGTATTTAAAAAATATCTGAAATTTGAAAAAAAGGGTTTAGATGTGTCATTAGCAAGGCTGTGGAGTTAGTACACAAAACCTCCAACCTCAACTACTCAATTTTTTGTCCTTCTGACTTAATCTCCAACTCAGACTAGCAAACTAGGTGTAATAGGCCTAATAATTGTACTTTTAATTTTGCTATGATGCTAGTTATACAAGATGTCATTTCATCACAATCATGTGAATCATCAGGCTACTTTTTTAATTAAAAAATTTAAAAGGCACTAGTTTGGCAGCTAAAAAGCACTAAAAGCGCACTAAAAATAATAATCACGTTATCATTTTAGTAGCGCAAGCCTAATTTTAAGTTCAAGTAGCCTCATTCACGAGAAGTAGGCCAAACTGGCATCCTCCGCCTTAAACCTTGCAACGTTTTCAAAGGAAAATCACATTTATACATGTGTTAGCACTCCTTATTTATGAATTTTTATCAGATAAGAAAGCGAACATTCGAAACTATTTTATTCTTAAGAAGCACTAATTGAGTGATTTAAATTGAGTGACTAGAAACGTGACAACGAGGTCATTGTCTCCGTACTCGAAACAAGGGACAAACGCGAAAATTAAGAAGCACTAAAGCACTAAAAGAAAAATCAATGATAATAGATAATAGCACAAAAAATAACACCCGCCCACGCTTCTAATTAGGTAAGAACTGACGCACCGTATGCGTAACCATCACTAAGCCGCTATAGAATGCTTTGAATGACGACCCCGCCCCACTGCACTTCCCACTGGTCAATTCCCTTTAACGTCATCGACGGCACAATACATACTCCGAATAGTGTTTCAAAACCATTGATGAGCAATTCGAAAATAACTTAATTTTAATCGTTGCCTAAATAAATTTTCGCCCACTTTCGCCCCCCAAGAATTTCATTTTCGCCCCCGTTGAGAAACCCTGCATTAGAGGTACAGTAAAACTAAACATGCCTTACAAAAGAGAATTTAATCCTACATTTAATGAGAAACAAATAAAATTTGGTGTTCCCGCCATTGGCTTCCAAGACAGCCTGAATTCGTTTTGGGTAGCTTGCAAAAGTGACGTGAATAGATCTTGATCGTTGCGCAAATTTGCTGAAACAGTTTCACTGCGTTGCGTCATTGTATCCTTCGAAAATCGATTTGCTGCAGGTTCTTGAAACAAGAGACATTCAACCTTGTCCTTTATAACTATCCAATGTGTTCACAGACGTTCAGGTCAGGAGAATTTCCTGGCCATTCTTCATTTCCAAAGAAATCGATCTCATGGTTCCGCAACAACTGTTGAGTGGCTAATGCCTTAAAGCAGGGGGCCTTATCGTGCAGAAGTGTGACCTGATCGACATCCATAACATTGTTTGGGTTTCTTAGAAAAGGAATGACATACTGGGATAGAATAATATCACGAAAATACTGTCCATCCCAACTCTGACCATTTGGCTTCAGCACCCACATGAGCTTCTTTGCAGTGAACAAAACAAACACACCAACACAGTCTGGACTTTTTAATAATTCGCGATAATGTTCATTGTCATCGATTTCATCTGGTGTCGTGGCCCACACTCGATCATTTTGGTAGTTAGGCCGACGCGTTACGTAAACAAAAAATTCAACGGAGACAGCTAAATGCATGAAATCATCCACATCCCAATTTTCAAGATAATGGGCAAACCACATTCTGTCATCGATGTTAAGTTGAGTTTTTCTTGGCTTTGGAAGTTCATGCCAAGGCTTTAAACCTTGCATATGACGGTACAGTCGAATGATCTCACCACTAACGATCTTTCCTCAACACTTCGATCTCTCTAGAAAGTTTAGCACAGCTTTTTTTCCGCTTACGCGTACCGCTTTCAATGATGTCCTTTGTTTCCTGAGAGAGTGGCAAATTTGGGCGCCCAGATTTGGTTGTATCCATTTCACATTCATCCAGTTTTATTCCAATTTATTTTGACGAAGTCCTCACTTCTTCGCAACTTTTTGGCAACCCATGAACGTGTTATAAAGGTGGCTCCAGCATCACGAGCTTCCCGAAATGTTATTGCTCGTATGCGATCTATCACACGTTGCTTCTCCGAATCACCAATTAATTGAGAAGCCATTATATTATCACTATCAGCTAGAGTAATTTTAATACCTGCAATAAATAAAGAATTTTATATATTTTTATAATCACTAAAAACTATTTCGATATAAGTAAACATGTAAGCTGCAAATGGGGGGCTAAGGTTTTTTGGAACCCCTTATAATATTGATTTCTTTATATGGTATTGGTATAATACCTTCACTAATGACCTTGCATTTGTTATGTCGATAATGATAATTTAAGATTAATACACACCTTAATTAATAATACTCATTCATGATTTATGTATTATTAATTAATAATAACAACTATGTTTTATTTTTAATAAGAGCCCAGTAAAGCCTAAAGTTTAAGGACCAAATTAAATAAAATAAATAGTCCAGCTTCACAATTGTTTATGTAATTGTAAATTGTAAGACCACTGCATTTATTTTATTTTTAAAAAGGTTATTCAGTTCAGTTATTCAGTAACTCACCTCACTTCCAAAACTCTTCAAACCTCTTGACCAAAATTCTCCAGTTGATACAACCTTGTTCCAAAAGTCTCAGATTGCTTTCATCAAAGTCTTTAAACCTTCTATAAGTTAAGATCAAAGTCTATAAAACTACCTCTAAACGAGCCGCGCGCGCGCACATTCACACACACATTCACACACACACACACACACACCTACACACACCCACACACACCCACACACCTACACCCATCCACACTATATATATATATATATATATATATATATATATATATATATATATATATTAGGGTGACAACTTCTTACAGGGATAAAATTTGAACTTCAAAAAAACTTGCCAGCCATTTGTCCAATGCTGCCACCCTATGAGGAAACACCGTAGACGAAATCTCATGGAATTCGGAAAGCATTTAGGGGTGCCTCGAGTCACATGAATGAAACTGTTGCGCGGAAGAAATTTCAAGAATGAACGAGTTTCGACAACACTTCAAAAACAAAAATGTTTCGAGAATGCAAGTGTATTATATAATTTAATAGAATTGTTTCCTTTATTTCATACTATAGATTATGCAAATCGATTAATTTATTTCATTAAATTAAAATTTTCATAAATAAATCGTTAAATAATATGATGTGTATCAATCTTTGGATGATCAGCTTTTGGTGCTTCAAGTTCATTTTGCATACGACTGCCTGACTGAAAACAACGCTTAGAAGTTCCGAGAAGCTCTTGGGTGTACCTAAGGCTTAGCTGACATCAGAAACGGGTGAGGTCATCACCTCGGTGGTACATGCTGCGCTCAAAGAATGGAATGTGTCAGAAAAGGTATCAGCTATGAACTTCGACACTACAGCTTCAAATACTGGTTACTTGTCTGGGGCATGCGTAATTTTGGAGCAGAAACTCGGCCGCCGACTCTTATACCTTGCATGTCGCCATCATATCCTAGAAGTTGTCGTTGAGAAGGCATACATGGAATGCATGGGACCATCATCTGGTCCAGATATCCTCCTATTCTCCCGCTTCAAAGAGACGTGGAATACAATTTGCCAAGATAAGTACACGACCCTGTCAGACCTTCCATCGAGTCTGAATGAGAATCGAGAAGAACTGATCACTTGCTGGAATCTATATCTGACAAAACATCAGCCGAGGGTTGATTACGTGAATTCTTGGAGTTGTCGATTACAATCCTTGGAGGTAATTTACCTAACTTTAGGTTTTGGCGACCCGGAGCACTTCACCGAGCACCTTGGATGGCAAAAGTAATTTATTCATTAAAAATCCTGCTGCTTTCCCATCAGTTCAGACTTACAACTCGTGAAATGTCTGGCTTAAAACGAATTGTATTTTTTGCCCTGGAGTTATATGTCAGCACGTGGTTCACGGCCAGCAGTCCTTCATCTGCTCCCGCGAATGATTTGAAGCTTCTTCAAGACCTAGCAAAGTACCACGATGAAAAGATCTCAGCATCCTGCCTTAGTGTCCTCAATCGTCACGTATGGTACCTCAGCGAGTACTTGATTGGTCTCTCACTCTTTGATAAAGGTATCAATGCAACGACGAAAAAGAATATCGCTCGATCAATCCTCGAAAAAGAAGCTGCTGAAGATCCTCCAAAGCGAGCCCCAATACCTGCTGTTTCTTCCATTTCAACAAAGCAGCTCTCGGACTTTGCCTCGAAAGGATCAAAGCTTCTCTTTGAACTTCTAAAAATTAATGATGGTTTCTTGTCCAAGGAACCAGAGACCTGGCCAGACGACGAAGATTTCAAGACTGGTTTGACTATAGTTGAAGGACTAAAAGTCGTCAATGACATGGCAGAGAGGGGAATTGCCTTGATCCAGGCCTTCAATACAAAGATTACAAAGAATGAAGAACAGCGCCAACATCTCTTGCAGGTTTTTGAGGATCATAGGAAGTCTCAGCCTGGTACATTGAAAAAGGGGTATGGCTTGAGGAAAAGCAAAAATTAATGGGTGGTCTACAATTGAATGAAAGACACCCTGGAATATATTTAGTAAATATACTGGTCAAAAAAAGAAACGCAATTAGCTTGCATTTGGTGTAAAATTTAAGTTGTTAGTGGTATTATCACAGTTTCAAGATAATGGTTAAATGTTTGTTCAAATCTTTTAAAGCCACTTAGTGCATGTTTTTAGTGACCAGACCGTCAGAAACCGACTCCGTAATGCAGGACTCCGATCCCGCAGGCCTTACAGAGGTCCTTTTCTCACTGATGCAAGAAGGCAACGACGCCTGCAATGGGCCTATCAGCACCGTGACTGGACACAAAGAATGTGGAACCAAGTCCTCTTTTCTGACGAGTCTCGCTTCAGACTGTCCAATTCTGATGGCCGTGTCAGGGTATACAGACGACCAGGGGAGCGATACTCAGATGCTGCAGTAGTGGAGCATGACAGATGGGGAGGACCAAGTGTCATGGTTTGGGCAGGAATTGCCTTTGCTTCAAGAACTGAGATGGTGGTTGTTGATGGCGCTCTGACTGCCCAGCGCTACAGGGATGAGATTCTTCACCCACATGTTCTTCCATTCATGAGGCAACATCCAGAATTGGTGCTCCTGCAACAGGACAATGCCAGACCTCATGCAGCCAGGATAGTGCAGGCGTACCTGCAGGGACAACAGGTGCAGACCTTACCATGGCCAGCCTTCAGCCCAGACATGTCACCGATGGAGCACGCATGGGATGAACTTGAACGGCGAGTTCGCAGACGTCAGCATCAGCCGCAGAACATCAGGGAACTGACCAATGCAATTATTGAAGAGTGGAGGGCCATCCCTGTTGCTTTCCTGCAGAGACTGTTGAGGTCGATGAGGGCCAGACTCCAAGCCTGCATTGTGGCTAGGGGTGGCCATACGCGTTATTGACTGTTTGTTATGTTAAAGAATCATTTACTATATACTGAGTCCTCATGTTTATTAATAAATCTCAAAAATTGCGTTTCTTTTTTTGACCAGTATATATTATTTACTTATTACGATTGGAGTACGCCTGCACTTAAACCTTATGAACTAAAACTAACGTTTATTTACATTAATTAAAAAAAATATTAATTTATTTTTACTAGGTAATGAATAATTAATTTTTGTTATAAGGAGAATTATTTACCTCACTTGAGACACCCTTAAATATCTGAATGACCTAATATTTACAGTACAATTTTTTCTCATGTAGTAGCAGCATTGAACAAATGGCCAATAAAAAACTCCAACTTTCGATTTTTATTGTCACCCTAATATATATATATATATATATATATATAAGTTTCAACTGCAAAGAACACGCAGTATAATTAACGTAAAGAACGACGCTTGTATACGAGAACATTCCGCGCAAGATGAGGAGGGAGAACGAACAAATGAAAAAATGAGGTTGAAATGAATATATAGGTGCGGCATGCGGGAGGTGCCCCCCTCGGGGCATTGGTTTCTGCGCGTATGTAGGAGAATTACAACTTCTGATCGAGTGAGGACCATGGTGTAGTGGTTATCATATCTGACCGGCAATCGGAAGATCCCGGGTTCGATTCCCGGGTGGTTACCTTATTTTTTCATTTGTTCGTTCTCCCTCCTCATCTTGCGCGGTATGTTCTCCTATACAAGCGTCGTTCTTTACGTTATATATATATATATATATATATGCAGAGTGTAGAGCAGGGGTGGCGAACCTTTTTACAGTCGCGTGCCAAAAAAACCCATGTGAACCATAAAAAAAAATTCGCGTGCCCACCAATGTTTATATATATTACACCAAATTACTAGGGGCACTCAATATATTTTGCCCCACCCTTTTTTCTTACCTAAATAATAGGCCATGGGGCTGAAATGTCATTTGGGCCGTAACTTTGAACTTTCTGCGCTTCACATAACCGAATTTTTCCAGTTTGAACCTCCCCTCCTTGTATAAAACCGCTTTTAAACGCCTTTGTATAAAACCGATGGTTAATACAATTTCAGAAATGGCTTCTGACAGTGATGTGCGTCGTAAACAGAGAGCTGTTATCGAGTTCTTAACCGCAGAGAAGGAAACAGTTGGAAATATTCACAAACGTCTGCGAAACGTTTACGGAGATGCTGCTGTTGATCGAAGCACAGTTGAACGCTGGTCTAACTTTGTGAGATCATCGGAGAGAGGGAGAGCCAGCCTCGATGATGAGCCACGCAGCGGTCGCCCGGCATCGGCTGTGACATCTCACATTGTGCAACGTGCTAACAGCATCATTCATCAAATTGGCGCATCACATACAAGGAGCTATCACTGGAGCTAAGAATTAGTAAAGGAAATGTGAATACGATAATTCAGCAACTGGGATACTCGAAAGTGTGTTCACGGTTTGTTCCTTGCGAACTGACTAAAGATCGCAAAGCCCAAAGAAAAGAAATTGCTTCTGAATCGTTGATTCGATACGAGACAGAAGGGGTTGACTCCTTTCACGAATTGTGACTGGGGATGAGACTTGGGTACACCACTTTGAACCTGAAACAAAACGCCAATTTATGGAGTGGCATCATGCAGACTCCCCTCGCAAGAAAAAGTTCAAAATGGCCCCCTCTGCAGGAAAGGTTATGGCCACCATCTTCTGGGACATGAAAGTGGTGATTCTGGTGGACATTATGAAGAAAGGACAAACAATGAAGTCAGAGGCATATATTGCTACCCTACAGAGACTCCAGAGACGTATAAAGCGAGTTCGACTGGAGAGAAAACTGGAAGACGTCCTTCTTTTGCACGATAACGCAAGAACACAACAATTTGCGAACAAGAGAGGTTATCACAAAAATGCGCTTGACTGTGTTACCCCACCCTCCATGCAGCCCGGATCTGGCACCTTCAGACTTCCACTTGTTTGGGCCAATGAAGGATGCTATTCGTGGAAGAAAGCTTCAGAGTGACGATGAGGTTGTTGAGGGGTTAAGAGGTGGCTCCAGCGGAACCCAGCGGACTTTTACCAGCAAGGAATAAAGGCCCTTGTTTCGAGGTGGAAGAAAGCCGTAGAAAAGGATGGAGAGTATGTGGAAAAATAAAAACTTGTTAAAAAGGTATGTAACTACTTTGTACAAAATTTTTGGAACTTACAAGGAAACTTGGAAAGAAAAAAAAAAGGTGGGGCAAAATATATTGAGTGGCCCTCGTATAAACATTAAGTCTATTATTTTATACTGATTTTTTGGATAAAAATTTCTATGCTTAGGCGTGCTAGGGAAATTTGATCGCGTGCCCAAATGGGCACGCGTGCCATAGGTTTGCCACCACTGGTGTAGTGTTCAGAAAAAGTGTAGGCACTATAGAAATAATAAAAATTACTTTTGTACATATTTTTTCTGAACTATATATATATATAGATATATATATATTTTTTTTCAGGGTGTAACAAAAGCCCGTTCTCAGAGAGGGAAATAAGATATAACAGAAATGAGAAAATAATAGTTTTAACTATACATTACAAACAATACAATCACCTTACAAATTAATCCAGTTCATGCTCAAATTGCATTGCCAATACTCTAACAGTGTTGCCACGTAATACATACAAACTTATCACGATTAATTCTGTTACCGTATCTTATTTCTCTATGAGAATGGACTTTTGTTTCACCCTATGAAAATAAATACCCACTCTAGTAGACAGAGTTTATTTCCACAACAGTTTCGATGCCCACTGGCATCCTCCTCGGGTGGATACAGAAAAACGAATGAACCAAAACAAGAGGGAAAAACAGTCCAGGGACCGACCGTTAAGAAATTCGCACCTAGGTTAGATCCCATTCTCCCGACACCGGAAGGGCATTTTCATTAAAGGGACCCGCTTATAAGTACATTCGCACAAATTTAAAACTATCTTCCTGTTCTAAACATACAGATTCTATTATTTTTTTTTTTTTTTTACATAATTATTACATTTATTATTAAATTTATTACATTTAATATTGCATTATTATTTATTACAGAAATTATAAATTTATTATTACATTGGTTATTACATTGTTGTTTATTATACAGAACTTATAAACCGAAAAACGAATGAAAAAGGCGAGAAGGAAACAATCCAGAGACCATTGAGAAATTCGCACCTAGGTTAGATACCGTTCTCCCGACACCGGAAGGGCATTTTATTACAGGGTCCGCTTATAAGTACATTCGCACAAATTAAAACTATCTTCTTGTTCTATACATACAGATTCTAATATTTTGACATAATTACTGCATTTATTATTGCATTTACATTTTTTTTTTTACATTTATTATTATTACCTTTACCCTAATTATTAAATTTATAATATTACCTTTATTATTACATCTGTAATTATAAATTTAATAATTAGGGTAAAGGTAGTAATAATAAATGTTAAAAAAAAATGTAACTGCAATAATAAATGCAGTAATTATGTCAAAATATTAGAATCTGTATGTATAAACAAGAAGATAGTTTTAATTTGTGCGAATGTACTTATAAGCGGGTCCCTTTAATGAAAATGCCCTTCCAGTGTCGGGAGAATGGGATCTAACCTAGGTGCGAATTTCTTAACGGTCGGTCCCTGGACTGTTTTTCCCTCTTGTTTTGGTTCATTCGTTTTTCTGTATCTACCCGAGGAGGATGCCAGTGGGCATCGAAACTCTTGTGGAAATAAACTCTGTCTATTAGAGTGGGTTTTTATTTTCATATTTTGACCTTCGCGTAGAAAAAAAAAAGAAGTTTTTTGCATTTATTGTTACACCTATATATATATATATATATATATACAAACTCAGAATGGTCCCCTGAGAGTTTATATATATATGTGTGTTACCATAAAATTAAAATATTAAGCTGAAAACTAAAAGTAATTAAACATTGAGTGAAGTTATAATATAAATTTTATTATTTTTTTTTTTCACATAAATAAAGTAAACGAAGAAACGTACCTAAATTATTCAGAAAAGCTCTAAATAAACTTGACTCTCTAATCATCTTGGCACGAAAATCCATCCCACTCATGAAGCTCCACTAAATTTTAGCTTGTTAGATTTCCAATATATTTTTATATGCAACAATTAATAACATTAAAATAAAATGTCATTTTGAGAGAGTGACGATACACACACACACACACACACACACACACACACACACACACACACACACACACACACACATTTGCCAACCAAATCTAAATGGTTAATTTAACTATAAGCTTGTTGCTAGAAAAATGATTTTTGTTGGTGAAATCATTGCATGGTTTGATTAACCTTTTGGATTCGTTGGCAAATGATAACCATATGTACATATACTCTGTGATATATCGCAATGTTATGCATTTACGTTATAAGAATTTTCAGTGTACTCTTAAAAACTGTCAATTGTGCCCACTTTAGAAATGGGAGTATAGAAATATGACTAAATGTACTCTGAATATAACTTACTTAAAGAGTACACTGATAGTAGGGCTGAAGATGACGCATCTTACTTTTTGGCAAATATGGTCCCCTTACACGAATGAATAATTGCTAATAATAATACTAATAATATTAATAATAATGACGAAGAAAAACACTCCTAAAACGTTTTGCAACAAGTTACACATCATTTACACATTTTAATGTAACTTTTACTTGACACTGAATTCAACATTAGCGTAACTTTTTCAGCTTCAACAAAAGTAAAATCCCTTTCTGTTATTTCGTTCCGTAACTTTTTGTTGTTAAAAAGTAAGACCCTAAACCGATATTTCGTTCCATAACAAATTCGTAATATTTTTTCTTCCTCCTAATTGCGTAACTTAGGCGTAACGTTTTAACATAATGAAAACTTTATATATTCCAGTAACTTGCGTAATGTATATATGCCTAGTATACCAAATTGTAAAACTGAGATTACACTTAAAATAAAGTAACTGGACGTAAACACTTTTTCATGCTTATTTGTTGCAATTAAACGTAATTGTAAATATGTTTTACTCTTTAGGTACATGGTGTGTGACAAAAGTATGACAATATAAATTATTATACACTTTAAAGAATTTATGAAAAAATATTTTTGAACATTCATTTCATGGTATGATTTATCATGAACGAAGAATCTGTATTATGTCTTTATGTTTATTTTCATATGTCGTATGTTTATTGTGGGTGAAAATATCTTCGAAAGTATAATTGAAATACACTCTGTCTGGGCATGCGCTAGTCTCGTTCAGTTCACTTCACAGTTTACATCAGGGGTTCTCAACCTTTTTTTCGGCTGCGTACTTCTCGATGGCTTCGACAAGTGCTCCGTACCACCCCCCCTACTCAAAATTGATGAAAAGACGGTGTAGCCGTTACACCATCTTTTGAGAGTACTTTGCCATGTGAAAATTAGTTCCAAAGCAGGATGCCGCGTACCCCCATTTGGGAACCCTCGTTTACGTGAAGAGATGCAGGAATGATTATTCTTTACAAATTTGTTTAAAATCATGATTAAGGCCTACATTATAAATAGTCATCTTACGTTACAAACTCTTATCAGTGTTATATAAAATAGTGTAATAAAATAGAGCAAATTAAGTAAAAGTGATAAGTAAATACTGTACTGAAGTTTTGTAACTTAGAAATTTGAATCTGAATTAATATATGTAAGGATGTCCAGAGACTCTGAACATCTCGCGTAATTGACGTATTCATGCGACAGAAGAAAAGACCGTGTGATGCCAAGCAATCATTTTGAGCTACGCCAATCTATGTGTCATGTATCTGTGTACATTGTAGTTCGCGCAAGGCATGAGAAAGTTACTACAATATCACTCGGACTCACTGATTTTGCGTAAATGTTTTAGCGCTGGAAACTTGAATGCGCGTATATTGCATATTAAAAAAAGACGTTGGTCAGTAATATAAATAAATTGTAACATTTTAAAAAAATATTTGTTACCTGAGCCTAGTTTCATAAAATAAATTAAATCCCCTCAATGAATTTATTTCCTGTCAAAGACTGTACTCCTCGTGTGACTCGTGTCACCTGTACAGTATTGATGAAAAGGTGGGATCCGTTTATAGCGGTTGTCCGGTCAGGCCAATGAGGGTGAATTAATCGCTCAGGTGAGCTGACATAGTCTTTGACAATGTTTATATGTAAAAATTACTTTATGAAATTCACATTTTATTTTCTCACTCTTTTAAGACAGAGTTGCTAGACAATTAGGAGAATGTCTTAACCCTTTCATACCCAAATTAAGTCGAAAAGTAAAAAAAAAAATTGGGATATAAAAATCGTTTAATTGGACCCAAAATAACTGAAAAATATATTTTACGAAGTTTTATTGTTCACAATTAATAAAATACGAAATGTGTTAAATTTCAAACACATTGGGAACTGGAAGGTCTAAAATTGCTTCCAAAGTTAACGATGAAACTTTCACACACTGGGCATTAAAGGGTTAATAATTAACACGCTTTGAATCCCCCCTTCTATGGACTTTTATCAAGTGGTTTAATATCGACCCCCCCCCGGGGCCCCATTCCCTCTAGAAAATCCTGGTTGGGCGCCTGTTCAGAGTTCCTATAACTAAAATTTGAAATGTGTGATGTGCTATTGTTAAAGTTAATAATTATGTAAGTGTTTATCGATATTTTTAAAGGTTCTCTTTACAAAATAGTCGTTTTCACAAGTAAAGTTCTGAATAATAAGTTTTGTTTTCCATTAACCTTTAGTCATACTTAACTTGTTAAATCTCTGAAAATGTGCAGAAGTAAATCGTAAGGAAAACGTGTCTCCAGCCTCAAACGTGTTAGACAAATTGGGGAAAAATGTGTGTTGTTTTAGGCGTGCATTTAATTTTCAACACTACTTTTACAATATATATATATATATATATATATATATATATATATATATGTGATGAATAAAACCACGAAGGAAAGGAAACGCAGAATGGTGCTCAAGCGCTTTCGTCTAATGACATCCTCAGGAACACTGAAGTACATAGAGTTACAGCCTATATATAGGTTACAGAAAAAAAATATATATATATATATGTATACACAATAAACGGAGAAATAAAAATTAAAAATTAAAGGATTGTGGGAGGAGCATACAAATTTGTAAGGAAAAACTATCGATTTTTAGCACAAGATCAAATGAATTGTTTCCAACCAATGTTATAAAAAAAAAAATACAAATTTATACTGGAAATCTGCCCGGGTTTTAGCACTCTGCCCTTCTTGTTTAAGGTTCGATGTATATAAAAATAAATTGAAAAATAAAAGTTATTAGAGTAGCATACAAGTTTACCAAAGATTTAGCGTTCTACCCTTCTTATCTAAATCTGTTCTGAAGGAATTCAAAACAACAGGACCGAGTTGAAAAAGACCTTTGCTTATGTTGAAGTTATTTGTCCATTTGTGATTTGCCCTTTTTGTCCATTTGTCAGAGTTATCTCACTGTATTGATTGGAATAATGCTTCAGTTTTATTTCACTCGAGCAACATTGTTAATAGAAATATTCTTGAGTCTGCCATTATCCAACTTGCAAAGGTCTTTTTCAACTCGATCCTGTTGTTTTGAATTCCTTCAAAACAGATTTAGATAAGAAGGGTAGATCGCTAAATCTTTGGTAAACTTGTATGCTACTCTAATAACTTTTATTTTTCAATTTATTTTTATATACATCGAACCTTAAACAAGAAAGGCAGTGTGCTAAAACCCGGGCAGATTTCCAGTATAAATTTGTATTTTTTTTTTATAACATTGGTTGGAAACAATTCATTTGATCTTGTGCTAAGAATCGATAGTTTTTCTTTTAATTTTATTTTTTATTTCTCCGTTTATTGTATATATATATATATATATATATTTTTTTTTCTGTAACCTATATATAGGCTGTAACTCTATGTACTTCAGTGTTCCTGAGGATGTCATTAAACGAAAGCGCTTGAGCACCATTCTGTGTTCCTTTCCTTCGTGGTTTTATTCATCATAAATACTTTTCACGTGTTACTTTCGTGAAATAATTTTTATATATATATATATATATATATATATAAAGGGAGAGGGAGTGAGATATCACTAACGCACTCGAAAATGGTGACAGTTATGATGTAATATATACTAATATATGCCTACACAGTCTTTACCAAGGTATTCGACAAGTGTAATCATGAAATAATAGGTAGCACATAAAATGAAGTACAGTATATGGAAATAGCACGAGAAGTAGCAAAATGGACCATGCGTATCTTTGAATCCTAAACTTTGTTTTTTATTATATTTTTGTTTTAATTATTATTTTTATTTATATTTTATTAGGTTTGTTTATGAGGCGTATAATTACCAAATTTCTTATTTACCGTTTTGTTCGCTTCAGTGTTCCTTCGAAAGTATTGTTTATTTTAGTGTTCCTTCGAAAGTATTGTTTATTTTAGTGTTCCTTCGAAAATAGTGTTTATTTTAGTGTTCCTTCGAAAATAGTGTTTATTTTAGTGTTCCTTCGAAAATAGTGTTTATTTTAAGTACATATTTGTTACAAAAATGCTTCAAGAAAGTTACTGACAAAAAAAAAATGTTATTGAATCGTTACCTACGGGTCGAAGTTACGTTACGTAGAATTTACATATAAATTAAGTTAGAGCTTACCTACGAAAAAATAGTATACGAATTAACCGTAAAACAGTAATTAGAGCGTACATTTCCAGGCAAAAGAGAGAAGCCTTTCACATTTTACTTTTGATATATTTATACTTGAACTGTGTACGCTTCAAGTACTTTGTATTCTGAGTACATTGGGTCCCATTTCCACGCTCAATTTTAAAGCAGACAGCGGAGAATTTTCAGGCTGTTCCCTTTACAAATTGTAAACAGGAAGTTGCGGATCCACTCGCTCTGATACCACCAAAGGAAAAGGTTCCGAAAAAAATGTGCAAAAAAATTTAGAGAATTTTCTCTGAATTTTCATTTCAGTCTACTTGAAACATTGTATAGGATGTGAAATGTATGTTAATTAGCGTTTAGTTTAAGTTCTTTCGTATAACAGTATATATATATATATATATATAATATATATTCACAGGTACAAAGATTGAAATTTACTACTTTTTCCTGTTTTCTTTTTCTTTTTATATTTTATATAACCTTGGCGTGCATCCATTTTAGTTAGATGATGTGAGAGTAGGAAACATATCAACCTGTCGTCTGGGGATGTGCATTCAGAGTTGAGATTTTTGTTCGTGTTCTTTCATAATAAACCTATTTGATTTTTGTGCTCTTCAGTTTTTCATACTTACCCATATTGCCTCGGGTCACACACACACACACACACACACACACACACACACACACACACACATATATCTATATATATATATATATTCATAAAAATATATGTACAACAAAACAGCAAAAATTTTCGTCTTAAAATTACATAAAAATATGAAAAATGAACTACCACTAAAAAAAATTATAAATTATTTTACGACAGCTGAACACGACATTCATAAAACATTGCAGGAATGGACTTGGAGTGTATTGTATATTTTTTTATGCAGGAAGGAGGGGCCAAGGGCAAATGCCCGCAAAAGCGCCCCCCCCCCCACAGAAAAAATATATATAAAATGTTTTTTTTTTAAATATATTACTATGTTTTATAAATTAAGGTAGTTACCTTTTAATTTTTAATACTTTATAAATTGACTTAATGTCTGCAGTAGATATCTGGCAACCCCTTCACAGCCTAACGACTCTCTCCAGTGTTCCCTTCAGCTAAGATCAGTCACATAAAAGAATTAATTATAAAACAAAAATTTATAATTTGTTTGCAAAATTTTGCGAGTTTAATAACCTCTTGTAAACATGACATCAGGGGAATTCTCCGGGGAGCGTGATGGTTGATGGAAGCGCCCGAGAGTTCAAAAGTCGGTTGTCAGGTGCTTTAAGGGCAAGGGAGTACATGTTGTAAAATCCCCTGAAACAAGTGCAGTGAACGAGTTCGAATTTCATTATAACTGCCCTGTTAGTCCATTTTTGTGTGAAGTGCATTATTTGGTAAAATAAACTGTTTAGATAAACTGTTTAGAAACGTTTCGTTTCTCTCACGGAAGCCAAGCGATTCTTTCTCCCAACGCATCGAAAAAAAGGACGTTTAAGACAAGGGTATAAATTGTGTCCGCGCCTGCAGTCAGATCGAGCTCGGCTTGAAGAACTTGTAAGTAAGCGGTATACACTTCGGTTGTGAGGGCAGCGAAGCAACACACTGAGTCACTCAAAAGAGGAGATAAGGAAAAGAAGAAACACTAAACTGTGTGTGTGTGTGTGTGTGTGTGTTTTGTATAAACCCATCCGTCGACATATATATTCGAAAATCTAAAGAGAATATATATATAAACACTACTTCATTACTTCTGTATACACGCGTGAAAATTTTACTCTTTAATTTTACAACAGTTTAAAATCGTTTCCCGTAAGATCAGCGAGGATAAGCGACGCCTGAGTCTGTTCAGTAATTGAATGAGGGACCGTCCTATACGTTCAGGATTTCAGTTAATGGAGTGACTTTCAGATGGTTCGAATACTACCTAAAACTGTGCCCGGTATATCCCTTTCTTCATATGACCGAAAATGTTAAACAGTTTCATGTAAACGTATTATTAAAACTGAAGAAGGAAAAGTTTTCTCGTTACGAGTGTGTTCGTTTCGTTGATGGGGTTCTTCAACCTTCTTCGTAACATCTAAGGTGGTATGACGGAGGGGACCTACTTACAGCTTTACGTGGTATGACGGAGGGGACCTACTTACAGCTTTACGTGGTATCCGAACCGCGGTTCGAAACATCACTGGACGCGGAGGACGGTCCTTCAGCCAACTACTACCACACCTGGTGTCGCTTAACTTAGCTGATCGACGGGATGTGATGTTGCGAACTTGGTCACGCCGTAGTCCTTCGTCACGAGAGGACAGAATATTTAATCGGATACCGAAAAGGGACAAGAAGTAGAAGAGAGTTGGGAGAAGAGACTTCATAAAGGTGGTTATACAGTAGGCGTCTTGCTTACTTACTCACTCAGGGACATTCTTCGTGCAGGATTAAGCAAGAAAGAAACGTGTGGGAAACAACTTTCTCCTACATCAAACCAAACAAAAAAAAACGGGCACCTGCTTTTACCTTCATAAGTTGATAAATTGCAAACACACACACACACACACATGGTGTAGTGGTTAGCACCGCTGACTACAAATCTACCGGCTCCAGGTTCGATTCCTGGCGAAAGCAGGAGGTGCGCAGCTTACCCAGCTATTCATCATTCCAGAAAAAATGGGCTGGTAGATAAATGGGTACCCTCAGTGGCTTAGTGGTTAAGACGCTGGGCTGCTGATCGAGAGGTCATTAGATCGAGTCCGGGCATGACCCAGTCATGCACTTTAAATATAGATCCTTTTACAGTTATAATATGCGCCTCGGTGGTGTAGTGATTAGTATCGCTGACTACGAATCCATCGGGCCCGGGATCGAGACCCGATGACGGCAGGCGGCGCGCAACAAAACGCAGTTGTTCATCCTTCTACACACTAAAGAAAAATTGGTTGGTAGATAAATGGGTAGCCTAGTGCTTAAAACGCTGGGCTGTTGATCAGGAAGGAGGTCGTGAGATCAGGTCCGCGGGAGGACCTTGTAATTTCTAACCGCTCGTAGTTCGGATTCCACGTTAAACTGTAGGTCTAAGGTAGAGTGACAAGCTTGACCTTCGTCAGAATGAACAATTCGGCGGAAGCAAAACCAAGGTTAACCAAAGTTATTATGGCTCAGTGGTAAGCCGAAGGGCTGTTACTCTAAACTTTGGTTTCGAGTCTGTTCTGACTCCAAGTTTCAGTGATTAAGACACTTTTCTGGGTCCACTTTCGTGCGGTGGTGGTTCGGATCCCACGTTAAGCTGTACGTCCCCTCCATCACATGATTTTAAATGTTGCGAAGGAGGCTAGACAACCCCAAACATTATTATTATTCGTTGCAGTAATAAGTAGCAATTAGTAGTAGCAGTTCATTTATGAATGCCTACTTTTTTAAATTCCTCGTTCTGTCGTACGAGCTAATTGTCCCACGAGAGCTGCATCTCCAAATAAGGTAGAGAGAGAGAGAGAGAGAGAGAGAGAGAGAGAGAGAGAGAGAGAGAGAGAGATATTACGACAAAGTGTGATCCAGTTAGGTAAAAAGTCCCATTTATTGTTGTCTTTTACAGACTTTTTAAGAGCTGAATTCAGCACATAAATTGCGTCTAGTTTTTGCATGTTTTTAGTTCTATTTCATTATATATATATATATATATATATATATATATATATATATATATATATATATATGAGAGAGAGAGCGTCGGTGGTGTAGTGGTTAGCATCGCTGACTACGAATCCATCGGCCCCAAGTTCGAGACCCGGCGCGCAGCAAAAGCCAGCTGTTCATCCTTCCACACAATAAAGAAAGTGGTTGGTAGATAAATGGGTACCCTAGGTGGCCTAGTGGTTAATACGCTGGGTTGCTGATGGGGCGTGGTTCTGATTCCACGTTAAACTGTAGGTCTAAGGTGAAGTGAAAAGCTTGACCTTCGTCAGAATGAACAATTCGGGCGGAAGATAACCAAAGGTTATATATATATATACAGAAGGTGGGCCAAAAGAGAGAAAACCTACGAACTATGCTTTTCAGTGCAAATATATATGTATCTTTGCATTGAAAAGCATAGTTCCTGTGTTTTCTAATTTTATTTGCCCACCCTGTGTGTGTGTGTGTGTGTGTGTATATATATATATATATATATATATATATAATATGGTGTTTCGTTGTATGTAATTAAGGTTATGAATATGATTAGAGTAATTTGCTTTAATTACTGTTCCTTAATTTGGAGCAATTAATTCTTAGGAAAATTAAATTTTGAATACTAGAAATTGTGTGTGTGTTCTCCCGGAAAGCTAAATTGAGCTCGTGTGCTCCGAATATTTAGAGTAGTTATGAACAGTTATGAACAGTTTTCAACACTCGCGTTATAAATGTTTTTTTCTTTGTTAATTATATTATTCCTGACTTATACAGTCGGTTGAAGAGACGTTGAAATAGAAATAAAAATGGAAATAAATGGAACAGACTGCTTTAATGGAGTTTTATCACGATTAATTTTACATTTAGGGGTATATGTTTGAGTGGGTGTGTATATGAAGGAATTAACCTCGCTAATTAGATTATGAAGGGGTAGGATGGAATAATTTGGGGAGTACTGAATGAGGGTTTGACCCTTCAAATCTAGTCCACATCCTTCTGCAGTGGGTGAATGCGTTAAGCTCTTTAGCGTACTCCTAATCCGCCAGCCCCCAAAATGCATTTTTAAATATGTCTTTTTGAATTACCCAACTGCCACGTCTAAGTAACGATATTAATCTCGTAATTTAAACAGAGTGTGGTAAACTAACCTTACGCGGCAGTTGGCAAATTTAAAAGACATCTCTGAAGCCAGATTTTTCTTTTTTTTTGTCTGGTGGATTAGGTATCTGCTGGAGAGCCCAGCGTAGCCATCGACTACGCCACTGAGGGCGGCGCAAAAGTCAGTAGTCAAAGGATCATTATTGCTTAAATTATAAATGTTTTAACTAAAAAATTATAAATTATAAATTATAATTTTTTAACCTGAAAAAGTATTTTTTTATTTAAAAATAGTTGGCGGCCACGAAACGGAAACGGTCCATTCTCTCTGCCTCCTTTGAGTTCTGACTTGAGGCACCCTGTCTGTGTATATATATATATATATATATATATATATATATATATATATATAGTGCACGTATAAATTAACTTTGTGCAACTCGTCAACAAGTGATTAAAGTAGAAGAGAAAGTCAATTGAAAGTTAAACTTGGGGAAAGACATTCGCGGAAAATTCAATTTACCAAAAGGGGTTTAAATGTGAAGTTGGAGCTGTAACACAGTTACAGGGTATCATGCCCAAAATTTAATACACTCCTGTGCGCCTTATTCAAAAAGTTTAAAAATTCAAAAATCTTTTTTTTTTAAAAAAAAAAACCAAGTGACGTAGTTTTACAATTTTTAGATATTTGATATGACATTAATATAATATTCACAGTACTCTTATCTGAATATGCCGTTGGAAGCATGGAAGCTTTTTAGGCAAAATTAATGGAATTTAGTTTATTATTGCATAAAAAAGTGAAAGTTGGCAAGTAATAGTAATAGTGACAATAAAAAATAGTAATAATAATAAATACACTATAAAGTTTACAAAATGTTACATAATTTTAAATTAAATGATTTATCGTATAATTAGTAGAAAATAAATTATAAAAAAGAATAATTTACGAAATTAAAAGTGTTTAATGAAATTAACATATTTTGAATAGTTGATTATAAAATGGGAACTTCATTACTATGGTAAAAATGGCAGCAGTGAACTTATGAGTAGAAACTAATGAAGTGCTTTTTTTAGTGATTTGCAAAATACATTTAGTGATGAAGCCTGCCTGATAAGCATGGGAATTGTATTCCATACATCTGCTCCTTTGAAAGAGTGCATTTCCTGTAGTTTCTATTGTATAGTTAGATTTGTGTATAAAATCCTTGGGCAGTCTGATGTTATAACGATGATATATATATTTTAGTTTATATATATCGCTCTCCACCAAGGTTCGAAACCCTGTAAGGGTCCGGAGGCATTTTACCTATTAACCCTCCCACATTCGAGGTAATGACCAGCATTTCACTCAACTATCTGATGCAACGTTGGGGGTCCCATAAATGAAAAATCGTAAATCGTAAATCGTACGTGTTCATGAATGATATTCCATACATACATACATACATACATACATAATATGGGAGGGCGTTAACCACCACAAGTTAAAAGATTTAGTACAACCTGGCGTATATTTCATCCACCCGAGAGAACATAACGCTTTCACGTTCAGACGTAGTTTTTCGTACTAACCCCCCTGCACTCGAGGCATTTATAAGTGGCATTTCATTCAAATCTCTGGCGTAACAATGTGGTTCTATAGACGGAATATCAAGAATGAGCACGCATTATGCAAAATCATTCGCGTTCATGCTTGATATATACATGTGTATATATACTGTATATATTGCCCATGAGATAATTACATGCGAATGTAATAAATTGAAATTACATCCCCGTTGCCTAATTACAATTACTTGCAATTGCATTTATTGAAAGACGGAGGAGAAAATGCAACAGTGAAGAACTTTCTCGCTTTTCTGTAAGAAAATATTTTAATTACGGTAATAAAAATTGTTTTCATTGTTTGACTTTACAGTGAACAAGAGTTGTTCAAATGTTCAATCGCAATATCTGTCATTACCCATCTGTCATTATTTATTTATCTGTCATATTATCTATCACTTATAGTGAGCACCTCTGTGGAGAAATAGTTACCGTTAGGTCGCATTTGCTCTTCTCTCGACGGAAGATGAAGAGGTACCATCTTATAGTGCGGTAGTTTTCCAAACTTCTTTGGCTCAAGGCACCTCAATTCCATCTGTTCTTCTTTCGCGGTAACTCGGAGGATTTTCGTCCCCCAACTGTCCAACCTGTAGTTCCACCCCCTAACAGGGTTGGCAAAAACCAGCAAAAACCCAACTGGTTTTTTGCTGGGTAGTTGGGGTTTTGCTGGGTTTTTGCCAACCCTGCCCCCTAACCTCACGTACATTCAAAGTGAGCAAATAAAGTTTTGTGTGAACGTAATAAATTTAATATTCTATTCATTCATTAACTTTCCAATTTCCTATTTTTGTCATTTCCATAAAATTTCACGGCACTCCTTAGTGGCCCTTTTGGCACAGAGTTAAAAAACACTGGTCTAGTGGATCACTGTCATCGCTGACACTTTTTTTATCAATGTAGCTATCTACATTTTGCTGGATGATCTACAGATCTACAGAAGCTTAGGCTAACAAAGACCCTAAGAGCCACTCTAAGGTTAGCCCGAGAGAAAGGAGAGAGTAGGGGGTTAAAAGAAGAGAATAAGGGGTTAAGTAAGTAGGAAACCCTATCAGTCGTGGGTTAACAGTCATTCAGAAAAAGAGAAAGACTCACCATCATCATCCGCCGGCCACTGCCGACAAGTCGGAAAAGTAGTCGAAGAGAATAGGAAAGGGGTGAAAGATGAAAAGAAGTAAAATAAGAACGCTTACAAACCATGCAAAGTCTTAACTCAAACACTGTAATACCATGCAAACTACAGACATGCAAGGAAAAAAAAAGTAGGAGAGTATAACAAAAAGTGGATTAGTTTACACTACGAGCTACATCTAAGTTCGTGTTAGTCTAATTTTTTTTAATATAATTTTGTTGCTGGCATATCACACGCTGGTATGTCACAAGCTGGCATTAATGATAATGATAATGATGATGATGATGCAGGTTAATCAGCCACGTGACTTAGGGATGTAGGTCCGAATCTTGTGGCGCTTGACTGGAGATTTTTGAGATTCCGTCATGCTCGTGTACGGCTACGGTAAGAAATTTGCCAAAAGAATTATGTATATATACACGAATATATACAGTATATAATTGGCGAAAGTTAATTGGGTGGGCCTCCACTCAAGACAGCACAGCTTGGCGGAAATAATGGTCATCGTATATTCATATTAAAAAAAAATATATATATAACCTGAAATGCCAACTTTACTTCGGAGAACCTTAACAACTTGTGTAAGTGAAAATTTTAGACATGATTTGGAATTACGTGCGTTTACCTCGCTTACAATTAGTTTTAATTGCAATTACATTATAGGTATATATTACACTAAATTACAGTTACAAGTATAATTGATTCCAGGTCTGAATATAACTCTACGAAGGTCCCCTACCAACGCTTCTTTTTTCCAGATATTTTTCGTAATGTACCCAGTATTATTTTACAGAAATCCACTTAAAATCACCCTTTTAATCTCCCGAATGAAAACTAAATTTAAACTTTCGAAAAGGAATAGAAAAAGTTTGATTTCGATTCTTCTGAAATGCTCATGACAGGGCCGTAAAAGCCGTAAACGTTTGGAAAAACAACCGTGATTGGCCAGTATCAGTCAATCATGGTTCTTTCCATTCTTTGTAATTGTGTCCTTTCACATACAGTGTTATACTTTATATTTACTCTGAAATTTACTGAAACTCATTTTTTGAAGAGTAACAATATTCTGTGTGTATATTTATTTATTTATTTTATTCACAGGCCATAAATTTTTTTGTGGAATAAAATATACGGTGTAAAATTTAATTGATCCATACGGAACACCAATATTAAATATTTAATTGCTCTATTTAAACCGATTATGAGACAATTTCTTGGTAAAACGAACGGTCCCTATTTCTTATTTGGACCAATTCTGAACCAATTCTATTTTCAATGGCAATGTAATTGGTCCAGAAAGAAATGATGTTCCAACGGCTTCAATGATGGACATTTCATATCTTTACTAATATTTGTGACGGTCGAACTGCCTGCGAACTTTGTTACTTATGTCCGGCCAGATTTGGATGAGACTTGGGGGATAGGGACAACTGAGGCCGGGGAAAAACGTAGGCTATGTGGCGTCGGCCTCCAAGGTCATCTGAGGCCGCTGGAGCCCTCTGTATTCCGGATTGGTTGAAAGATAGTCATAGACACGTCATAAAATGGGCGGAGCTCTATCATAGAAACGTCATAAAATGGGCGGAGCTCTAGCGCGTGCTTTTCATGCGATGCATTTACGATTCACAAACAAAATTATAATTTTTTGGGGGCTCCAATAAACCTTAGCCTAAACCATTAGAGGTACAGTAAAACTAAACATACCTTACAAAAGAGAATTTAATCCTGCATTTAATGAGAAACAATTAAAACTTGGTGTTTCTGCCATTGGCTTCTAAGACAGCCTGAATTCGCTTTGGGTAGCTTGCCAAAAGTGACGTGAATAGATCTTGATCGTTACGCAAATTTGCTAAAACAGTTTCAATGTGTTGCGTCATTGTATCCTTCGAAAATCGATTTGCTGCAGGTTCTTGAAACAAGACATTCAACCTTGTCCTTTATAACTGATCCAATGTGTTCACAGACGTTCAGGTCAGGAGAATTTCCTGGCCATTCTTCATTTCCAAAGAAATCGATCTCATGGTTCCGCAACAACTGTTGAGTGGCTAATGCCTTAAAGCAGGGGGCCTTATCGTGCAGAAGTGTGATCTGATCGACATCCATAACATTGTTTGGGTTTCTTAGAAAAGGAATGACATGCTGGGATAGAATAATATCACGAAAATACTGTCCATCCCAACTCTGACCATTTGGCTTCAGCACCCACATGAGCTTCTTTGCAGTGAACAAAACAAACACACCAACACAGTCTAGACTTTTTAATAATTCGCGATAATGTTCATTGTCATCGATTTCATCTGGTGTTGTGGCCCACACTCGATCATTTTGGTAGTTAGGCCGACGTGTTACGTAAACAAAAAATTCATCAGAGACAGCTAAATGCATGAAATCATCCACATCCCAATCTTCAAGATAATGGGCAACCCACATTCTGTCATCGATGTTAAGTTGAGTTTTTCTTGGCTTTGGAAGTTCATGCCAAGGCTTTAAACCTTGCCTATGACGGTACATTCGAATGATCTCACCACTAACGATTTTTCCTCTCACCACTTCGATCTCTCTAGAAAGTTTAGCACAGCTGTTTTTCCGCTTACGCGTACCGCTTTCAATGATGTCCTTTGTTTCCTGAGAGAGTGGCAAATTTGGGCACCCAGATTTGGTTGTATCCATTTCACATTCATCCAAAGTTTTATTCCAATTTCTTTTGACGAAGTCCTCACTTCTTCGCAACTTTTTGGCAACCCATGAACATGTTATAAAGGTGGCTCCAGCATCACACGTTGCCTCTCCGAATCACCAATTAATTGAGAAGCCATTATATTATCACTTTATCAGCTAGAGTAATTTTAATACCTGCAATAAATAATTTTATATATTTTTATAATCACTAAAAACTATTTCGATATAAGTAAACATGTAAGCTGCAAATGGGGGGGGGGGGGGGGCTAAGGTTTTTTGGACCCCTTATATATGCTGTCTGTCAGTCTCTGTGTCACCCTAAAACACGGAAACGGCTCCTCGAGAGCAAAAATTATTAGGTAAAAGTTGCTTAAAATTAATCGAAACCTACGGGAAAATAATTGAATGCCCGGTTAGGTCAACTGTATGCCCATGACGATTTTCGTTAGTTTTAACGAAAATATCGCAATTTAACGTAACCACTCGTCAAGGGCGTACAGTTGACCTAAACAGGCATTCAGTTGACCTTACCAGGTATTCAGTTAACCTAACTGGGCATATATATATATATGTATGTATGTATGTATGTCAACCCCTTCGTGTATGGCCTTTGTGGGTTCAGCTGGGGTTGGCGTAATGGGAAAAAACCAAAATTTGGAATACTCCAATCAGGGGAATCGGGTGACCAATTGGGGAGACATGTCTCAGATTGACAATACGTCTTTACGTGAGCACTTTTGCTCTTTAGGAAAAAATTGCTTATCACTGCTCAGAACAAAAATTAAAGGAGTTAAAACAAAACGGAGGGACGGCATGTTCCTTACCATAGTAATTTAAAAAAGAAGTCATTGGGACATGATCGATTAGTTTCTACACTATTACTGTCATCATATACATCACAATAATTATCAAAATCATTATAAACATTCGTAAAAACTGACTCGCCCACAGGACCTTGCAGGCCATCTGCCCCAACTGCTACTGAAGCAGAAAAAAACATCTGAAAGAACATGACGGTCATCATGACTAAAAGAATAAAAAAACAGGGTCATCTTTATGACCAATTAAACGAGACGCATGGTCGAAGTAAACTCAAAACAATTAGGGTCCTGTGGAGAAAAATTATCAAAAACATGGTCATCCTGACCATCTAAAATAATATCAGTAATAAAATCCGCGTTCTCTTTAGGATATACATGGATATCTGATTCATTTAAACCAAAACAAGATCGTCTTGACCAAAATTCCATAAATCTACCATATACTTTGCAGAAACCGTTTTGGTTACAAACAATAAAATATATAATTCACCTATATATTATATACGCAATTAATGCATGCAAAAAGACAAATCTGTCAATTCCTTTGTTCTTACAACAAAAAAAGGTTGAATTAAATTGATTGCACTGAAACTGACTGTGTTGATCCTACTGGATTCAACAAATGGAATTGATTACTGTGTGGGCTGATTTCTGGGGCGGTTGTCCAACTAAATTGAATAATTGAATGCCCGGTTAGGTTAAGTGAATGCCCGGCTAGGCCAACTGTATGCCCATGAAGATTTTCGTTAGTTTTAATGAAAATATCACGACAACGTAACCAATCGTCAAGGGCGTACAGTTGACCTAACCGGGCATTCAGTTGACTTTATTCTCTGGGGCGGTTGTCCCTCTGGATGCAACCGACTGACTTGAACTGCTATAAACTGGAGTGGGTTTCCTACCTACTCTACCTAAGAAATACACAAATAATGCACAATAATTGCGAGTCAATTTAATTCAATAATTTTAAAAAATTGTAAACAAAATAAAAAATGTAAAAAAATTTCACTCGATTGTACGTGAATGTACGATAATATTGGCACGTAAAATAAAATGATTCTATACTGACTATAATAGTGAAAATAACTCGGTTCCAATAAAAAGAAATGTATTACTGGTGTATGGAATGTTCACTGTGTTTTTTGTTAATTCTGGCTTGATACTAATTATTAACTGTTAATACGGACTTCTCAAAAATTTGAAAAAAAGGATCTGTACTTAAGATTCCTACGGCGAAATCTTTGGAGACGTGTCCTGAAGACTTGTCTTGCTGTCCACTTGTTCCTGGACGAAGAATGGTCGTGGAGAACTTGGAGTCGTGACACACCGGTCGAATGAGGGATGTGAAGAACTGGAAGTCGTGATATGCCGGTCAACTGAATGTTGGTTCTAGTTCCAGGGTCTGGAAGACTGGAAGAATCCTGGATGCAGAGGTCGCCAGTTGTTAACCCCTCTGTGTATGGCCTTCGTCGGTTCGAAGTTGACGGGGGTTCTGGTTAGGTGGCAGCAACGGATTTGTTACTCTGGAGTAGCTGGTACCGTATAGGGAATCGCAGTAGTTTTCTTCTATACTACTCTCCAATTTCCAATTTCTTCTTGTAGTGGATCGGAGGATTCTGTGAAACTGATTAAATTCTCTGAAGGTTCCCCGATTCTTCTTGTAACGGATCGGGAAATTATTTTTCTCTATTTAAGACTAAGTTCTCTGAAGAGAGCAAGGTTTGAAGGAGAAGATAGACTTTTTCTTACGGTAATTTACTGCTAAAATGTTACAGGTAATGTACAGCCTCTAAGTTAGATCAGTCTAATCAGAATAACCAGAATGACAATTTAAAAATTTACATGAGTTTATATATCCAAATTTTGTGGGCATCATTATTATTTAATGTTGACTTGTTTAGTTTCTGTTCTCTGTATGCTGCATTATTTTTGCACAATATTTGAAGATAAGGTAAATTTTTTAGCTGTGGCAACGTCTAAACAGATAAACAAGATATTTGAAGATGAAGCCATATTTTTATCTTAAACCGCATATTAACAGCTCTGATGTTATCATGATCTGCCGAGTTAACTAAAACTGGAAATTGAAATATGCATTTTTACACTTAAACATGCATATGAGCAAAAATTAAAGGCTTAAGAGTTAAAATTAAACGTTAGGCAAGGCATGACTTCATCTTCTATAACGAAGAGAGAATGTTTACAGAAAATGGACATTGCAAAATTTGATCAGGTTTCATTATTAAGCTAAATCTCAAAAAATGATTAAGTTCAAAAGAAACAATTCACCAATTATTTGGCAAAAACAGAAAGCAAATCAAAATTTTATCCAAACTTGCGTTATGCAATTTTGGTCCTTATGTAAAAATGAATATATGAATAAAAATTGTATAAATCTAAGGACTATATAAAGATAAGGATTTATGGATTTCGAATTATATAAAAATATAGGAATTGTTCATTGTTCATTTTTACACACACACACACACACACACACACACACACATATATATATATATATATATATATATATATATATATATATATATATATATATATATAGCGTTCAACTTCACCCCGGCAACGCCGGGTCGCTCCGCTAGTTCTAGTTATTAATACTGTAAATCGTTCCGCAATCGGTCCAGCAAATAGAACGATTAAGTTTTTAATAACGGCGGTCCGTATGGAGCAATTAAACTTTACAGTGTAGCTTTTCTTTTTTTTAAGGTTCAACGACGATTTTTAATTAGTTTTGTACCCAAAGAAAACACCAGCTACAGATTGATCAGTTACAAATAAATGTATTTTTAATGCATCCTCTGCTAAAGGAAGCATCATCGAAAACGTCAGACGATTTTAGATAAGAGATTATTGTGCTTCATATGCAGGCTTTTCCTCGTTGAACTGTTCATTCACTGTTAGTAGTCAGACTCGCGTATGTAGGTGTCATGAGATCTACATAAGGATTAAAATATTACTGATTGTTACGCTATGAGAATGGGGCGTTGCATAAACGCCTACTTTGACGTTTGACACAGCGTCATCTAATTTTCATTGTAATACGCAACGGCAGTGTTGAAATTATTAAATTTAAAAAAAATCACATATATACAGGGCGTCCCAAAAAAATGTATACACACTTTAAATACTTATAAAGGCAGTGTTTATTAAAATACATTTCATTTTCAAAATGTAATAGAATCTACAGACATTATTTAATTGTTTTGTCAACGCCTGTTTTCAAACTGACGTCCGTTCTGGTCCAGGCACTGCTGATAACGCGAAGCAATGGAATCGCAAACATCACGAAACATTTCGTTTGGTATTTGTGTGCATTCTCGTTCAATGGCTGCTCTCAATTCAGCGACTGTTGCAGGTTTTATAGCGTAGACTTTGCCTTTTAAGTATCCCCATAAAAAAAGTCTAGTGGTGTGAGGTCTGGTGAACGCGGAGGGTATTCTACGAAACCCCTTCGTCCAATCCACATCCACATCCACATCGAGCCAAGTACCACTCGCAATACTCCACTCTTCGGTCCGGATCATCTTCATTAATAGCATGGACTAATCTTGGAATGTAACTTTTCCATTGACAACGCTTCAAAATGCGTTGGACAGACGATTCTGAAATTCCTACCTCACGACTCGCTTGCCGCACAGATTTTCTTGGACTTTGGTGATACGTTTCCAGTACTCTTTCTTGCTTTGTGGGGCTTGTCGATGTCCGTGGTCTTCCGGAACGCTTCTTGTGGACATTCTGAACAGTTCCATCGGCTTCAAACTTATCTCTAATTCGAGTGATGGTAAGTCGCGTTGGTGGATCTGTTTGAAACTCCCTCCTAAACTGTCTTTGCACTTCAACTGCGTTTTCACACTTCCAGTAGCATTTTAGAATGAATTTCCTTTGTTCAAAGCTTAGTCTGACTGCCATTATTAATTCTAATGGGTTTAACTTGGAAAGAAAGAAACATCAATTGAGCTATCAGCTGTTAAAGTGTGTATACATTTTTTTGGGACGCCCTGTATATATATATATATATATATATATATATATATATATATATATATATATATCATGCACAATGTAGGCTTTTATGTAGAAACTGAGTAAAATCGTCTTGCGTCAGCCAGAACAAGATCGGTAAAGTGTCGCTCTTTGCTTAATAATTATTCATCCATTCAAAATTCTGCTCTCCAGACGTGCTTTCTAGAGTCCTTGGTTGATTTTTTTTTTTTAATTTGGGGATTGTTTATACAAATTTCGTGCATTTATATACATAATATTTGTATCTGTAGTTGGTTTTTTGTATTTTGAAGTAGTTTCATATTTTGTGCAATATTATTTTTTTTTACTTGTCTTTAAAATGTCTTCCAGTTTCTGCACGTTCGAATTTACGAGTGATATTTACGTCGATTCGTTTTGGATGTCAGACTCGTATTACACGGCCGCTGAATGCCGTTGAGGTTGTGTTGTAGTATAACGGATGATAGCCGCTGAAATGGGATAATATATTTCACATACTACTTTGTTTTGTCGCGTGAAGTCGCTGAATTTGTGCCGCGAAATTTAATTGGGTGGGCCTCCACTCAAGACAGCACAGCTTTAATCCAAAATATAGATGAGGATGATGCGGTTGTTCCGTATAGTATTATATTGTCATAGTCCAGTAACTGTGTCGCCCATGAAAGTAAAAGGGTGTGGGAAAAGGATTGGATTCGTAAAGGAAAGGTAAAAAGTCAAGAGTTAAAAACGCGTGATTACCTTCCATTAGGTAAGCTGTTTTGCTACTCTAAACGGGATCATAAGGCTTAATAATAATCTTCAGAGGTAAATAAATATTCCTCCCATTGAAATAACGTAAATAGAAGTTGCCGATGTTTTGCGATAAGACACCAAGCCAGCCTAGCGTGAGCTGATTCTGGATAGTCCTGTAGGAACTAAGATTCGGAGAACGCTAGGCCTACATAGTATGCGGATTATAGTGTAGGAGTGAGAGTATGGTATGGCAGGATCATTGTGAAGGTAGAATGTGAGCAATAGGTGGAATGTGGGTGTGAATGATCTGAAGGTAAACCAGGTGGAAGAGATGGAAATTTTGTGGTTCTTTTCGTGCCTGTTTTCTCAATGACAAGGGTTGGAAGCGAAGTGGAAGATTAAAGTTTGTACATATTTGTGAGAAAGTTGGAGATTTAAAATTTTCTGAATTTGTCGGCATTAGATCTGTGGTCACTTCAGGGTTAGAAGAGAGTGATGTCTTTGAACATTATCCGTAGTGCAGGTGTTGAAGCCTCTATATGGGGGCTTCACATTTGGAATCTGAGACAGCGCTCAGGTTCGACTTAATCGCAATTCGATTTCGTCCAGCCGGGGTTGAATGTGAATGGGCGGAACGTTTTGTAGTTCCAATTCCGAGGTTGAGCTGCGGCAGTAGTAAATTTGAGGGCCGAGTGAACCGTAATCAGGACTGAAAGTGAAGCCTACCTCTCTTTCCTGCTCATCCGCGGTACTTCTTACGGCTGCGACTTGGATACCACTACATCTGGCCCAAAGTGAAAATCGTTTTGGTGTAGTTTTCAAAGTGAATGTGTTAAATCAATGTGATTATAACGTTACTTAAACTAAGATAGGGCCTAATCTGTTTTTATAGTTTTCATATTAACCTTAATTCAATCTTGTGCATGTTGTTAAGGTAATTAGGTAGGATATGTGCTAGTTTTAATATATTTGACTTATTTTCATGTTTTTTTCCCTTTAATGAACCTAAGATATGTAGAATTGTTTAAATTGTTTTGTGAACACCATTTTGCTGTTTGAACCCTTAAAGTCAAGTAAAGACGAGCAGCCAGGCAAGCAAACAAAAAGGCAACCGAATCCAAAATGAGACGAAATATATCATATCTGTACCTATTTCAAAAATACATTTAAATATGTCCCCATGATAGCAAATCTAGACAATACTTTTAATCATTGTACAGCGACGAGATTGAAATTTTTCAAAAGCCGATTTTTACCAATTAATTTATAAACATATAGTGGACAATTGACGGTAGGCCCTATAGTAAATGTAATAGATTATTTAAAGTAATTAATGATTGCTTCACTGAGGTCGCCATCTGATCTTTCAATCAGAATAATAAATGTCATAACTAAAAGGTGATTGATAAGCATTGATTTTCCTTCAGTTAAACAAAATTAAGCGATAAGAGTCACAAATAACGGTTACAGTGGAGCGAATGCAAATGCACAGAATAAATAGTACTGAATTGAGTGATTAATTGATTATGTTGTGCGACAGCTTATTAGATGAAATACAATGATTACGCGATTGAATTGGAGTGTTTACGGTTAAAATAGGAATGGCAAAATATGCCTTACGAAAGCTGTTAAAATGGTCGTCACACGTTTGGTGGCTCGCTCGCGACTGAATTTGGTAGATTGAGCCGAATGTCTCGAAGGTATACTGTGACGTCATCTTGAAAAGGCGAGGTGTGTCCATATAAGGAAATCTTGTAAAAAAAAAAGGAAATGCTTGAAACGTGGCACTAAAAAAGTTCGAAGCGATTTTAAGCAAGAGTCGAGTGAATGGTGAAAAACGGCATTCAGCGGCCGTGTGATGTGGGCTTAAAAGTTTTTCTTGGTAAGTCACTCTTTCCAGTTGATTAACGAATTTCTGGCGACTTCCGAAACATTGTAAGTAAATAAAATATATATATACCGGGTGTCCGAGAATTATCTGTACAATTTTGGCTGTTATTAAAAGTCAACCATGAAGTGTAGAAATTCCAGTGTTGTCCCATTTTACAGAGAAACTCATTAAGTTTTTTCTGATAAGTTTTGACAAGTTTTTTCTTTTTTGTACGCGGATGACAGACATTGATGATTTAAAAGCAAGAATCACAGCTGCTATTGAGCGAATTGATGTGGATATGCTGCAGCGTACATGGCAACATTTGGATTACACAGCTCAACAAAAAAAACTTTTTGTTTCGTTGCCAAGGAAATTCGTACGAATTTAGGGTATTTTGGGGTTGCTGAATTCCAAAATGAAAGTAGTTTTTCCGATTTGGCTCTAGTTCTTGAGATAATGAATACCCTCAGTTAATAGGAAACGTAACCATAACGCGTGCATATGGGAAACTACCGGAACATTCTAGATGGTGAGACACGCGAATATTCTTAGTGTTTACTCCGCGATCATTCTAGAATATTCCCCCTCCGTATATAAGTCATCGGCCACCCAACCAGTAAGTAGGCTCCGCCTGAACATTAAATTTTTTGCATTTTTACGTGTTTCAATGGGGTACCAATTATCTCATAAATTAGAGCCAATCTAGCAAAACCGATGTCATATTCGGAATCAGCACCACAAAGTTACCCCAAAATCACTCTAATATGATTGGCAATAAAATGAGTGTTGACCAGTGTTATCGATTGGATGTTTTGCGAATCACTGATGGTGCACATATCGAATGTTTGTAACAACGTTACTTTAATAAAAGAAACTTATGAAAATACAGATTCTAAATAATCTTGTTTAAGAATTTTACGCGTGTTATCAAAATTTTATTAAAAGATGAAATTGTACAGATAATTTTCGGACACACTGGAATTTCTAAAAAACTTGTCAAAACTTGGTATCAGAAAAAACTTAATGAGATTCTCTGTAAAATGGGACAACACTGGAATTTCTACACTTCATGGTTGACTTTTAATAACAGCCAAAAATTGTACAGATAATTCTCGGACACCCTGTATGTATATATATATATATATATATATATATATACACTGAAGATACTTAGATAAGTGTCTAAAACTATTATGAAGCTTTACCAAAATATTATATATATATATATATATATACACAAAACTTGTGTGATGCATTCATGTTTAGGTGCTTTAAACTTAGCATACAAACATTTCAAAGTATACATTATCGACATTACTTAAATTATGGATATTTTTGCAGCGTTTATAAATTATCATTTATCTGTGAGGTCAAAATGTATTAACCCCCTAACAATTTAGATTTATGAATCTGTTGTTAACTTAAATTTGGTACTGTTTATTTTTTATTTAAAATGATGTACAATGCACATTGCTTATGCTAAATGTCTGTATCTTCCAAATACAGAAAAGTATTCCGTAAACTTCTAATTTTCGAGGTGACAGTGTTATTATAACAATAATATATGGGGTTGTTTAACTTCTTTCGTAACTGCAAAGGTCGTGTGACGGAGGGGACCTCCGGCTTTACGTGAGGTCCGAACCATTTATACGGGTCGCTACATCATTTGAACGCGAAGGATAGTAACCCACACAACTGCCGAACAGGCCCAATGTCACTCAATGCCGCCCAATGTCGCCCAATCTCGTTGATCTAATGGGAAGCGGGATTGTGACGTGGCCTACAGGATCACAAGATAGATTTACTTGTGCGAAGACAGTTCAGTCTTAATACATTGAATACCTTTATTAACCTTTATTAATATTAAAATAAATACATTGGTTTTACAATTTACAATGACAAATATTTGTGAAACTGGACTATTTATTTCATTTAATTTAGCCCTTATGCTTTAGGCTTTACTGGGCTCTTATCTATGTATAATAAGAGGACGTGTGTGTGTGTGTGTGTTTTCCAGCCATAGGTCCAAAATGAAAGCAGTTACAAACATGAAACTTCACACACATATTGATTAGGTCCCGAGGTTGTGCACCTGGGTGTTAATAAATTAAATAATTAAAATTACTGGGCCCGAAGGCCCCAGCACCGCAATTAAACTACAGAAAAGAACGCAGCCGTGAAAATTTTGAGCTTCACATTGTGTCAAGATTTCTGAATCTTAAGATTTTCATGACTATAGTTTTACTGACCAAATAACTGAACCCCCCAATTACTGTCGGTTCAATTATTTGGTCAATAAAACTATAGCAAAGAACGCAGTCATGAAAATCTTGAGCTTCACATTGCCGCCCGTAATAATAATCTACAGGGTGGGCCGTAAGTTTCCATACATAGGAAAAATAAACATTTTTTTATGGACAACCATTTTTATTTATATAATATGCTCTACATGGTTGCCATTGTTTTGAAAACACATTTCAATACGTGTTCCCCACTGTTGATGAACACGCATTAGCACAGTTGACGTTATGCTTGTAATGGCGTTGGTGATACGTTCCTTTAGATGATTTATGTCTCATATCTTTTCCTGATACACCATGGCCTTCAAGTGCCCCCAAAGATAGAAATCAAGGGGGGTGAGATCTGGGGATCTGGGAGGCCACTCCACAGGACCACGCCGACCAATCCAAGCATCCGGAAACTGCTGATCCAAATACCGACGCGCGTGAAGACCATAATGAGGTGGAGCTCCATCTTGCTGGAAGTAAACTGGGAAGTTACCTTCCTCGTTTAGCAGGGATGGGAAAATCTCTTCTTGCAACATGTTAAGATACCTTTCGGCATTAAGATTTCCACTGACAAAAATTGGTCCAATAATTCTGTCACCCCATATCCCGGCCCACACCATCACTTTACCGGCACCTTGCATCTTCGTCGGACTCAGCCAGTTAGGGTTAGCATTACTCCAATAACGTATGTTTTGCCGATTAACCTCTCCATTGACGTAAAAATTTGCTTCATCAGTAAACAAGATCTTACAAACGCATATTCTTAGGGTATCTGAAACATAAAAACAAACGTTTAAATTTTCCTATGTATGGAAACTTACGGCCCACCCTGTATAATAATAAAAGGACGTGTGTGTGTGTGTTTTCCAGCCATAGATCCAAAATGGAAGCAGTTACAAACATGAAACTTCACACACATATTGATTAGGTCCCGAGGTTGTGCGCCTGGGTGTTAATAAATTAAATAACTAATTTTAAAAAATTAAATGACGTCATCAAGATCATTACGTCATTACGTATATATATATCGAAAGCTATGGTAAAATTATTGAATATCCGGTTAGGTCAACTGTTTGCCCTTGACGATTTTTATTAAAACGCGGAATATTTTTTGCTACCCGCACGAAAGGCAGGTTCTCTGCTAGTTAAAAATAAAACAAATAAGTCATGAATAAGTATTATTAATAATTAAGGTACGTATTAATCTTAAATTATCATTATTGATATAACAAATGCAAGGTCATTATTGAAGGTATTATACCAATACCATACAAAGAATTCATTATTATACACGAGAGATAAGAACTGAACAATCACAAGTAATATGTCTTTAATCCTAGATTACACACGAGAAATTAATAAACAAGTAATGTACATTAATGCTAGATTTTTATTAGCATGCCATTATTAATCGAGATTTCAACTTGGTTTTAAACGAATTTACATCCACAGTATTTTTTTATATCAGCATTAAATCATTCCATAGTTTCAATCCAATGAAAATAGATAATGTTTGAGATGAAGACAATCTAAATTGAGGTATAACATGCTTTGATCTATTTCCGGTCTAATATGCATGGATTTCTTGACGAGCTACAAAATATTTATTTACCCATTGTAAGTTAATGATTTTGTTCTTACACTTGTAAATAAAAATAAAATGTGCCAGTTTGATTACATCATCGAGCTTTAGTAGTTTTAGCTCTTTAAATAAGACACTAGAGTGATCATGGAAATCAGCATCAGATAATAATCTTATTGCTCTTTTTTGGATGACAAAGATACCGTTTGAAGCGTTGTTAGCGGAGTTTCCCCAAACAAAGGTGCAGTACGTTATATACGGAAGAACAAGAGTATGATAAATAGTCAATAAAACCTGTTTAGGGACTACATTTCTAAGCTTTAACATTATAGCAACGCTCCTTGAAATCTTTTTCGCAATATAATTTAAATGATCACTCCATTGCAAATTCTTATCTAGCATTACACCAAGAAATTTGGTACATCATCAACATTAAGTTCAAGATATTCATTTCTTTTATTAGGAAATAAATCACAAAGTGTGTTTTACTGTATTTAGTAAGAGTTTATTGGTGGTCAACCATTTCATTACACTGATAAATTCTGAATTAAATATACAGGGTGATTAAAAAAATTAACGCTTATATGGGGTTTTATTTATTTCAAATTTATTTGTACACATTTTTTTTCGATGCAAATACAGCTACTTGCTGTCCACGGATATCTATGCATGTATGAAAGCGGTCAAATGTTGTTTCTAGAGCCCTAAGACACATCTCTGGTGGTACTGAGTGGATGACATCTGTAATTCTTTCCTAGAGATCATTCACGTCCCGTGGCTTTGTACCATACACACGTTCTTTATCTGTACCCCACAGCCAGAAATCACAGGGTGTTATATCTGGCGAACGGGCGGGCCATCTCGGAGGCCCACCTCTTCCAATCCATCTACTGGGGAAAATACTATCCAGATAGGCACGAACAATAAGGGCAAAGTGTGGAGCAGCCCCATCGAGTTGAAAATAACCTGCCGTCTGATGATCAAAGGAAGGTTGTCAACTGTGCATGTCTGCAGCATATCTAATAATCCCTGACCAGTTACAGTGTTGTGGTCGAAGAAGTATGGGCCTATGACTCCTGTAGCAGTTACTGCACACCACACGTTGATTTTTGGGCTGTCACGTTCGTGTTCACGAATAATGCGTGGCTTTTCAACACCCCAAAACACACAATTGTGTCGATTGACGTGACCACCAATATGGAAAGTTGTCTTGTCGCTGAATGTAATTAATTTATGAATTTCAGGTTCCATATTCTTCATCTCCAGGAAAATGTTGCAACACTCAATACATGCTTCTTTGTCACGGGGTGTTAAAGATTGAACAATCGGTACATGGTGAGGTCGCATTTCCAAGTCCTTATTCAGGATTCGTCAAACAGTTGAGTGTGGAAGGTGACATTCAGTACTGAACCGTCTCGTGGACTTTCCAAGGCTTCGAACAAATGCTTCCTGTGTTGCAACGATGTTTTCTGGAGACCTACCTATTCTTGGACGACCACTGCAGCAGAACCAGTTCTGACGAATTTGTCGTATACTCGATAAATAGTCAACCAAGAAGGTGGGTCAGAATTGAAGTATCTAAGAAATGTGTTTTGTATGACTGTGGGAGACATACACCTACATCCAGGCTTCAACCTTCCTTCTTTCCTCCAAACTCAGCCTTGTTGCATTTCAAATGCTTATTCACTACTCTTTAAACTTCAAATCCTTGTAACAGAAAAACCCATATAAATGTTAAAAATTTTGAATCACCCTGTTCTTAGCTGAATTAACATCTTTGCAAGAAAAGAACACATTTGTATCATCTGCAAACATTATGAAGTTAAGTTTATCAGATGAACGTGGAAGGTCATTTATATACGAGTATAATAAAAATAACAGTGAACCCAGAACTGAGCTCTGTGGCACACCATATTTGACAAAAGCTTTAGTTGAGCAAACCTTATTTACTGATACAAAATGATATCTATTAGACAAATAACTTTTAAACCAATCACTGATTGTTCCTCTAAAGCCGTAACAATATAATTTATTAAGTAGAATATTATGGTCTATTACATGAAACGTCTTACTCAAATTCTATAATTATTGATATAATTATTTGTTTGTTCTTTAGCTATATTTGCATTTACCATAAGATTTAAAATAGCCATTTCCGTTGTTTTATTATTACGGAAGCCATCTACTCTTTCTGCTTATAATATAATGTAGTATAGTGGGCTTGACTTCGAATTTAGTTTGGTTGGTTGATTCATTTAACAGTATTTACAGTATCGGAGGTTCACTAAAAGGAAACTCCGAAGTCCGAACCTCATATGTCTGATGAACTTTTGTAATCAGCAGTATCTTTGCTCAATAATTACAGTAATGATAACATTAATCATACATTGTATGAACGTGTAAACACTGCGGAACCCACGATACTTTGCAGATTTTGTTCTGGCTAACCACAGACAATTTTTTTTCTCGGAAAAAATTAAATGGTTCAACCTCGCTGCATGATTTTTGTTGGTAGTTCAATGGTCGTGGCTCATCCGATACCGACTTGAACCAGTCGTCTAGTATTCTTTTGAAGACTTCAACTTTGACACCAGTGATATTCCTGACGTTCTTCGGAAGCTGGTTAAATAGTCTTGGCCTCTGACAATTAAGCTACTTCCCTTCAGTGTTGAGGGTGTCCGTTGTCTGGCCTTTAGTTTGGGAACACTACAGATTCTACCTTTCCTATTTTCCATTGTTGTTTGGGTGGTTACTGGGTTCAGTTTGAAGTTAGGTGCCAGTTTTCCTATTATTTTCTACGTGGAAATTATGGTGTATCTCTCTTCTACTTTCCAGCGAACATAGACTTAATTTACGAGATCTTTCTCAGTAGCTGAGTTCTTTGCAGCTATCACTCTTACCTGTGAAATTTTTTGAATTTCTTTTAGTGTTTATTAAGTTCTTTTTTATATGGGACCTCAAGACTGATCAGTATTCAAGTTTTAGTATGATCAGTGGTTTCAGCAGGGGAATCATTACTTTCTTGCCCTTCTTTTAGAGGTTCTCAGTACCTGCCCGCGACCCTTTTTGTTTCGTTGATCTCTATCTGATTTTCTATCTCAAATTTTGCATCGTTAGTTGTTATAACCCCTAAATCTATTGCTTTCGTTTCGTGTTTCTCTGAATTTCCTGTCTAACTGGAGCGTAATATGCTTTAGCCCCTCATTTCTTTCATATCTCAAGAGCTGAAATTTCTCGATGTTAAATTTCAGGTTATTACCTTCTGACCATCTGTACATTCTGTTTGTGTTCCATTGTAGTGCTTCCACCTCTTCTGCATCTCTGTTTTTTCTGCTGATTTTTGTATCGCCAGGCAAAGATGTTACTATACTATAGATGTTACTGGTTACTTCATTGCCTATGTCTGTTAGCAAGATAATGAATAAGAGTGGGGCTAATATTGTTCCTTGTGGTACTGAGCTGCGTACTTCCGATATCTGATGATAATATACCTTGGATTTTTAGATTTCCCGACATTCTCTGAGGAAGTTGTACATCCGCCTTCCTACTTCGCCTGTTATTCACGTGTTTCATTTTATGTGCTATTATACCATGATCACACTTGTTGAACGCTTTAGAAAAATCCGTGTATATGACGTCGTAGTTTTCATTGCTTTCAAGTGCGTCTATAATATTGTTATAATGCTTTATTAGTTGTGATAGCCACGATCTTCCTGATCGGAATCCGCGCTGATTCTCAGTGAATCTTTCCTGTGTTTCCAAAAAGTCATATATTCTCTCTGACTATTCTTTCAAATATTTTGGTGAGGTGTGATGTCAGTGACACCAGTCTAAAGTTCTTTGCTTGAGACCTTTTCCCCCATTTATATAGGAACAATGTTCACTCTTTTTAGTATGCTCGGTATCCCCCCGTGTCCAGGGGTCTTTTTCACCTCCAGTGTAGCTATTTCATTCTTACAGGAGAAAGGGATTGGTTTCCGATGTCCTCCTGCCCTCCTAGATTGAATACACTTAACCACATTGTATGTAAATAGACATATATGATTTACGCTAATAAATGTGTCATCAAAAGATAAAAATGTGTTTGTTTGTTTTGTTTTTACATTAACATTGGTACTGAATTTCAAAACTCCATGATAGATCAATCTACATACCTTATTTGGTGGTTTGGTATTCGTACTTCATGTTTGATTTCGTGGAGTTGGTATCTCTTCCTCTGTAGTGAACATAGTGTAGTAAATATTAAGTCATTCATACATTCATACAATATAATACGAGTAATAATAAGGAGGACCAGTTTTCTGAGGTGATGAACACAATACCTTTATAACAACTAAAGTATATTTCTTGCAGGTTTTAGCTTGTTTTTCCTTTATTGACACGTTGAATTATGTTGAGAATTCTTTTCAAGGAACGTGTAACGTCCATTAAAGTAGCAAAAATATTTTACTGTATATTGAGACCTAATTCAGTGGGGAGCAGTAACCCCGATTTATAACTGTCCGCGTACAAAACCTAAACCAGTCTATGTTAAAGAGATCAGTCTTCTTATTTGCCAGCCCCACACTTTTAATTCTCTGCCTGGCGAGTATCACACGCATATATCCTTGGAATACACACTTTATCAGATTCTCAGAGATACTAGCAATGAGGTATGTTAAGTATGGTACCATTGGTTTCTTAAAATTTCTTTAAATCACTCTAAATATCTCCATTTTATCTACTTTCAGAAGAGTAAAAATGGACTAAATGTGTACTCTAAATATAAGGTATGTAAAGAGTATAAACTTGATAGGACGAAGGTTCATTGATATTAAAGTGAAAAGTTTACAATTTCAGAAAATAAACCTTTTGTATTTTTCGTTTAATTTCAGAGAATCCCCGATTGTCAAGAACAGAACCAAGTCATCTACTTTCGATCTACTTTCCACGTACTGTGAGTGTGCTCTTGATTTTTTTTTTTTTTTTTTTTTTTTTTTTTTTGCAAAGTATATTTAGTCCTTTTTATACTCTCCTTGCTAAAATAGACAAAACGGAGAGGTTTTTAGAGTGGACGCATGCGCAGCACACTGTTAAACTGCATAGGCAAAATTCAACGCACCTGATAAACAAAGACATTAAAATCGTAAAGTTTTCTTCACGTAGACATTGATTTTACGTCGAAGTAAATGTTAATATAATGTTTTGGGGGTTTGCCTGGCAGTTTCGCTACTTGTGAAGCTACGTTTTTATAACCACGTCCGCGATATTCGTAATATTACAGGACTGGGGCACCATACCTTTGGTTAGCTTCCGCCCGAATTGTTCATTTTGACGAAGGTCAAACTTTTCACTCCACCTTAGACCTATAGTTTAACGTGGAATCCGAACCACGCCCCACCAGCAGCCTAGCGTCTTAACCAGTAGGCTACCCAGGGTACCCATTTATCTACCAACCACTTTCTTTTATTGTGTGGAAGAATGAACAGCTGGGATTCGTAGTCAGCGACGCTAACCACTACACCACCGAGGCGCATACAAATGTTTAATTACACTACGTAATACCGTTCATAGCTTTCATAACTATTGCATTTTTGGCCAAAATCCAAAACTTAAACCTCAACTGGGAAATTGAGTGTCCAGTTTTCAAGGCACTTAACACGTCCGTTTAATGTGATACAACTCAGAATGGTCCCATGAGAAACTTTTATGTTACACACAGACCGTGCGTGGAACAAGGAACTCTTCTGGGAAAAATGAATCCACTATATTCCAAATAAGTAATGGTAAATGACAAACACTAGAGTTTTTTCTTTTTCATGATGATAGCCCAACGTGGGCAACGGGTCACTCACAAAGAGGGCCAGTTTCCCAGTTGAAGCTTAAGTTTTGGCTTTTAGCTAAAAATACAATAATTACCCTTTTTTCTTTGATGTATTCAATCCGACGTGAATGCAATGAGTTTCTTGCTTATATTGAGGTTCTGAATGTAGTCTGGCTAGGCTACTTTAAACCCAAGATCCTGTCCCAATCTGTCCTATCTGTTTGACAGATAGAACTGGTGAGGGAAAATATATTTTGGGACCTCTTTACGAGTGACCTGTTGCACACGTTGGGGGACTTCCATCATGAAAAAGAGAAAAACTATAGTGTTTGTCATTTACCATTACTTATTTGGACTATAGTGGATTTAATTTTCCCAGAAGAGTTCTTAGTCCCATGCACAGTCTGTGTGTAATATATATATATATATATAATATATATATATATAAAGAAAATGGTGTAAAAATCCCAATTAAAATCATTCAATCGAATCTAAACTTATAAAAAGTAAAAAATAAAAATAAAAATAAATTACAGAAAAGTATTCTTTAAAATGTTTATTTTTTACCTTTTTTTTAATAACGATCAAAACCAAATTTACGGTGAATATTTTTCAAACTTCTTTTATATATATATATATATATTATATATATATATATAATTTCATTTTAGTTCAGTCTTCTGTGTTTTGCCATTCGCGCTCCAAACTTGCATGTTGTAATCGTGGCGTGAGAAATAGCAATTAAAAATCCAATTCACACGGGTCAACTCCCATTTGAGTTAATTCTCTTTATAACATGATCTCTCGTGACCAATGTGGGTGTCTCGAAAAATGCATTTAGACAAGGGGGCAATCCCCCTTTTATATATATATATAGTCTCAAACAAAGGACGGTCTATTTTGTTTAATTCGTATGTTACAAAGTATTTGATATAAATCTCCACGACACATCATTATTTTCACGAAACTTTAGAGTTTTGTTCATATATTTTAGGGTAAACTAAAGCTCTCATTGAATTTATAATATAAGATGGCGTATTCTACAGCTCAACGTGTATTCACTGTGAGCATTAATTTCCATATAAAGTGCAACGTGATTTCAAAGCACAATTTGGAGTAAGGAAAGCCCTATAGCGAATCTGCAATAAAGAGAGCAATGAAAGAATTCGAAAATATTGAACAAGTGGAAGACAATTTAAAGGCGTGTTTGGTCGAAATGAAATTGTAGAATACGCAGTCTTGTATTATAAATTCGACGATAACCTATCCTTGTTAATATGGACTTTAACTACATCGAAAAACCTCCAAAGTTTCTGTGAAAATAATAATAATGTGTCGTAGAAATTTGTGTGTGTAATACCTTGTAGCATGTTAATTAAACAAAACAGAGCGTATTCTTTTGGGGACCTGTAGATATAAAATACCAGGAAAAGTGTTATTTTCTATATATATACAGGGCGTCCCAAAAAAATGTATACACACTTTAACAGCTGATAGCTCAATTGATGTTTCTTTCTTTCCAAGTTAAACCCATTAGAATTAATAATGGCAGTCAGACTAAGCTTTGAACAAAGGAAATTCATTCTAAAATGCTACTGGAAGTGTGAAAACGCAGTTGAAGTGCAAAGACAGTTTAGGAGGGAGTTTCAAACAGATCCACCAACGCGACTTACCATCACTCGAATTAGAGATAAGTTTGAAGCCGATGGAACTGTTCAGAATGTCCACAAGAAGCGTTCCGGAAGACCACGGACATCGACAAGCCCCACAAAGCAAGAAAGAGTACTGGAAACGTATCACCAAAGTCCAAGAAAATCTGTGCGGCAAGCGAGTCGTGAGGTAGGAATTTCAGAATCGTCTGTCCAACGCATTTGAAACGCTGTCAATGGAAAAGTTACATTCCAAGATTAGTCCATGCTATTAATGAAGATGATCCGGACCGAAGCGTGGAGTATTGCGAGTGGTACTTGGCACGATGTGGATGTGGACTGGACGAAGGGGTTTCGTAGAATACCCTCCGCGTTCACCAGACCTCACACCACTAGACTTTTTTTATGGGGATACTTAAAAGACAAAGTCTACGCTATAAAACCTGCAACAGTCGCTGAATTGAGAGCAGCCATTGAACGAGAATGCACACAAATACCAAACGAAATGTTTCGTGATGTTTGCGATTCCATTGCTTCGCGTTATCAGCAGTGCCTGGACCAGAACGGACGTCAGTTTGAAAACGCGTTGACAAAACAATTAAATAATGTCTGTAGATTCTATTACATTTTGAAAATGAAATGTATTTTAATAAACACTGCCTTTATAATTATTTAAAGTGTGTATACATTTTTTTGGGACGCCCTGTGTATATATATACAGGGTGTCCGAGAATTATCTGTACAAGTTTTGGCTGTTATTAAAAGTCAACCATGAAGTGTAGAAATTCCAGTGTTGTCCCATTTTACAGAGAATCTCATTAAGTTTTTTCTGATACCAAGTTTTGACAAGTTTTTTAGAAATTCCTGTGTGTCCGAAATTTATCTGTACAATTTCATCTTTTAATAAAATTCTTGATAACACGCGTAAAATTCTTAAACAAGATTATTTAGAATCTGTATTTTCAAAAGTTTCTTTTATTAAAGTAACGTTGTTAGAAACTTTCGATATGTGCACCATCAGTGATTCGCAAAACATCCAATCGATAATCCAAATTTTGCCATGTACGCTGCAGCATATCCACATCAATTCGCTCAATAGCAGCTGTGATTCTTGCTTTTAAATCATCAATGTCTGTCACCCGCGTATTGTACACAAGATCTTTGATGAACCCCCAAAGAAAGAAATCACAGGGTGTGATGTCAGGAGATCTAGCCGGCCGATGAATTGCACCTCCACGGCCAATCCACCTGTTTGGGAATGTCTCATTCAGGGACTTACGGACGATCAAGGCCCAATGTGGCGGTGCGCCATCTTGCTGAAAAATGATGCGTGGATGCAGTGCTTCCAATTGCGGATAGACAAAGTGTTGCAACATGTCCAGGTAGGTATTGGAGGTCACTGTTGATTCACCGAAGAAAAATGGTCCAATCACTCGATCATGTAACAGGCCACACCACACATTAACTTTAGGACTGTCTCTGATGTGCTCTTCTATGCAATGTGGATTTTGTGACCCCCATATGCGCACATTTTGTTTGTTTACCTTGCCTGAAACATGAAAAGTTGCCTCGTCCGAAAACATGATTCTTGCCAAGAACGCATTGTCCTGGTCGACTCTGTCAAGCAGAGTCATTGCAAATTCCTTACGGGAGACCTTAACTTCTTGCGTAATCTGTTGCAAGATTTGCAACTTGTAAGGATGCAACTTCGAACGTTTACGCAAGACATCATGCACTGTCGAACGAGGTATCTGTAACTCTCGTGATGCAATTCTTGTCGACTTGCGTGGACTGCGAACAAAAGCCTCTCGAATGCGCTTGACATTTTCAAAAGACGTTCGAGGCCGCCCTGCTCCTTTCTTATGCTCTACACTTCCAGTTTCCTTAAACATTTTATACCAAGCTCGTATGGTTACTCTTGATGGAGGGTTTCTGTTGTAATTAGTTCTAAACCTTCGGTGAACTTGTGTATCTGATTTTGTTTCGATAAACCATTCAACACACTGTGCTTTCTCCTGTGGATTCATTAAGGATGAGGGGTGTGTATGAATATCTGAAAAAGAAAAAACTTGTCAAAACTTGTTATCAGAAAAAACTTAATGAGTTTCTCTGTAAAATGGGACAACACTGGAATTTCTACACTTCATGGTTGACTTTTAATAACAGCCAAAAATTGTACATATAATTCTCGGACTATATATATATATATATATATATATATATATATATATAATATATATATATATATACAGGGTGGGCCGTAAGTTTCCATACATAGGAAAAATAAACATTTTTTTATGGACAACCATTTTTATTTATATAATATGCTCTACATGGTTGCCATTGTTTTGAAAACACATTTCAATACGTGTTCCCCACTGTTGATTAACACGCATTAGCACAGTTGACGTTATGCTTGTAATGGCGTTGGTGATACGTTCCTTTAGATGATTTATGTCTCGTATCTTTTCCTGATACACCATGGCCTTCAAGTGCCCCCAAAGATAGAAATCAAGGGGGGTGAGATCTGGGGATCTGGGAGGCCACTCCACAGGACCACGCCGACCAATCCAAGCATCCGGAAACTGCTGCTGATCCAAATACCGACGCACGTGAAGACCATAATGAGGTGGAGCTCCATCTTGCTGGAAGTAAACTGGGAAGTTACCTTCCTCGTTTAGCAGGGATGGGAAAATCTCTTCTTGCAACATGTTAAGATACCTTTCGGCATTAAGATTTCCACTGACAAAAATTGGTCCAATAATTCTGTCACCCCATATCCCGGCCCACACCATCACTTTACCGGCACCTTGCATCTTCGTCGGACTCAGCCAGTTAGGGTTAGCATTACTCCAATAACGTATGTTTTGCCGATTAACCTCTCCATTGACGTAAAAATTTGCTTCATCAGTAAACAAGATCTTAGTTGAAAAGTTTGCATCCTCGTTCACTTTGGTTAATGCCCATTCACAGAATTCCATCCGTCTATCCGGGTCGTCTTCACTCAAATGCTGTGCCATATGCAATTTGTATGGATGCCATTTGTTTGCTTTCAAAATGCGCCTGATACTCGATCTGCTGACACCACTTTCTGCAGACAACCGTCGTGTACTTTTTCTGGGACTCCGTGTAAGCGCTGTAAGTATCGTAGCTGTTGTGTCTTCATCGGTGGCTGTACGTCTTGGACCACTTCGCGGTTGATCTGCAACATTTCCAGTTTTCTGAAACTTGTTAATAAGTTTTGCCACAGTGTCGTGTGTGATGTTCGTTCCATGTTTTCTGTTAAAGTTCATTGCAACCATGCGACTGCTTCCCGACCCAGCCATCAGTATGATTTCAATTCGTTGCTCTTTCGTCAAACGCATATTCTTAGGGTATCTGAAACATAAAAACAAACGTTTAAATTTTCCTATGTATGGAAACTTACGGCCCACCCTGTATATATATATATTGTTCAAATATCTGTTTATAGGCTTCAGTGTTTGTCGTTTGTAGATATTGGCCTACTGTATATACTGATGGAGGCATTTGTGTATAATGATTCGATGTCAGAACTGTTCACAATTAAATTTCTAATATCGATGGTCAGTACGGATCACTTAAATTTTACAGTGCAGCTTGGGCAAGTGGTATGTTTCTAATGTTCACATGGACATTATACAAGAGAAAAAATGTACCCAGAGAAGCACCGGTAAAACCATTTTCATTTTCAGTGTACATCAAATGGTTGACTACTTTTCAACAGACACTGCTCCATTCGAACAGTAGGCATAAATACTAAATGACAGTCTATGACGACACCACACTCTAAATACTGTTCGTTGTATCTACTTTCAAAATGAGATATAATTAAGCCTAAATGTACTCTGAATGCAAAATATTTAAAGAGTAGCTTTCGTAGACTGAAGGTACATGGAAAGTACTGCAAAAAGTTTACTTCATTTCATAAAAGTGTACTTTCTGTTTTTTTCACAAATTTCAGAGGACAGTTCTTGTCCAGAAGTGAACCGTTTGATGTACCTTTGATCTACTTTCGATGTACTAACAGAATGTACTCCGCAAATCCAGTATGCTCTGCAGTCCAGCATGCTCTGAAACACACACTTCTCCCTCTATTCTTCACCACAGATACATGCATCTTACACACTACACAACCTTTTCAAAATTTCTATTAAAAAAAAAAAAAGCATCATTGAGCCTTGGAGACCTTTTTTTGGCTCTCTCCGTCTTCAGTGAAGGGGTCACTTTGCGGGGGGCACTCACCCTTAGCAACCTCCTTCCTACATAATAAAAAAAAAATTATAATTTGCAAAGAACATTTAAGCTGATTTATATTCTCATTTTGAAAGGAGACAGGGAACACGATTTAGAGTACTGATTAGAACTATAGACATTAAGGGTTAACTAAAGATAAAAGAAGATATGAAAGAACTTATGATGTCGAAAAGAAGGAAATAGTTCCTATGGAATACACACTCAAAAAGATGTCTTTAAATTAAGAAAGTTTTGTTTTGAGTGTAGTTTCAATATTTTTAATTATAATTATAAGGTTTCAGAGTTCTCTACACTAAAGATGGAAACAAATTTCTGAAACTTTTGTTGTTTCAAAACAAGCAAAACTTTTGGTGTGTGTATATATATGCGAGGGCCACTCAATATATTTTGCCCCACCTTTTTTTTTTCTTTCCAAGTTCCTTGAAAGTTCCAGAAAATTTGTACACGAGTAGTTACATAACTTTTTTTACAAGTTTTTATTTTTCCACATAGTCTCCATCCTTTTCTACGGTTTGCCTCCACCTCGAAACAAGGGCCTTTATTCCTTGCTGGTAAAAGTCCGCTGGGTTCCGCTGGAGCCACCTCTTCACCGCCTCAACAACCTCATCGTCACTCTGAAACTTTCTTCCATGAATAGCATCCTTCATTGGCCCAAACAAATGAAAGTCTGAAGGTGCCAGATTCGTGCTGTATGGAGAGTGGGATAGCACTGTCAAGCGCACTTTTGTGATGGCCTCTCTTGTTTGCAAACTATTGTGTAGTCTTGCGTTATCGTGCAAAAGAAGGACGTCTTCCAGTTTTGTCTCCGGTCGAACTCGCTTTATACGTCTCTGGAGTCTCTGTAGGGTAGCAATATATGCCTCTGAGTTGATTGTTTGTCCTTTGACTCCTTTCTTCATAATGTCCACCCGAATATCACCCCTTTCATATCTCAGAAGATGGTGGCCATAACCTTTCAGGCAGTGGGAGCCATTTTGAACTTTTTCTTGCGTGGGGAGTCTGCGTGATGCCACTCTATGGATTGGCGTTTTGTTTCAGGTTCAAAGTGGTGTACCCAAGTCTCAAACTCAGTCACAATTCGTGAAAGGAAGTCATCCCGTTCTGTTTCGTATCGAACGAACGACTCAGAAGCAATTTCTTTTCTTTGGGGTTGTGATTTTCAGTCAGTTGGCGAGGAACAAACCGTGAACACACTTTTGAGTATCCCAGTTGCTGAATTATCGTATTCACACTTCCTTCACTAATTCGTAGCTCCAGTGATAGCTCCTTGTATGTGACGCGCCGATTTAATCGAATGATGCTGTTAGCACGTTGCACAGCTGCGTGGCTCATCATCGAGGCTGGCTCTCCCTCTCTCCGATAATCTCTCACGTTTAGACCAGCGTCCAACCAGGGTTGTGGAGTCGGAGTCGTGGAGTCGGAGTCGTGGAGTCGGAGTCGTGGAGTCGGAGTCGTGGAGTCGGAGTCGTGGAGTCGGAGTCGTGGAGTCGGAGTCGTGGAGTCGGAGTCGTGGAGTCGGAGTCGTGGAGTCGGAGTCGTGGAGTCGGAGTCGTGGAGTCGGAGTCGTGGAGTCGGAGTCGTGGAGTCGGAGTCGTGGAGTCGCACGTTTCAGGGCGGAGTCGGAGTCGAATTTTTACAATGTGTGGAGTCGGAGTCGGAAAATTTTGGACCGACTCCACAACCCTGGTTATAGCCACTAGGTTAAGGGTTATTCAATTTTAAGTAGGACTACTACTGATTAGACCTTAATTATGTTTATATATATATATAAGTGAAAAAGATTCTCTTATATATATATATAATATATATATACACAAACTCAGAATGGTTCCCTGAGAATATTATATGTTAAACACAGACCGTGCATGGAACAAGGAACTCTTCTGGGAAAATTAAATCCACTATAGTCCGAATAAGTAATGGTAAATGACAAATACTATGGTATTTGTCATTTACCATTACTTATTCGGACTATAGTGGATTTAATTTTCCCAGAAGAGTTCCTTGTTCCATGCACGGTCTGTGTTTAACATATATATATATATCCCCGCAAGGGGGTTCTAAGCTCGTGCTCTTGAGTGCTCTTTGTGCTCGTTTGTACGTGCTTGTTCCTGGAGGTTTCACGTGCGCCCTCCCGGCCCTAGCACCCAAGGATGATGGGGCTCGACCCTGCAGTCCTTGTCATCCTTGGTCTTTTTCCACTTCGACTTTCCCCTCCACCCTTTCTTTTTCCTCTGTCTTTCCTCTCACTTTTTCTTTGTTTTTCCGCCGAGATATGCCCTTTTAAATAGAGGCGAATCGGTTCTTCCCGAACTTAAAAAAAAAAAAAATATATATATATATTATTGGAAAAAATAAAAATCCCTTAATATGATAATATCTACAAGTCAATATCCTTCTTAATATTTGAATGTTCCCTTATCCTAGAAAGTAACCTGACGATTCATGTGGTGGTGATGAAATGTCTTATTATTATGATAATTATAGAGTGAAACACTAGAGGAGTCGGAGTCGTATATTTAAAATGTGAGGAGTCGGAGTCGGATTTTTAGATTTTTTACAATGTGTGGAGTCGGAGTCGGAGTCGAATTTTTACAATGTGTGGAGTCGGAGTCGGAGTCGGAAAATTTTGGACCGACTCCACAACCCTGCGTCCAACTGTGCTTCGATCAACAACAGCATCTCCGTAAGCGTTTTGTAGACGTTTGTGAATATTTCCAACTGTTTTCTCCTCTGCGATTAAGAACTCGATAACAGCTCTGTGTTTACGACCCACATCACTGTCAGACGCCATTTTCGAAACTGCGTTAACCATCAGTTTTATACAAGGGCGTTTAAAAGCGGTTTTATGCAAGGAGGGGAGGTTCAAACTGGAAAATCCGGTAATGTGAAGTGCAGAAAGTTCAAACTTACGACCCAAAGGACAAGAGGAAGCCTCAAAGACCTTCCGGTCCACTCTGGGAGGTTCCTGTTATTAAACAAGTTTATTTTTCTTTCAACTATCCTAGCAGTAGTAGAAAACTGGATAGAAAAATAGAAGGCTCTCTCCCCACCCTCCGCTCCCTCCCTGCCAGAGGCAGGTATGGAAAAAGGTTGAAGAAAATACCTTGACCCTGGAAAAGTAGCCAAGGAAATTTTACAGGAAAGTGGAGAATATATAAATAGCTCTATATTTAGCATGCTCACAGAGACACCGTGCAAGCGAACTCCTGCAGAGTTATGTTATGTTTTAGTCTTAAACTATGAGAGTATTCAGTACTTTGTCTAGCCTATTTTTAAACACATTTACACTTTGACTGGAAACGACCTCTGAGGGAAGTTGGTTCCAGATATTAACTATTTTATAGGAAAAGAAATTCCTGCAGACAGAGGTCCTAAATGTCTTTAGTTCCAGTTTAAACCCATTATTTCTTGTCGGATTGGCATTAAGTGAGAATAAGTTTCTGTAATCTACCCTGTCTATTCCATTGAGCATCTTGAAGACTTGAATAAGCTGACCCCGCAACCTCCTCGTCTCTAAGCTAAACAGATTTAGGCGCTCCAATCTCCGTTGGTAGCTTTGCATTCTCATTGAAGGGATCAATTTTGTAGCCCTTGCTTGTACTCTTTCTAACTTTTCTATGTCCTTCCTGAGGAATGGAGACCAAAACTGTGCATAGTATTCCAGTTGAGGTCTGACTAGTGAATTATAAAGAGACATTACAGTCTCCTTGTTCCGAAACTGGAACTGTCTTTTAATATAACCTAATATTTTAAGGCACTCTTTTCGACTTTTGCACAGTGCTTCGACGGTTTCAGATCGTTGCTGATATAGACTCCTAAGTCTTTTTCTAGATCGGTCTCAGTCAAGTTCCTTCCCAAGAGAGAGTAATCCGTCTTCGGGTTTTTATAACCTATGTGCATTACCTTACATTTGTCCAAGTTGAATGGCATCTGCCAAGTAGCAGACCATTCGCCCAACCTGTCAAGATCGTTCTGAAGCGTTCTTACGCCCTCCTCAGTACCTACACTACTTCCTAATTTCGTATATATATATTAGGGTGGCCCTTAGTTGTATGTGATTTTCTGAAATGAAATATTTTTCATCTCCCAACCTCCAAAGTTGTTCTAATCCATGTAAAAATGCTCTGTGTAAAATTTCAGCTCAATCAGACAATATTAAGATGGCCCCCAAAGGCCCTAAAGTTTCAGATTTTAACAATATTGATATTTTTTCATATAAAACCGTTTTTATCTTCTTTACAGTGTTTTATTCGAAAGAAATATAGAATATGATCGAAAGAGAATTCAATTTACAATAAATTTAGTTATAACCATTATTTACTTAAAACCAAAATTGGACGAGATATTCACGGAAATTGAAAAGTATCATCAGTGCGTAAAAAAACCGCTTCTGGAAGGTTCTAGAAAGTTCTGCGCCTGCGGCCTATATAAGCGGCGTAATTATTTGTTGTAAATAAAATTCACTTTCGATTATGCTTTGTGATTATTTTCCCAAACAAAGTTTGCAAATGAATTATAAATGTTTTATATTAGAAATACCAATTATCGGTGAATTTTGAAACTTTAGGGCCTTTGGGGGCCACCTTAATATAGCCCAATTGAGCTGAAATTTTGCACAGAGCACCTTTTTATATATTGGAAGAAGATTAGGGGTTGGGAGCAAGTAATTTCAAAAGTTGAAAAATAAGGGCCACCCTTATATATATATATATAATATATATATATATAATATATATATATATATATATATATATATATATATATGTGGAGAGAGAGAGATTATGCAGGAAGGAGGAGCCAAGACTAGCGTACGCAAAATAATTGTTCCCCTCACCCAATAAAAGGAGAAAAAAGCCAAAATGAAGGTCCAGAGTTTTCGAGATGCCTGAACACAGTGTTTGAAAGATTGGGGGTCATAGACGGGGGAAAGATGGATTGAGGAAGATTGTTCCAGAGGTGACCGGTTGAGTAGATGAAAGACTGAGCATACCGATTAACACTTGCGTTAGAGAGTTGGAATTGAAGACGAGGGATTGAAGACAGTCAGTAAGGCGCCGTTCAAAAATTACATAACACTATTTTTACTAAAACCTGACACCCCCACCCCTCTGTATTAACGTTCCGTAACGTGTTGGGTGTGGAGTGGGGGGAAGTATTACATAACATCTTAGGGGGTGTCTGGTTTAGCGTTACAGAACGTTCCTGGGGGATCTGGAATGTCAAGTTTTAGCAAAAATAGCGTTACGTAATTTTTGAACGGCCCCTAAGAGGTGGGGGACTGATGAGACGAAAAGCCTTTGATTTTACACGGTGAAGTAGAGCTGTGTGGGTTGAGCCACCCAACACATGAGAACAGAAGCATACTCTACACAGGGTCGGGCAAGACCCTTGTACAGAGACAGCAACTGAGTGGAAGTGAAGATACTGTGGAGCCGGTACAGCACACGTAACTTCTTAGAAGCTGTTTCAGGAAGAGAGTAGATGTGATCTTTCCAGGGAAGATCACGAGAAAAGGAAACGCCAAGAATGTTAAGAGAAGAGGAAGGATTGAATTGTGTATTGTTGAAGATAAGGGGATAATCGTGCGGAAGATTGTGACGAGTAGACAGATGAAGGAACCGTGTTTTTGAGGCATTGAAAGCCAAAAATATTTTTCTGCCTCAATCAGAGATAGTAGAAAGATCACGGGTCAAGTGTGCCACAGCCATCTCACGCGAAGCATGGAGTGACTGTTGAGAAGGACGCTTTGTGAAGTGGATGGAAAGGTGAGGGGTGGAATCATCGGCATTATATATATATATATATATATATATATATATATATATATATAATATATATATATATATATATGTGTATATATAATATATATATATATTAGGGTGGTCCAAAAAGTTAAAGCATCGACTAAGTTCTCTCCACAAGGTTGGTTTTATGCCTCTTGGTGTGGACAGTATTTGTGCAAAGTTTCACGTTATTCGGTTAATATTTAGGGGTCGCCCCACTTGCCCCCTTTTTGAAAATTTGGGAAAATATATAGACAACTGAATAACTAAATTTTTTTTGGTTCTCAAAGAATATGAAAGAAAACAGTAAGACAATAGGACATGATAATGGGTGTATCTTCATTATTTCTTCTGCATCAGAGTCGCCTTGGATGGTATTGGTATCTGTTTTCGGTGGGCGGCTACGAGTTGTAGGAGGTACTGCTTCTGGTCCTCGTTTCGTGTCAAAGTGTCATTGTAGCGTTGTGCGAGAGCAATACCTCGCTCGGCAGCATCATTGACGACTTTCATCTTTAAGGCGCGATCTCTAAGTTCCCTGTAGTTCTTGTCATTTGGCCATTCCCGTGGATCTTTTTGAAGTAACTGGCGCGCTTCCTCCTTACCTCCAACTTTCAAGGCATCAAAGAGGGTCAATGTCCTTTTCGTGACGAAGGATGCCACATCATTTTCAACACCAGCTTCCGCCATGTCGATTCGTCGGGGGCAGCCATTCTTTTGGGGATGTTGGAGGTGTTGAACCATTCTCCTTTTGGTATCAGGATCGATCCTATTATCGAAGAAGGCCAGTCCAATCAGATGCTCCGACAAGTACCACAGGTGGCGTCTTAGAGCTGTCTTCGCCGCTTGTGCAGCTCCTCCGTGTGGATATTTTTCCAGAAGATGCAGCATTTTGAGATCATTGAGAGGAGCTTGTGTCCCCATTGGCGCTTCATGCCAGTACTTGACGTAAATCAGACTGACAAATAAAGCCAGCTGAGTCACGTTTCGTTCTTCGCGTGCTGTGAGCTTGAATTGATAGTGAAAGAGGTAGATTTTGAGCGCATAAATCGCCTTCGCCATCCATCTCGCGTGGTGCATGGGACCCGGAGCTCGGATAAAGAGTTGACCACCAGTCTTTCCCCCCAGAAGAGCAAAGATAGTTCAAGGAACTCCTTGTAGTCGTCATGAGGTTGGCTTGCCTGAAGAGCGTTAGGTAAGTAAGTGAGCATCTCCTTTCTCATCTCTTGGAGTTGAGGGTTCTCGAACAAGCTGTCCGATGCTGAGACAAATGCTTCGTGGGAGAGAGATGGCCATTCCTTTTGAAATCGCTTAAAAAGGCCTGTTTCGGGACTTCCTATTGAGCCAAATATTGAGGCAAAGACATCAGCAAGTACGACTTCAAGTATATGATGTCGACAACCGATCCAAACTAGCTCGTGACCCAATGCTTCTTCACTCCTGACACAGGCTCCGCGATGTAAACCCGTGTTTGACGCAGTGGTATCGAAGACGAGACCTCTCACATGCTGTTCCACGTTCCATAATTTCATAGTTTGAAGGCATGCCTGGGCCTGTGCTTCTCCAGTTCCTTGTTCATCTTTGGGACACCAAGCAGCTTCTCCTGTCCATTGAATGTTATAAGGATTGCTATCCGATGCACATTCGTCTTCTTCCTTCAATGCCGGGGAGAAGCTTTCCGTCCCAATGGAGAAGGACAGGGTCTTCTAGAGAGAATGATTCTAGGTCTTCTCGAGCTGCCTGTTCTCGCCCACTTTCTCTGTAGCGATGAATAGAGCTCCGAGAGCACGTCATCCCAGACATATCATGCCCCGCGGCCTGTAATACAGCTCCAGTTACGAAAACAGCATTCCGGTCAGAAAGATTGGTGCGATCCATTGCTCCAATGACTTCTGGAGATTGGAAAATGTTCGTAACCTTGTTCTTGGGACGCTTTGGTGCCGGAGCTTCAGACGAAGAAGGAATCGGAACCGATGGTCTATAGTCGTCGTCGTCTTGCGAAAAAAGGGAAGAAGAAGAAGAGGAAAGATCAATTGATGACACTCCTGCTTCTTCCAAATCTTTCTGTGTTGCTTCATGCCTTGCCTTCCTCTTGGCTTCCTTCTCCATTCTGGATCGCTTTCTGTCCTCTTGTGTAGTCGTTTCCTTATCAATGCCAGCCATGCTGCAAGAATTGACGTCCTTGCGCTGCATGGACAGGAAATTTCGGTCCTCAACGTTGACGATTGTGCTCATGGCATCACTGGTTGCGATGTCAAACAGTTCCTGGATGTCCGCTTTGAAGATGTCTTCATTCATTCTATCGCTGGCACGTTGCCTGGTCCTGTGCTTCTTGAGTGTTTGTAGCGGTCTAAAAGCTTTGAAAGCTTACGGACACAGGAGTCGATCCGTTGAGTTGGGATCCGCGCTCGGGTCCAGACTTCAATCACCCTCTGGCATGCCTGGTTCAGACTGTCGGAGGTGGTTTGCTTTTGATTGATGTGGTGGTATTGCCCCAAGAGGAGGCGTCAAGGCATGTAGGGAGCCTTGACGTGGATAAAGTTCCAGTTGCCATCCCTAGAAGCCAAACTTTTGGAATTGATCGAGTTTGAGCCATCGGACCTACGAAAAAGTACATTATATAATATATATATTCAGAATGGGCGACCTCTAAATATTCACCAATCACGCTGCAATTTTGCACAGACCATGTGGACACTAAATGGACAAAAACCACACTTGTGGAGACTATCTAAGACAATTTTGAAATTTCCCCTATGGATTTGGACCACCCTAATATATATATTATATATATATATATATATATATATATATATATATATAAAACAAAGAAAAGGTTTTTCGAGTTTTATTCTAGGTTGAGTTTTCTGAGAGGTTATTCGACCTTGAGATGTAATCTTCTTTAAATTTTATTCCGTTTCAGTTCACAAATAAAGATTATTTCCGTGTTGAGTCTGTAGATGTATAAAAATACAATTACTATTCTTTGATAATTATTCTTCTCTAAATTTTATTCCGTTTTGAGTCTACACACACACACACACACAATATATATATATATATATATATATATATATATATATATAGCAAACTCACAAGGAAAAAGAAAAATTATTCCAAGACCTTTCGTGTATTCAGCAGTACACCTCGTCAGGGAATGAAGAGAGAAAGCGGGATAGTTCTAAAGCGCTCGTTGAAAACAGAGATATAATTGAAAGAAATATTCTAGAATGTGCATTTATCCATTTTAAAAATAATTTCAGTAACAGTGCTGGAATATATAAAAATTGACAATGTCCTGTTAAAATACCTTTTGCCTCTAATTAACTCTTGTTAATCATGTGCTAATCTCTTTATTTTTCTGTCCCGCTATACATACGTATATATTTTTGTCATCTCGCCTTCTCCCCTCATTCCCTGACGAGGTGTACTGCTGAATACACGAAAGGCCTTGGAATCTTTTTTCTTTTTCCCTGTGGGTTTGCATTATATATATATTAGGGTGTGTTTATGGTATATGGTGAAAAATGCGAAATGAAAATGCAAGGGAGCGGAACCCTTTATTTTGTGAGGATACATGAGAAAACAGAACAGGCAAAATTTCTTTGTAATCCAACAACATTTAGAGGTTGCCCACAGCTGATAGGTATTTTCAATTTATAGGGCAATGGAAATTTTAATTCTCAGTTTAAATGATAAATTGCATCTCCAATATACATCTCCAATAAGTATTCAGAACAAATATATCGTGTGAGTATATTCACTAAATTCATAATTAACGATTAAAGTACATGACACCTCGAGTGTTGGCGTTCATTTTTTCATCATGGCTTTGGAGGCTGTCGGCAAGACTTTACGATGTTCTTCGACGATTTGAATCATGAACTGCATCTGCTCTTCGTTCCGAGTCCTTCCAGCCTTCGTGAATTCTTGAATCAATGCTATGCCTCGCTCTGCGGCATCATTCACTACATTTAAGGAATCCACTCTGATCTTTGCTGAACCAAAGCTGGTGTTGTTTTCCCAGTTTGATGGATCCTCTTGCAGGAAATCGACCGGAAGATCTAGAAGGGTGAACAGATTGTACGTATTGGAAGAGCAAAAGTCTGCCAGGGTCTTTCCTCTTGGATCTGGAATCCAGACTCGTCGGGGGGGAGCTTCTGACCCTTCAACGGAATTCATATTCTCTACCATTTTCCGCTTCTCATCATCATCGACTGCAGGATCGAATAGTGCAAGGCCCACGTTTACCTCATTGAGGTACCAGAGATGCCGATTAAAACTCTTGTACCAGCGGCGTTGGTGTTTTGCAACTTTTGAAGGAGGGCTAAGTCGCTTCGTGGAGCGCTTGCTGCTTCTCTTGCTGAAAACCACGGAAGGACGTAATCTTGAGCAATGAAGAGACAGAAGTCCCGCAACCCAGAAATCAGGCGGTCACTGCTACTTGCTCCACGAGATGTTGAAGGACATTGGTTCATGTGCATCGTGAACTGGTATCTGAACATCCAAATCTTGAAAGAGTAAATTCCACGCGCCATCCACCGTGCTCGGTGCAAAGCCCCTGGAGCCATGAACACAGGACTCCGACGTCCGTGAGGTACTCCTCCCAAGAAAATGACTACAAGTTCAAGAAGCTCTTTGTAGTCATCTCTGGGATGCTTCACTTTCAGAAGGTCATTTGCTTCATGAATCATCTTCTCGGCCCAGGGACTGATCACTGCAGCCGTGTCCTCTTCGTCCGCGGCAGTGGAGTATTCATTAATTTCAGTTGCGGCCAAACATTACGGAAGCTCTGAAAATCGTAATCTCAGGTCCTTTGGAAAGGTCTCCAACAAGGAAAGAAAATACTGCTTCAAGCAGCAGTTTCCAGCACGTGATGTCGACACGCAAAGTAAATCATTTCACGCCCGAGAGCCTGCTCTACTCGCACACACACTCCTCCATGGATGCCGGTGTTGGTGGCTGTCGTGTCAAAGCAAAGAGCTTTGATCTTCTGGCCAAGATCCCAGTTTTCGATGGTTTCGATGATGACGATTGCTGTCCTTTCTGCCTTGGAGTCTGGGAGTTTGGGGATGACTAGAATCTTGCTCATCCCATCCCCGGTAACTAAGATGGCTAGCCTAACGTCGATTTTGTCTCTTCCCATTAAGTCTGCCATAAGTTTTCCATCCCAGTAAAGAAGAGGGCATTCAGGCTTGTAGGAAGCTCTCACCTCTGCTTCGTGGGCTGATCTGTACCTGGATCTGCTGGCCCGAATAGCACTTGGACTGAGGCACATCTCACTTATGCCCTGACCCATTTGCATGCCAAAGGGGATGAGAACACGAGCAGCTGCCCTGTCGCTCATCCGCGTGCGGTCCAATGCCGCAGAGACCTCCGAACTGATTGCCGTCGTCCCACGGCGATGTTTTGGAGCCGACGATGTAACTGGCTTTCTTTCGGGACTTGTTTCCTCACTTGATGACGCTGACGATGAGGTTTCCATAACAACGGTAGCAGAGATTTCTTCCATTTCCTGCACATGCATGTCTTTCCGCTTCAATTCCTGAGCAGTTCTTTCTTGGGCCCTTGCGACTTTTTTGGCAATCTTCTTGTCGACATTTCCATCCTTCCTCTCCGACCCTCCTCCCTTTGAGCAAGCAGGAAGTCCTTGTCCTCCTGAATTTTGATAAGATTTAGGGCATTTTGGTGACCAATGTCGAAAAGGTTGTTCAAGCTTGACCTGAACGCAGCATGGTTGTCCAAATTGGTCTTCGTTTCCGCGAAATTCTCTTCTTCAAACCCTGCCATTCGTCATGCAATTTCCGGACGTGCTTCTTGACGTCGTGCGGATGTTTCGTCGGTAAACCTTCTGTCACCCAGATTTCAATGATGGCTTGTGATGTCGAGGACACACTCTCAGCTAAGGATTTCTTCTCTTCATTGTGGAGATGGAAAGGTACTTCAATACATCACCTCTTGAAGGTAATTGCTGACCGGCAATAGTAGGACTTGATGACCCACAAGCCAGATTGATTTCTTCGATCTTGTACATGCCGCCATCGTTCACCAGTTATCTGTGAATAAGACAAAACAGTGAAATTGGTAAGTTAATTTAACCCACTCATGGATAAAGTACCTCAGGAAAATGTGTAGAAATAAGCCACCCTCTTTGTAACCGTAATCTGTGTTCAAACAATGGTTGGCTGATAACCCATGAACACAATATGTATTAAAATTATAATAATTTTGCGAAATCATGCATACATAACCATTTACAGTATATCCAATCCATATATAAATTTAAAATAATCTACGGTACACTACACTATTTCACTCAGACGATGCGAAAAAAGATGATTGCAATACGCTGAAGCAGAGAGCGTCCAAATTTTATACGCATAAAAATTAAACCTTATAACTATTTTTGGAAACAAAAATATTGCCGGTAAAACAAGTCATTATACTTACAAACAATTCATAATACCATCCATTACAGTGCTAAGTAAAAAAAACGTTTGAAATATATGAATTATTTAAATAACACTTACCGTTATGAGAACTGTGATGCTTCTTGGCCACCATTACGTAAATGCATGAAAGACGTGAGTAATTAAGAGAAACGATTTAGAATTAAAGAAAATTCATTTGTTGGTATACTGAAGTAAAGAAATATGGATTATCAGAACGCAATTGACAAATGCAATTTCTAATTTTGGGGACGCTGTGTATCAAAGCTGGGCACTTGCGGGTTTTTTTGCGGTACTGCGGTACTACCGCACTACCAAACCGGTACCGCATAACGCAGTACCGCAAAGGATCGCTGAAAGTACAGCCTGTACTTTCAGCGATCCTTTGCGGTACTGCGTTATGCGGTACCGGTTTGGTAGTGCGGTAGTACCGCAGTACCGCAGTACCGCAAAAAAAAAACGCAAGTGCCCAGCTTTGCTGTGTATCAATGTGTTAATAAACACTAGAAGTGACTTAAAAAGGGCGCATAAATAAATGAGCATATGGGTAAAACTTTGGGTCTTTGGGCAACCTCTAAATATTTGATGATTTTCCAAAGAAATCATGTGCTTTATTTGCTCCCGGAACCTCATCATTTGCGGGGTTCCGTGACCCGAAATTCACACTTTCAGTTTTTAAAAGCACCCTAAATATATATATATATATGGTGGGCCATATGTCGCTTTACCGAAATGAGTTTCGTTATAATACGAAGGTAAAGTGACTTATGGCCCACCCTGTATAACAATTACTACCTCTAATTAGGGTAAACTAGATCAGTTAAGTTGAAATTAAACAACAACAACGTTTATTATAAAATTAGGATCTTTGAACGGCGAGATTAACTGAAGGAAAAATGCTGATGATAAAAAGAAACATAATTTGTATATATTAAAATATGGCCATGCATACGAAAGGTTTACGATTGCAAATACTTGTGTTTTTTTTGTCCAGTTTGTGTAGAGCAAGCCTTGGGGGATAGTACGAGTGTAATTAGTAAAATTTGGGCTATCTTGGAGAGGAAACACGAACTTACTACGCATTTTGCTCTTGAAGAATCATGCACTCGGACTGATAATAACTGAGGGTATTTGCGAGCCAAACTAACGAAAATAGCATATTCTTTGAACTGAGATAACACGGACGAAAGCCTCGTCAGTACATTGCTTACTCCTCACCCCCACCCCTGTTTGTTTGACAATACTGCTGCCTGCTGTCCGTACCCTAAAATGGGGCGTATGGGTGGAATGATGCTCTATGTGAAAAAATGGTCACCTTGGAATATCTTGGCTTAAATAAATGAAATACAGTGTATGTGAGTGTGTGTGTGTGTATAATATATATATATATATATATATATATATATATATATATATATATATATATATATATATTATATACAGTATATTACTGGAAATAAATAGAAACATTAATTTTGCAATAAATAAAATCTTTTATAAAGGAAATAATTAATTCCCTAAACTTTTAAATCAAGATATGGTGTATTACTTCGATTTAAAATTTAAAATAAATCTTTCTCCAAATACAAAGCCATAAATATTAATGAAAAGATTAAGTTTCTAGATAAGCATTATTGATACATGATACATTGATTCTATATATATATATATAAAATAAAACTCATGAAAATATTATATATATATATATATATATAATATATTTGTCGTGGGTTTTTTATTTTTGTGAGTGTGTTTCCGACCACACACCCACTAATCAATTTTAATTAATTTTAGAATAAATCGTTGGCTTTTTTTTTTTAAATGTGAATGGTTTAAAATATCAAACTTGATTTAATTTGAAGTTTATGTTAATTATCAAATGATAATATAATGTATGTGTATATATATATAATATATATATATATATATTATATATATATATATATATCTATCTATTATTTTAATATATTATGTATGAAGAGTTTTTTTACTGGCGCTTTTAGTAATTATCTTTTAGTAAATGATAAAATATTTTAATTTATATATACACCTTTCCTTTCAACCTTTCAAATGTTCCGTGCGATGATTCCTCATTTCACGAAGGTCAAGCTTGTCGCTCCTCCTCTTGACTTGGACTGGTGAAGTAGTGAGTTGGTTTCTTGTACTCTCCACCTCACAGAGCCAGGTACGTCCGGCTCATCGGGGATTGTTCTGAATCAGGTGTCTAAACTTCTTTTGAAGATGTCCACCGCAACACCACTCGTGTTCCTTAGGTCTTTGGGCAGCTGATTAAACAGTTTTGGTCCTCTTACAACAAAACCATTTTTTTTCAGGGTTAAGGATGTTCCCTGTCTAGCCTTTAATTTGGGAACACGACACAGTCTTCCTTTTCTACTTTCCACTGTTGTTTGGAGAGTTACAGGGTTCAGAATAAGATTAGGGACTAGTTTCAACATTATTTTCCAAGTGTAAATAATGGTGTATCTCTCTCTCTCCTCCTTTCCAGTGAATATAGGTTTAATTCGCGTAACCTTTCCCAGTAATTTAGTTCTTTGCACCCCTTGATCTCGGCTGTGAAGCTTCTCTGAATCCCTTCTAGTTGTCTAATGTCTTCTTTTTTATATAGGCATGTTAGGACCGACAGTATTCCAATTTGGGTATGATCAGTGTTTTCAGTAGAGGAATCATTATATTGCTATCCCTTCGTTTAAAGGTTCTCAGTATCTGCCCAGTTATTCTCTTTGCTCCATTTACTGCAATCTTATTTTGTGTTTCAAATTTCGCATGATCAGTCATTACAACCCCTAAATCTTTTGCTTTAGAATTTCTCTGAATTTCCTCTCCACTTCGGGTATAATATTCCATGGATTTTAGGTCTTCTCTTTTTCCGTACCTTAACAGTTGAAATTTCTCAGTGTTAAACTTCATATTGTTGTCTTCCGTCCACTTGTAGATTTTGTTCATGTCTGTTTCTAGAGATTCTATATCTTCTGGGTTTCTTATTTTTCTACTGATCTTTGTGTCATCGGCAAAGGATGTTACTGTGCTATCTCTGGTAACTTCCTCATCTATGTCAGTTAGCATGATTATGAAGTGTAGTGGAACTAATACTGTTCCTTTTTGGTACTAAGTTCAGGACTTCTGATTCTGATGAAGATATTCCTTGTACTGTAACGACTTGACACCGCTCATTAAGGAAATTATATATCCATTTCCCTACTTTTCCTGTTATTCCCATATATTTCAGTTTATGTATTATGATTCCATGGTCGCACTTGTCGAACGCTTTGGCAAAGTTTGTGTATATTACATCATAGTTTTCATTACTTTCAAGTGCCTCGGATCGATCTCCTCCTTTATATATTGGGACTATATTTCCGCTCTTCAGGATGCCCGGTATTTCTCCCCGGCTCACCGATTGCATTCTTGCAGTTTTTGATCAGTGTGGCATTCCATTTATCCGGTCCTGCCGCTGAGTGTGCTTTTAGTTTCCCCATATCTTGTGTGATATCATTTGTCGTGAAGTCGAAGTCGGTTATACTTTCCCCTTGTAGTTCTTCTTCAAAGAACGCGTTTCTCTCGCATATCATGTCAGTTTTTGGGATACTGAAAGATGATTCGTACTGAGCTTTTAATATTTCAGATACTTCTGTTAGCTCATCAGATAAAGCACTGTTCTCATTTTTCAGAGGTCCGATAGTCGCATGGTTTTTCGACTTCCTTTTTGCGAAATTATAGAAGTACTTTGAGTTAACCTTTATCGCTTCTATAGCCTCGTCTTCTCCTTTTTCTGTATGCTTCTCAATTAGTTCCTGTCTGACGTCATCGATACTCTGCAGTTTATCATTTAATATTTTTCTGATGTTGTTATCTTTACAGTTATTTAGTTTTGCAGTCACTCTTTTTCTCTTTCGGAACAATGACCTCGTTTGTCTCTCGAACCTGCTTCTCTTTCCTCTTTGTTGTATTTTTGGGACATGTCTTTTCGCAATTTCTAACGTCTTCTCCTCTAAAGTCATTAGCATCTGTTCCGTTGTCTTGTCCTCGAAAATGGTTTTCCAATCTATAACTTCCATGCTGGATGTAACATCTTCCCACAAGTTCCCAGTTTATAGCTTTGGGGTGAAAATTAAAAATTTCGAATTTGCTTCTTTTTGTTGTTCGTGTTCTTTCCTTTCCTGTTGCTTTTATATTGGTTGTTATTTCAATGATGTGGTCCGATATTATAGTTGGGGATATTCTACATTTATCAAATAGGTTGCTGTTGTTTGTGAACACCAAATCTAGGCAGTTGTTTTTCTTGTGTTTTCTGTTATTTCTTGCGTTAACATAAATTCATCAGTTAGAGCCAGTAGCATTTTTTACCTGCTCTGGTCTTCCCGTGTGCCCCCCTTGTCCTGGTGTATACATATATTTTTTCCTATCCTTTTATATTTCATGAATGGGAAATTAAAATCACCACAGAGAAAAATATTTGGGGTTGGAGAGTGTAGATCTTTTACTAAGTTTCTTACCTCTGTAATGGAATCTGAAAATTTTGAGGTTGGCTTGTTTGGGGGTCTGTACATTACAATTAGTACCATATTTAATTTTTCAACTTTTGCTGCTACACATTCTACGTAGCTATTTGAGGTACTTATAGTCATTTCTGCGATATGCCTTTCGCGTGTGTAAATAGCACATCCTCCTTTACGTTTCACTGTTCTGTCGGCTCGGAGGATGTTATAGTTGTCAATTTGTATTTCTTTTTTATCAACACAGAACTCACAGTTTTCACAGTTCGCCTGGCAGTCCTTTAGATGAGTTTCCGTGAGGCATGCAAAGTCTGCTCCGGCTTCTTGCATGAGTCCTTTCAGGTATAAAACTTAGTCCGGGGAATGATTTGATTTAAGACCCTGAATGTTGGCTCGGATTATTTTTATTTTTTTCTATCGTTTTCGCATACAGGTGGTTCCGATTCGTTTTCCAATGGTGGTGCCGGTTTCGTTGCCTTGTGGTCCTCCGAGAATTTGCTTCTTTTCATCTTTGTCGGTACCAATATATATATGTATGTGTGTATGTATATATATATTATATATATGTATATACATATATATAATATATATATATGTATATATATGTATATTATATATATATAATATATATATACAGGGTGGGCGGAAAGTAGCTCCCTATTTTGGATTGGTAAAAAAATACGTATATTATCCATTTATTTCAGAAGAAATAATATGAAAAGGTAGGCATACATGGTAGGTTTTCTCTAAAATTCAATGTGGGCTCCAACTCTTTCCACCAGCTTCTGGAGCCGCCCAGGAATGGCGTCCACTGACTTTAGCAGGAACTCCGGCGGGATGGAGGACATGACTTCCCGAATTCGGTCCTCCAGTTCTTCCAATGTCCTCGGTTTGGTGCGGTAGACTTCTTCCTTTACCCACCCCCAAAGAAAGAAGTCGCACGGTGTCAAGTCGGGGCTCCTGGCTGGCCATTGATGTGGACCACGACGACCCATCCAACGCCCAGGGAAGTGGGCATCCAGCCACTCACGGACAACAAGAGCGAAGTGCGGAGGGGCGCCATCTTGCATAAATATCAGATCGTCGATGTTCTCCCATGTGCTGACAACCGGCCAGACCTCGTTTCGCAACATAGCAAGGTACCGCTCAGCATTCATGGTGTTGCGCAGAAGGAACGGGCCCACAACCTGATCTGAGGTCATACCACACCACACCGTTACACTGAACCGATTCTGCCGTTTTTCAGCGGTAACCGTGCGACTTCTTTCTTTGGGGGTGGGTAAAGGAAGAAGTCTACCGCACCAAACCGAGGACATTGGAAGAACTGGAGGACCGAATTCGGGAAGTCATGTCCTCCATCCCGCCGGAGTTCCTGCTAAATTCAGTGGACGCCATTCCTGGGCGGCTCCAGAAGCTGGTGGAAAGAGTTGGAGCCCACATTGAATTTTAGAGAAAACCTACCATGATGCCTACCTTTTCATATTATTTTTTCTGAAATAAATGAATAATATACGTATTTTTTACCAATCCAAAATAGGGAGCTACTTTCCGCCCACCCTGTATATATATATATATATATATATATATATATATATATATATATATATATACAGTGTATATATATATATATGTATGTATATATATATATATATGTATGTATGTATGTATGTATGTATATATGTATATTTTATTAATTACCTTCTTTTAGTACAGTAGGCTACTTTAACATCATAAAATATTTACACAGAAATCATTAAAGTTAATTGCAAATCATTATTTTAATTTAATATTTATTTGTTTAGTAAAATATAATATAGCTGATTACGAATTGAAATATTTTTACTTCATTCTACTGAAGTTCCATTTTCAATAATAATAATAATAATAATAATGAAAAATTCTATTTAAGAAATATTTTTTATAAATACCTGTACTTTCCGTTCCTTTTTTTTCTGTTTACGATGAGCGATGTAACCCTTAAATTAAAATTTTAAGTAAAGCTTTTATGTAAAAAATAATAATAATTTTACTAAATAAAAAAAAAATTTAAATAAAATTTTTTTTTTTCTAACAAATTTATGATTTGCAGCGAGCACTGCACAGACAGGATTTTTTTTTTATTTCTAAGCTCTAAATCCAGGTGAATAATTAATAAGGATTATATATATATATATATATATACCTTTCAACCTTTCAAATGTTCCGTGCGATGATTCCTCACTTCACGAAGGTCATATATATATATATATATATATATATATATATATATATATATATATATATATATATATATATATATATATATATATATATATATATATATATATATATATATATATATATTTTGGCTTGTCGATGTCGTTCCCTATAATAAATGAAATTAAATAAATGATTGTTTGAGGTTTGAGGTCACCAGATCTTTCGATCAAATAAATAAATAATGTTATTAAATAAAGGAAGGTGATTAATAAGCTTCGTTCATTTCCCCTTTAATTAAACAAAACAAGAAAATGATAAAAGTCAACAAAAGGTTACAATTAATTAATTGTTTTAGTAAGAAAAGTTCATGAATTACTGATTAGCGTTGATAACAAAAGGACAGATGCATTATTATATAGTAAGTGAGAGGGGAATTTCATTATTGAGTGAGTTAATACGTCCCGCGATTGAATTTGGAATTATTTAAGTTTTGGAATTAATATGGGCCCTGCGAAGGCCCTTTTCTACTTTGTTACATGGCGAGCGCCAGTTCAACCGTGGGATGTATCTTGAACTGGATGCTTCGAGGGTATCTCGACTCGAGGAGCGATGTGACGTTATTTTGTTCGCGGCCGTGTCTCGATAAACAAAGCCAGCCTTATGTGAAATGGCGAAGGCGGCATCGATAGCACAATGGGCTTCTTGCGAAGGCAGAAGGAGTCGCTGCAGGAAATGTTGACGGTGTCTAAAAAATTGCCTGAAGCGTTTTTTTATTACCATATATATATATATATTTATAAAATCTTTGGTTTGCTTGCTTTCCCCCGAATTGTTCATTCTGACGAAGGTCAAGCTTTTCACTCCACCTGAGACCTACAGTTTAACGTGGAATCGGAACCACGCCCCACCAGCAGCCCAGCGTCTTAACCACTAGGCCACCCAGGGTACCCATTTATCCACCAACCACTTTCTTTATTGTGTGGAAGGATGAATAGCTGGGTTTTGATGCGCGCCGGCTGCCATCACCGGGTCTGGATCCCGGGGCCGATGGATTCGTAGTCAACGACGCTAACCACTACACCATATATATATATATATATGGGATGAATTTCACAATAAAACACGTGAAATGAATAAATGCTGCAAACCCACAAGGAAAAAGAAAAAACGAAAGGCCTTGGAATCGTTTTCTTTTTCCTTGTGGGTTTGCAGCATATATATATATATATATATTATATATATATATATGTTTGAGACATACATGTCAATAACTCAGGTATAAGTAGGAGGAAAAGCTTGACTTTTTTACAGTTACAGAAAAAACAGCTCCGCCCATACACCCATACACTCCAGGAAGGAAGGTCTGTATCTATCATGGACGACCAACCATGATGGGAAAATTCAACATCGAATCAAGAAGTACGATAGGAAGTGTATACCGTAACGAACAGCTATCATGAACTGGGACTTCAACCTGACTCTCCTAAAACACATCACGCGTCGTATCCATTAAGGGTTGACAGCACCCTGGTCTTGGGTGCTCATTTGTTTTCAAAGTTGTCACGATTGGAGAAGACTCATAGACCAAGACGCGTCGGATTGCAATCTTTACTATCACGTGTAGGCAAAAGAGTTACGAGCGGAGTAAGGATTAAAAATTAAATTCTTGATTGAAAGATTTGGTTGGTTGGTCAATTTAACTTTCTTCATACAACAGCGGGAACACAACCAACCGATAAAAATAGGACCCCTTTTAAAGGGGAACTGAATCGAACGAAGTAGATGACATGCAGCGGACGCATCACTATATACATTAATTTGTACACTTTTAATTTTCATTGCTTGATATTACTTTACAATTTGAGGGTTGACTACTTCATTTCATTACAAACGTTCAATATTTTACCAATTCTTTAAGTTTTGAACGTATTCTGTATTTTTAAACCAATTATTATTTATATTTTATTAAAAATGTACTTATTGTAATTCATTCAGTTATAAATTCATAAACGGCTTAAATCCATAAAAACTAATAAATAACTAATTTTTTTAATAAAATATTTCATTTCCTTTTTTTAATTTAAATTTTCTTTGATTTTTCTCTAATTTTGAGAGTAATTCGTTTATTATTTTTTTATTAGAAGCAATACTGTATAAAGATAAACTGTAAAATGTGTGTGTGTGTGTGTGTGTGTGTGTGTGTGTGTGTGTGTGTGTGTTATGCGATTTTCTCATGGCTATTGCTAAGGATACAAATATCCACTTAAGTAGAAGTATACATTTTCAAAAACAATAAACTTAATAAGTACTTGCTTAGGATAATGATAAGATTTACAAATTCGTTTTCAGTTTGTATCATTTCATTAAGTGAATTTTAGATCCTTATTTATTGTGTTATTTTTGTTTATATTTCCATTATTTCTATTAAACCTGTATCCAACATCTAATTGCACGATTTTTGCATTCTATTTTTTTCCCCCATTAAAGTTGTGTTGTACGTATCTTGGATCAGTTTTTTCCCATTAGTTCCATTAAGGTTGTATCATGTATTTTGAATCTTTTATCTTTCGGCCAACTGATTCCGTGGTTCTCAGCAGTTGGAGAATCATCTTAGGAGTGATGAATAATTCTATTGATAAGTAAAATCGACCTTATCAACTCGTACAGAGTTGAAAGAGCGTACGTATACGAGACTAAAGAGAATCAACCTTTCATTTATTTGAAAGCAGCTAACTAATCACGAGATTATTGTGTGTATATATAGGATATTTAATCGATATAGAAAAGTTTATACTCTAAATTCGGTTCTTTAGGTCTACTTTAAGTAATATATCTTACATTTTTGTCTAATTGTACTTTTGACAAGTACAAGGTACGTCCATTAGTTTATGCAGCGTGTGATCTTTAAACATCTGACACTTCAAAAAGATGCTAATTTTTTATTAACTAAAAAAAAGCATAAATTGTTACTGTACTTTCTCTACACACGAGGCATTAATTCCCTAGTGCAAAACGCGCTTGACGTGATGTCCGCTCGGTTCATTAATAATTTAATTTGCGCACGAACAACATAATTTTGAAGTACTCTGGACGGAGTATTCGTTGAAGTGAGAAATTTTTCTTTCAATTGATTCGACTCTTCTATCGCGTGTGGATTCTGTTTAAACACTCTATCTTTAAATAATTCCACGGATAAAAGTCACAGGGATTTAGATGTGGTGATGTTAGTGGCCATGATATTTCTTTATCATAAGCCGCAGGAAATCTGTTGGACAAGACTCTTGCGTCGAAAGTATCGTGAATTGAGAGAAAATCAAATAGGGCATGTTTTGCCCTGACTAATTCCCCATGTGTAGAGAAGGTCCAATAAAAATTTTATGCTTTTATTTCAGTTAATAAAAAACAATACAAACTTTTTAAAGTGTCACACGTGTTTAAAAATATATCACCCTGTATATGCATATACATTATGCAGATATACAGTTTCGTGATGAACTGTGCGAGTATATCAATACATATAACTAACTAATGGACAAAAATAATACATGTTTTACTTAAAATATCGTAACGTACTGAATGCAGTGTGTGTGTGTGTGTGTGTGTGTGTGTGTGTGTGTGTGTGTGGTGTATAAAAAAAACACGAAATAATATATTTTTTTTTAATTAAACATTTGTGTGTTTAAAAAAAGAAGGAGAATTTCATGTTTTACAAAATGAAGCATATTATTTTTTATTTGCAAAGCTCTTTTATATATATATATATATATATATATATATATATATATATATATATATTATATATGTGTGGTGTGTGTGTATGTATGTATGTATGTAAGAAATACATATTTTCCAATTCCAAAACGTTTGGCTCGTATTAAAATGAGTTAAATTTTGTTGTACTGAAAATACGGTTACTGCGTGTTCACTCCTCTATACACCACTTCCCGTTAAATCCGCAACAAAGTTTCAGTAACGTTGGGTCTGTTTAGTACTCAGATGACCGGCGTCCGCATTCAGACGATGTAAAGGCCCGTACGTAGATGGTTCGGATTCCACGTAAATAAAATTGTAGTTCCCTCTCCCCTCCGCCACGAATGTGGCAAAACAACTCCAAACATTACACTGGCCAACAAAATGAAACTTTTTTTTCTCATCACAAACATGATCACACTTTTCTTAATGCATTTTTCGCGCTGATTCCGAATCTGGTTTTATTTCTTTTCTAGCACGTATAGTTATATAGATACACTGGTTTTGATATTTTTAAGTTTTTGATTTGCTAATAGAAATTTATGGATGTATAGATCACACTTAGGAATGCTAAACAACAAATACATCATATACCTTATTCAATGTACTTATAAATAAAGAATATATACATTATTTTATTAAAAGCGCTGTGAGTGTGATTTCCTTTTGTAAATTTGGCCTGGATTGTCACGATACAGCATCCAACAATGGTCCGCCATCATGCTTTCATTCCAATATCCTTGGTAGCGCTTCTCCATCATCTGAATATCTTGATGGAAGCGCTCTCTTTGCTCGTCACTCACTGCACCAAGGTTTTCAGGAAAGAAATCTAAGTGGGAATGCAGGAAGTGAATTTTTAACGACATTCGACACTCCATTTCTTTGAAGGCATCAAGGAGGTTCTTGACTCCATCCTTATACGCAGGTGACTTGTTGCTTCCAAGAAAGTTTTCACATATTCATTTGAACGCCAGCCAAGCCTTCAATTCCAGCGGACTTAGGACTTTTTCAAATTCTGTGTCATTCAAAACCTCCCTTATTTGTGGCCCAACAAAAATTCCTTCCTTCAATTTTGCTGCAGTAACCTTCGGAAATTTCCTTGAAAGGTATTGGAACCCTTCAGAATTGACTTTACCCATTGCTTTAACAAAATTCTTCATTAAACCAAGTTTAATGAAGAGGTGGCAGATAGATCTTTTGGGGATCCACTAAAGGGACAGACTGAACATTGCTTATCCCTGGGACATATGTATACCTAAGTGGCCAGTCACTTTTGGTGTAATGTTCTATAGTGGCGCGACTGTCCCACAGGCAAAGGAAACAACAAAATTTTGTGAATCCTGACTGCATACCCATAAGCATTCCTATAACTTTTAGATCTCCACAAACATTCCATTGACGACTGTCGTATTTGATTGCCTTAAGTAGTATATCCATATTGTCATCTGTCTCTTTTAGATGGACGGAATGGGCAATGGGGATGGATGGCATTATATTACATTATGCAAAAGAACTGCTTTCAGGCTTCTCTGCGACGAATCAATAAAGAGGCGCCACTCAGATGCCACATACGTCTGAGATATGGCTATAAATAGTCCATTGATGTCACGGCAATAACAGAGAGGACCGTCTACTGAAAAGAATGCTGTTAATTCAAAATTCCGCTTTCGGTAGTAACTAATACGAACATTGTTCTCAAGTAAATTGTTCTCCTTTAGTCTTGAGGCGATAAGTCTCTAAGAAGATCATTCATCTGTCCTTGGGTTAACTTTTTAGGCTGTAAATGTCTACCTTCAAAAGTGTACTCTGGTTCTGTAGATGGTCCGGAAACGCCAGTTGCACCTTCATCACTTTCCATGTCATCTATGATAGAATTTAGCCTATCACTTGGGGGAATTGGAATGGGCAATGTTTCATCATGTTTTACTGGTCTACGTGCTGAATCCAAGTTTGGATATACAATCTGGTGTTTGTTCTTGCAGAAAACCCCATTAAGTTCACACTACAAAATAACAGTCTTCATGATGATCTCTCGGCTCCCTCCATATCATGGGTATGGCAAATGGCATTGAAGCTTTCTTTTTGTTAAGCCAATCACGTAATCCATTTGAACAGCCAGAACAGATTTGATGTGGCGCCCATGGTTTATCTTGGTCACCTAGATGGCAACCAAAGTATAGCTTGTATATTTTCTTAATGTCGGTTGTAATACTTCGTCGCTGTGTTTTAGTTGTCAACTGGCCGCATACGAAACAGAACTTGTCGGAGTCATTCTTACATTGTTGAGGCATGTTGACTGACCTGAGCAAACTATAAATTCAAAAAAAATGTACACCAACTTGACACAACAAGTTCTTGGACTGGACTGATCTTTTGACACATAAAGCACGGCGTTGTTGCCTGAATCACAATGCTGCTAGACGTAAAAGCTCACACCTGAAATACATAAGATGTATAATTAAGATAATTGAAATAAATAAGATGAATAAACTAAAAAAACACAATAAAATAAACACAATCAAATGTTGAAATATTAGTATTTTGCCTATTTAAAATGTTAAATCTGTGTAGTTATATATATGCCTTCATCTTGAAAACTATACGTGCTAGAAAAAATCTGAATGCAGTTTTGGAATCAGCGTGAAAAATGCTATCCAGCCACCACAAATGTTACTCTGATGAAAAATCTTTGTTGACCAGTGTTATTATTATTATTATTATTACTATTACTATTATTACTAAAACTACCAATATTTGAAATTGTAAATCATTATTCACAACACATTCGGATGTCAATATTGGCCCAACCCAAACGATCTAACTCGCCTTATCACAAAAACAACCGAAATAAGTTGTCAACCACATAATACAATTAGTGATGAGGGTCAGAAACTAGCACTGCAGCTCTGAGGCCAGTTAAAGCAGCTCATTGCGCTAACTCCTGTATTGTTATTACTAACACCGTAGGGAGTCATCGAACACACTACCTCAGTGTCTTCACTTCGCCTGCAGGGAAACGGTGTTACCCAATGAGTCACAGTCGCTGGCTGTTAATCACATAACACCGCACCCCCGCAAGTAATGTATCATCCGTGATATTGATCTTCTGCTTGCAAGCATATAATAACATCATATGTTTTCAGCTACACTACAGCTGTTAAAGCAAAGTCTCTCTCTCTCTCTCCATATATATATATATATATAGTCATGCGGTTTGCTTCTACAAAGCTTCAATTTAATATTTAGGAGAAATCCAATGACAAGGAGGAATGTAAATGCCATGAAAAGTCTTCTTTAATGCGCAACGTTTCGAGCAATACGCTCATCATCAGGCTAGATAATAACAATATGAAATTAGAATCAATAAATAAATGTGAACAAGACAAAATAATTTCTATAAAAGCTAAAAGAAGAGGGTTAAATTCAAAGTTATAAAAATTTACATATAAAATTACAAGAATTTTAAAAGTTATTTTTAAATTACATATAGTAAATTTGAAATTAGTACACTGGAATAATTAACACTAATACAATGGAATAATTAACACTAATACAATGGAATAATTCACTACGAACCTTTCAATGCTGGTTCCGAGGCACGAGTAATTTAAAACAAAACAAAACAGGAAACAAGCTATGGGTTGGGCGGTTGGAGTTATAAGTTAGGGGAGGGGGGATTATAAAAAATTGGGGTGGGGGGAGGGGGTTTATAAAAAATTTAGAGGGACAGCTGAGGAATCCACGTTTAGGAAGGGGTCAATGTTTTAATATAAAGAGATTCCAAAATTCTAAGTGAGTTAGGACAAGAATTACAACCGAGAATTTTAAAATTATCTAAAGTGACATCAGTTTTACATTTTATACTGTGTTCCCGAATACTGGAGGCTTCTATTTTATTTAAAATTTTACCTGTTCGGCAACTTATTCCCATATGCGAATAGAAGCCTCCAGTATTCGGGAACACAGTATAAAATGTAAAACTGATGTCACTTTAGATAATTTTAAAATTCTCGGTTGTAATTCTTGTCCTAACTCACTTAGAATTTTGGAATCTCTTTATATTAAAACATTGACCCCTTCTCTAAACGTGGATTCCTCAGCTGTCCCTCTAAATTTTTTATAAACCCCCCTCCCCCCACCCCAATTTTTTATAATCCCCCCTCCCCTAACTTATAACTCCAACCGCCCAACCCATAGCTTGTTTCCTGTTTTGTTTTGTTTTAAATTACTCGTGCCTCGGAACCAGCATTGAAAGGTTCGTAGTGTTAATTATTCCATTGTATTAGTGTTAATTATTCCATTGTATTAGTGTTAATTATTCCAGTGTACTAATTTCAAATTTACTATATGTAATTTAAAAATAGCTTTTAAAATTCTTGTAATTTTATATGTAAAATTTTTATAACTTTGATTTAACCCTCTTCTTTTAGTCTTTTTTAGAAATTATTTTGTCTTGTTCACATTTATTTATTGATTCTAATTTCATATTGTTATTATCTAGCTGATGATATGAGCGTATTGCTCGAAACGTTGCGCATTAAAGAAGACTTTTCATGGCATTTACATTCCTCCTTGTCATTGGATTTCTCCTAAATATTATTATATATATATATATATATATATACTATATATATAATATATATATATACCAGGTGTTATAAAATTACCTAGTAAACTTTTATATGAACACAGTATCTGAACAAAAATTTGGCGATATTTAACAATTTTATTTCAGATACAGCAACAATAAAAAAAAGCAACAATAATTGTTTATTTTAGATGTTCAAAGTGTCTTCCTTTAACTTGAACACATTGTTCACAACCTCCAACTACTGATCGATAGGCATATAAAAGTTTACTAGGTAATTTTAGAACCCCCTGTGTGTATATATATATATATATATATAATAAAAGCAAACAACCACAGAGAAAAGGAATTTCTTTCTTGTCCCTGAAGATGTAAATATATCACGAAAGCGCTCTGATTTCGTGTTTCTTTTTCCTTTTCCCTGTGGTTGTTTGCTTATTAATAAGATCACGTGTTATTCTGTGATTTTACTGCATATATACATATATATATACACACGTATACATATATACGTATACTAGCATGGCCGCTGCGCAAGGCGCAGCAAAAGGTCCCCGAAACACAACACTGGGGGACTGAGAGGGACGGGTGTGACACTAAAACCTCCCCTGGTTCTCCCTTAATGTGTATACTAAATTTGGTGTAGGTTACCCTAGCTGTTACAGCGTGTATAAATGAACATAGAACAAACAGACATCATCTTTATCCATATATATATATATATACAGGGTGGCGCAAAAGCTGCGCATCATAGGAATTTTCACTGTTGAATATAATATATTAATTTTTTTTCTTTTAGGTAGGGGATGGCTGCGAAATTAACAATAGACGAGAGGGTGAGCTTGATTTTAATGTATGGAATACCAGGTACAACAAATCGATGAATCGGTAGAATGCTATTAGATATTGTGGAACATTAGCCCTTACCCAGGAAATCTGTGAAGCCACCAGAAAAGAGCGTTTTGGATTTAATCTTGACAAATAACAGAGATAATAACACTGGGCAACAAAGATTTTTCATCAGAGTAAATTTGTGGTGGCTGGATAGCATTTTTCACGCTGATTCCAAAACTGCATTCAAATTTTGTCTAGCACGTATAGTTTTCAAGATGAAGGCATATATATAACTACACAGATTTAACCATTTTAAATAGGCAAAATACTAATATTTCAACATTTGATTGTGTTTATTTTATTGTGTTTTTTTAGTTTATTCATCTTATTTATTTCAATTATCTTAATTATACATCTTATGTATTTCAGGTGTGAGCTTTTACGTCTAGCAGCATTGTGATTCAGGCAACAACGCCGTGCTTTGTGTGTCAAAAGATCAGTCCAGTCCAAGAACTTGTTGTGTCAAGTTGGTGTACATTTTTTTAAATTTATAGTTTGCTCAGGTCAGTCAACATGCCTCGACAATGTAAGAATGACCCCGACAAGTTCTGTTTCGTATGCTGCCAGTTGACAACTAAAACACAGCGACGAAGTATTACAACCGACATTAAGAAAATATACAAGCTATACATACTTTGGTTGCCATCTAGGTGACCAAGATAAACCATGGGCGCCACATCAAATCTGTTCTGGCTGTTCAAATGGATTACGTGATTGGCTTAACAAAAAGAAAGCTTCAATGCCATTTGCCATACCCATGATATGGAGGGAGCCGAGAGATCATCATGAAGACTGTTATTTTTGTAGTGTGAACTTAATGGGGTTTTCTGCAAAGAACAAACACCAGATTGTATATCCAAACTTGGATTCAGCACGTAGACCAGTAAAACATGATGAAACATTGCCCATTCCAATTCCCCCAAGTGATAGGCTAGATTCTATCATAGATGACATGGAAAGTGATGAAGGTGCAACTGGCGTTTCCGGACCATCTACAGAACCAGAGTACACTTTTGAAGGTAGACATTTAGAGCCTAAAAAGTTAACCCAAGGACAGTTGAATGATCTTGTTAGAGACTTATCGCTCTCTAAAGAGAAATCAGAGCTTCTCGCCTCAAGACTAAAGGAGAACAATTTACTTGAGAACAATGTTCGTATTAGTTACTACCGAAAGCGGAATTTTGAATTAACAGCATTCTTTTCAGTAGACGGTCCTCTCTGTTATTGCCGTGACATCAATGGACTATTTACAGCCATATCTCAGACGTATGTGGCATCTGAGTGGCGCCTCTTTATTGATTCGTCGCAGAGAAGCCTGAAAGCAGTTCTTTTGCATAATGGTAATATAATGCCATCCATCCCCATTGCCCATTCCGTCCATCTAAAAGAGACATATGACAATATGGATATACTACTTAAGGCAATCAAATACGACAGTCGTCAATGGAATGTTTGTGGAGTTTTAAAGTTATAGGAATGCTTATGGGTATGCAGTCATGATTCACAAAATTTTGTTGTTTCCTTTGCCTGTGGGACAGTCGCGCCACTATAGAACATTACACCAAAAGTGACTGGCCACTTAGGTATACATATGTCCCAGGGATAAGCAATGTCCAGTCTGTCCCTTTAGTGGATCCCCAAAAGATCTATCTGCCACCTCTTCACATTAAACTTGGTTTAATGAAGAATTTTGTTAAAGCAATGGGTAAAGTCAATTCTGAAGGGTTCCAATACCTTTCAAGGAAATTTCCGAAGGTTACTGCAGCAAAATTGAAGGAAGGAATTTTTGTTGGGCCACAAATAAGGGAGGTTTTGAATGACACTGAATTTGAAAAAGTCCTAAGTCCTAAGTCCGCTGGAATTGAAGGCTTGGCTGGCGTTCAAATGGATATGTGAAAACTTTCTTGGAAGCAACAAGTCACCTGCGTATAAGGATGGAGTCAAGAACCTCCTTGATGCCTTCAAAGAAATGGAGTGTCGAATGTCGTTAAAAATTCACTTCCTGCATTCCCACTTAGATTTCTTTCCTGAAAACCTTGGTGCAGTGAGTGACGAGCAAGGAGAGCGCTTCCATCAAGATATTCAGATGATGGAGAAGCGCTACCAAGGATATTGGAATGAAAGCATGATGGCGGACCATTGTTGGATGCTGTATCGTGACAATCCAGGCCAAATTTACAAAAGGAAATCACACTCACAGCGCTTTTAATAAAATAATGTATATATTCTTTATTTATAAGTACATTGAATAAGGTATATGATGTATTTGTTGTTTAGCATTCCTAAGTGTGATCTATACATCCATAAATTTTCTTATAGCAATATCAAAAACTTAAAAATATCAAAACCAGTGTATCTATATAACTATACGTGCTAGAAAAAAATAAAACCAGATTCGGAATCAGCGCGAAAAATGCATTAAGAAAAGTGTGATCATGTTTGTGATGAGGAAAAAAAGTTTCATTTTGTTGGCCAGTGTAATAAATAAAAAGGTAACGCACACAACGTTCTCCGACCATAACCTCATTGATATACAATTGAAGTTAGCACCCAGAGGTCCGAAAACGCATCCCAGAGAGTTAGAAAGAATATTTGAAGGCTTAAATATAAATTCAAAAAAAGTAAATTGGGAAAACTTAAATAGAGATTTAAAGGAAGTAAATTATGAATTGCTACTTCACGAAAAGACTCCACAAGAATTACTATGTATAATAGAGACTGAAACCAAACCTATAATACTGAAACATATTCCAGAGAGACAGAAAAGAAAACGTAGCAAGCTCGAGAGGAAAATCAGGACACTATTCAGACAACGGAGACAAACAGTAAAACATCCTCACAGATGCAGAACTGATGCAGTGTGACTCAAACTAGAAAGAAAAATAGGCGAAATAGAAATGGGCCTAAAGCATTCATACACAAGACAAACGAGGAGGAAAACAAGGTAGAAGAAAACAAAAAATAACCCAAAATACTCATACACGTTTGCAAAAAGGAAAATGCAGTGTAAAAAGAGTATTGGTCCGTTGATAGACGGAAGGCCAAATACACAAATGACCTGAAAAAAATAAGCGAACTGCTTAGGGAACAATTTAACTCTGTGTTCAGCACCCCTAAGTCCGAGATGTAAGTAGAAAACCCAGACGAATTTTTCGACATAGATACGAATCAGCCAAGAACAAATTCCGGCAGAAACCTATTAATAGACTTCGAGTTCTCGGAAGATGTAATTAAGGCTTTATTACAGATGCGAGACAATTCAGCGCCAGGGCCAGACACATGGAGTGCCACGTTTCTGAAGAAAAATTAGAAGCAAAACTACCTACTACCTACAAGAAAAGGACTTATACAACCCACATCAACGTGGTTTCAGGGCTGGAAGATCATGCCTATCATAGCTATTAGATTACCAGGAGAAAATATTGGAAACATTGTGTCGAGGACAAAACATAGATGTAATATACTGACTTTGCGAAGGCTTTCGATAAATGTGACCATGGAATTATAGCACACAAACTTAAGAATACAGGAATTACTGGAAAGCTAGGAAGATGGATATAATTTAATTCATTGACGCAAAGAACACAAAAGGTGGTGGTAAACGAAGTTAAATCGGAAGTCTTGGAAGTCGTGAGCTCTGTCCCACAAGCGACAGTATTAGCTCCCTTGCTGTTCATAATAATGATTGCAGATATTAAGGACAGTATTGTATCATGTTTCGCAGATAACACAAAGGAAATATTGAACGAAGGTGACGTACAAAAATTACAAAACGACATTGAAACCTTATTCAAGTGGGCAGAAGACAACAATATGAAGTTCAACGAAGAAAAATTCCAACTTCTAAGATATGGTAATAACAAGGAGCTGCAGAATAAGAGGTACAAAACTCTGCAAGACAAACAGATAACACCAAATCTACAAGTCAGGGATCTTGGTAATAATGTCGTCGGATACAGAATTCAGAAAGCACTACAACATAAAAATTACAACGGCTAGTAAAATAATGGGAATCATCTGGAGGAGCTTCCGCAGCAGAAAAGCAAACATCATACTCAAATTATGGAAGAATCTAGTCCTACTAATAATTGAATATTGCTTAATACTCAGAAGCCCATAAAGAAAACGAGACATTGCGAACATTGAAGCTATGCAAAGGACTTTAACGTCTAAGATAGAGGAAACGGAAGGTGAAGACTACTGGTCTCAACTACAATCCCTGAAACTCTACTCTCTGGAAAGAAGGCGCGAGCGGTACACAATAACATACATATGGAAAATACTTCAGGGCTTTGTCCCTAACCTTAGATGAAATAGAAACAAACTGGAATGAGAGAAGAGGCAGATTTTGTACAGTCCCAGCTGCTGTGGGACAAGGGGCCATGAAAATGAGGATGAAAAATTCCCTCAGAAGACGAGGCCCAAAGCTTTTCAATGCTCTACCGAGAGAAGTAAGGAATCTCCAGCACACCGACCTGAATAATTTCAAGAACTAGCTGGACAGATTCCTGTGCAAAGTCCCTGACCAGCCATGCGTGGCTGGCTACGAGGGCAGGAGGAGATCAGATAGCAATTCCCTCCTTCACCAAATCCCGCAAATGAGGCGGGATGCTGCAGAGGGGTCGACCGCAGGTCGATCCTGAACCGTCGTTCGAACTCAAAGTAACAAAGTATATATATATATATATATATATATATATATTATAGGCGATATATTGCGCCTCGGTGGTGTAGTGGTTAGTGTCGCTGACTACGAATCCATCGGCCCCGGGTTCGAGACCCGACGGCAGCCAGCGCGCAGCAAAACCCAGCTGTTCATCCTTCCACACAATGAAGAAAGTGGTTGGTAGATAAATGGGTACCCTAGGTGGCTTAGTGGTTAAGACGCTGTGCTGCTGATGAGGCGTGGTTCGGATTCCACGTTAAACTGTAGGTCTAAGGTGGAGTGAAAAGCTTGACCTTCGTCAGAATGAACAATTCGGGCGGAAGCTAACCAAAGGTTAACCAAAGGTTATATATATTAGTGGTGGACCGGATGTCAGTTTTTCAACATCTGCGGATGCGGATCTTTAATTTCAATATCCGCGGATGCGGATATTTAGTTAATCTATCAAATATTATATAGAATTATGAATATATGACAATTTTCAAATTTCGTGATATTACTGTTATGGGAGGCAATGCATAAGAATTAAAATTAATATTAATGTTTTCATTATGATAAAAATAATAACTTTCTCAAGAGTTTCAGCCACAGAAAATTCAATGAAACAAGTTTCATTCAATTTTCTGTTACCAGCTATTTATATTTTGAGGTTTATATATTTGTTTGTTCATTAATAACACCAGTACACATTTGAAAACTTGTCGATCGATTTTTACAAACTAGTTGGTGATTCTATATACTTTGAGTGCGCTGATCTCAAAAATATAGTTAGTTTTTCCCTATCACGTATGGTTTTCTTACTACAGGGTGTGTCATAAATCCCCCATTTATCCCCAAATGTGAACCATCTTATCGAGACCAACATTGGATTGCACATGCTAAACCATAAATTTTGTTGTTATAGACTACAGTAACGCTTACATAATAATGTAGGATAAATATATATCACAACCAGTCCCGTTCCCAGCAAAATACTCTCTCCCCTCCCATCAATGGGTGGTTAACATTTGGGGACAGATGAGGTATTACAACACCCCTTGTAGCACGAAATCTTTAGGTGATAGAGTAAAACCTAATTAAAGCAGAATTAAATAGCTCCTAGCTCTTGGACAAGCATATTGCTTGTTTATGAAAGAATAAAAAAATAACTGAAAGAAACAAAATATATTTACCTTCTTTACTTGCAAACATTTCAGGACTTATTCCAAAGACTTAAGTATGTGTCGGATGCCAATAAATTGTTCTCCTGCAATCTAGACCCCAAAACTTCTGCAGAGTCCTTAGGCAGATTCAAATCCCTGACTAAGTCATTTAGTTCGGCTTGGGTTAATGGTTTAGGATCTCGGTCAGCTGTTGGCTGTTCATAAACATCATCATTGTCTGGATTTGTTGCTGAATCAGAATCTGAATTGTATTGATCCAGACTCTCGGGTGGGCGGAATAGGAACTTCTGGACCATGGGGTACCGGCCTTATTGCAGATGGAAGACTTGGGTATTGAAGGCTCTCTTTATTCTTTTCATTATAACCTTTAACATTGCAAGAACAGAAGTAGCAGGCGTCGGTATGGTTTCTAGGCTCGCGCCATACCATAGGGATCCCAAATGGCAAACTTTTCTTTTTACCTTTGCTCCAATTCCTTAGTGCCGCAACACACGTAAGACAAACCTTGTGTGGAGCCCAACTTTTGTCTTGATCGCCTAATTTAATTCCAAAATAAGCATGATAAGCTCTCTTAATGAAGGTCGTTACATTTGTCCTTTGTTTTACAACAACATACCGACCACAAATATAACAAAATATGTCTGGACTATGGGTACATCCTCTAGAAGCCATTATTGAAATTTTAAAGACGAAATGTTAGAATTATCTACCTGAAAAATATGGAAAAACGAAATTAATTAAAGATAAAAAAGGTAAAAAATTACAAAACGCCCCAAAATTGTTTTGCTAATAACTTTAAAACTGTGGGTGATAGAAAAAAACTGGTAGCATTTTTTAATTCAGCGCAGCGAACTGCTTCAGAATCACAACTCAAAATAAAGAAATCGATTTTCATGCAGACCGGTGTAATTAATACTTTACATGAAATGTGCATGACTGGGCCTTATAAGCTACTTTATAAGCTAATTTAATTGTAAATTGCATAATTTATTAGAGGTAATATCCGCATAACATCCGCAGTCAGAAGTGTGGATGCGGATGTTAAAAATGATGCGCATGCGAATATCCGGTCCACCACTTATATATATATATATATATATATATATATATATATATATATATATATATATATATATATATATATATATATAGACCAAATCCATGACTTTTCTGGAAACTCAGAAAAGTTAAATGATAACCAACATGGATTTCAGTCAGGCAGATCATGCCAATCACAACTAATAGAACACTACAACAACATTATTGATGCACTTGAAAGTAATGAAAACTATGATGTAATATACACAGACTTTGCCAAAGCGTTCAACGAGTGTGACCATGGAATCATAATACATAAACTGAAATATATGGGAATAACAGGTAAAGTAGGGAAATGGATATATAATTTTCTTAGTGAGCGGCGGCAAGTATCTTCATCAGAATCAGAGGTCCTCAGCTCTCTACAAACAGACATGAACAGAATCTATAAGTGGACGGAAGACAACAATATGAAGTTTAACGCTGAGAAATTTCGACTGTTACGGTACGGAAAAGAGAAGACCTAAAATCCATGGAATATTATACCCGAAGTGGACAGGAAATTCAGAGAAATTCTAAAGCAAAAGATTTAGGGGTTGTAATGACTGACGATGCGAAATTTGAAACACAAAATAAGATTGCAGTAAACGGAGCAACGAGAATAACTGGGCAGATACTGAGAACCTTTAAACGAAGGGATAGGAATATAATGATTCCTCTACTGACACTGATCATACCCAAATTGGAATATTGCTCGGTCCTAACATCCCACATAAAAAAGAAAACATTAGACAGCTGAAAGGGATTCAGAGAAACTTCACAGCCAAGATCAAGGGGTGCAAAGAACTAAATTACTGGGAAAGGTTACGCGAACTAAACTTGTATCTCTCTCTCCTCCTTTCCAGTGAATATATCATTATTTACACTTGGAAAATAATGGAGAAACTAGTCCCCTAATCTTACTCTGAACCCTGTAACTCTCCAAACAACGGTGGAAAGTAGAAAAGGAAGACTGTGTCGTGTTCCCAAATTAAAGGCTAGACAGGGAACATTCTTAACCCTGAAAGAAAATAGTTTCGTTGTGAGAGGACCAAAACTGTTTAATCAGCTGCCAAAAGACCTAAGAAACACGAGTGGTGTTGCGGTGGACATCTTCAAAAGAAGACTAGACGTCTGGCTTAGAACAATCCCCGATGAGCCGGGCGTACCTGGCTATGCGAGGTGGAGAGTACAAGAAACTAACTCACTACTTCACCAGGCCAACTCGAGAGGAGGGGCGACAAGCTTGACCTTCGTGAAATGAGGAATCATCGCACGGAACATTTGGAAGGTTGAAAGGAAAGGTATATATATATATATATATATATATATATATATATATATGAGGGGTAGCGCGTCTTAAGGTACCTAAGCGCCGCCACAGGCGAAAACGTTTTTGATAGATATCACTATTTTCACCCTTCCTCTATCGCGTGGTTTGGGTTATAATGACCTTACGACACTAGAAGTATGGTTGAAAACCTTATGAAGCTACTACTACTATTGCTGAACTTTGGAGGCGATTTCTGGCGAATTTAAATTTTGGCGTTTTGGTACCTTAAGACGCGGGACCCCTCATATATATATATAATGCTATAATTTTTCAGACCAACAAAGACCCTAGGATCCACTCATGGCTGGTCTACCTAACTGTGTTCATAATTGTGTATTGTGCATGTCCTCCTTGGTGGCGGAGGGGACCTACAATTTTACGTGGGTTCCGAACCACAAAGCCTTAATTTTACTACCTTAAACTATACCCAATCTATCAACATATGCGTCTAATCGATTTTTAAACATGTTTATAGACGTGCTACTAATTACTTCTACCGGCAAACTATTCCACCTATTTACTATTCTATGCGTAAAAAAGTTTTTGGCAACTGCTGTCTCGAACCTTCTACTTGTCAACTTAAACCCGTTATTTCTAGTCCTATTACATTGACATATTTCGAAAAAGCTATCTCTATCTACGTTATCGAACTCATTCATAATTTTGAAAACCTGGATTAGATCACCCCTTAGCCTCCTAGTCTCGAGTGTAGTCAATTTTAACTCGTTAAGCCTATCTTCGTACGACTTTGACCTAAGCGACGGAATCATCTTAGTTGCTCGTCTTTGAACTCTTTCGAGTTTGTCTATATCTTTTCGCATATGCGGATTCCAAAATTGGATCGCGTACTCCAAATGGGGTCTAACTAATGACTTATAAAGAGGAACTATAATATCGCGCGATTTGTACTCAAAATTCCGAGCTATAAAACCTAACACTTTGTTCGCTTTATTGACCGCTGCTGTACTTTGTTTCGCTACTTTTAAATCACCAGTGACTATAACTCCTAAATCTTTTTCCTGCTCTACGCTTGTTAACTCCTTCCCTGACATACTATATGCAAAATTACCGTTGTGAAATTTTGCACTTATCGACGTTAAATCTCATTTGCCATGTGACTGACCAATCAACGATTTTATTCAGATCTTCCTGGATTTTACCTCTATCTTCGTCATTAATCGCCCTACCACCCAGCTTCGTGTCATCCACAAACTTTGAAACTGTACTGACTAGGCCGACATCTAAATCGTTAATATATATAAGAAAAAGCAAGGGGCCCAATACAGAACCCTGAGGAACGCCACTCTCTACATTAGCCCAACACGACTCCGCTCCATCAATGACCACCCTCTGTTTCCTACCTCGCAACCACTCTTCTATCCAATTTATTACTACACCCCTGATTCCATGAGCCTTAGTTTTCTCAATGAGTCTTTTGTGCGGTACGGTGTCAAACGCTTTTTGAAAATCTAAATACCCTACATTAACCGCCCAATAACTATCGTAAACGTCAACCACGCTTTGAAAAAAATCTAAAAGATTAGTTAAGCAAGATTTGTTTCAACTAAAACCGTGCTGCGTATTTCTAACTAAGTTATGCAATTCTAAATGTTCGACTATACGATCCCTAATTATTGATTCCTGTAGCTTACCTACAACAGACGTTAAACTGTTGGCCTATAATTTCCCGCCGCACCTTTATCGCCTTTCTTAAAGATAGGTGTTACGTTTGCTAACTTCAAATTATCTGGTACGCACCCCTCAGAAATAGACGCATTAAAAATCGTTGTTAGCGGCACAACATTGCTCTCTTTTAATTCTTTTAGTAGTATGGGATATATGGAATCTGGTCCAGGTGATTTACGCATTTTCATTTTATCAATATAGCGCATTACCTTCCCTTCACTAACCACAATATTATCCAAAATATCACCATTAGCAAAAGGTATTATGTCTATGACCGTAGGATATTCGTTAAATCTTCTATAGTAAAAACTGACTTAAAAAATTCGTTTAGCAAGGTAGCCGTTTCCTTTTTCAGAAACTAGATCTCTGTTAACATTTTTCAACGGCCCCAAGACAGTTTTTACTGGATTTCTATTGTTGACGTATTGAAAGAATCGCTTGGGGTTTTCTTTACCGTCACGAGCTATGGAGATTTCAAATTCGCGCTTGGACTTTTTTATTACACTTTTCGCTTCACGCCTTCGAGATATGTAGTTGTTTCGTAACAACAAATTGTCTTTATCGCACTTATGTAGCCTATAAGCCCTATCTCTACTCTTTATAATGTCTCCTACTCTAGAAGTAAACCACAAGGGCTTGTTGTTTACTATCGCACGCTTAATTTTGTGCGGTACACATTCCTCATTTATAGTCCTAAATACTGTTTCAAACGATTCCCACATTAGTTTTGCGTTGGAGATCCCCATTACGTTTTCCCAATTAACGTGTGACAATTTATTTTGAAATTTACAAAAGTCTGCGTGCTGGAAGTTAGGAATTTTAGTCGAGTTAGATGGTTTCGAGTGACTTACTGAGAGGACAAACTCTACCATATTGTGATCGCTATTGCTTAACGGTTCTATTACTTGAAGATCAGTGATTAGCCTATCATCCGTAGTTATATATATATACACACAAACAAAAGGTTGACAAAAGGTGTATATTTATATATGTACTCCCTTATTATTATTTTGTTGTGCGGAATTATGCACGTAATCTGTGTCGTGAGTTAGAAATTAAAAGTGAAATAAATTTTATTATTCCCGAACACTCTAATGTTTATTCAGTTATTCATTTATTTCTTCGTCCACTCGTTTATTTATCTGTTTACGTATTTATTTATTTATTTATTTATTTATTTATTTAGGTGCTTTGTTGTCAGGTCAAAGCATTTGATATTCTGCGCGCATCAATTTTTGGCATTTAACTTTGTCTTGCTTTGTGTTTTAGCCAGCAAAGGAGAAATAACGTATCTAAAATTCATTATTAATAAAGATCGTATACACTAGTTTCGTAACCTATGTAGCTTAAGTGTCACGTTTCATACGATATAATTAATATGTATATAATATGTGTGTACGTATTAATATCTCTATGTATATAAGGTACAGTATATCATATTGTAATATGACATAGTTCACAAATGTAGTGGGGTAATTTTTTTGTGAGGTAACACTTTTGGCATTTCGGAATATTATAAAATGTGTATAAAAAAATCTGGAAACGCTTTTATTTGTCGGAAAAAGGATATGTTGGTCCTAAGTAGGTTAGTTGGGCTAGATTAGCGAGTACCTCACTATTTAATGGCTTAAGAGAAAACACCGTTCGAGCCCTTAGTTGCGTCTGAAACACTTACCGCGCCCTTTTAGGCTCGATGGCATCATGGCACCAGGGTTAGGTTAGATTAAAATTGTTTTGATTAATTACTTTTTTAGATATATAGATTTCAGAAAGTCGCTACCTCGCTTATGCGGTGATGCGCACATTGTGTGTGTGTGTGTGTGTGTGTGTGTGTGTACAAATTTGTATACAAAACTCGCACATGAGGGTTCTGAAAAGTGTTGATCATAATCGGATTTAGATTAATGAGAAAGATTTACGCGGAGACAGGATTTAGATCAAGTAATTATTAACTAGAAGACAATTCTGAATAATAAAAATAATAATAATAATAATAATAATAATAATAATAATAATGATGATAATCATTAAATGCCTAAAATTTGGTGCCAAAGTAGACGTGAATTAATTTTTAATTAATTTGATATATACAGGGTGGCGCAAAAGCCAGAAGTCAAAGGAGCCAGAGAGAATGGATATTTTCCGTTCTATGACCGCCACTATTTTTAAATAAAAATGACCTTTTTAGTTAAAAAAAATTATATAATTTATAATATAAATTATACATTTTTGAACTAAATATACTTATAATCTCATACACTAATAGTATAATTTCACTTATCGCTTATATATTCCCTATACATACTGTCCTGCATTTTCCTATACCGTCCTGTATTGTCCTATATCTCCTTCATATCAACAGGTCAATAATCCAATATAAGATGTTTTCAGCCGAGCTCTTAAACCATTGATAACATTATGTATTCGTGCTGCTTGTCCTCGACAGTTATTGTCCATAACTTTGAGCAACAATGAATATGAGAAAGCAGCTGGCGAAAAAACATGATAGAAAAATACGTAGAAAAGTAGATAATGGTAAAAAGTAGATAATAAAATAAAGAATAAAAGGTAGAAAAGGTTTTGTAGTAATACGTAATTTATTTAAATTATATATGTACAGGGTGTCCCATAAATCGGGTCTGTAGGAAAATTTTTCAATTTCCGCCTTTTCCTCAGGAGTGTAACTCGCTCCATATTAGCCATTGCGTTATTCAACCTGCAACAAAAAAAAAAGTCCCGAAACAAGACATCAGTTTCAACATTTGTTTTGGTTCCAATCTATTACTTTAATAAACTTAATTTAAAATAAATTGGCTTATGAGACCGGACTTATGGGACACCCTGTATATATATACATACATACAGGACCACGCTTTGGTCACGCTGCAAGACCGTTTCCCGTTTGATCAGCGAGGTAAAGCGGCGTTGAGTCTGCCCAAATAATAATTGGTGAGTGGGCATTAGTAGTATAGCCGCAAAAGGGGAGAGTGCAGGAATGTTGCAGGTTATTATGTAATGTTGCAAAGGGGGGGTGGGGGTTGTTGCAAAGGGGGTTGTTGCAAAGGGGGGATGTTGCAAAGGGGATGTTGCAAAGGGGGGTGGGGGAAACTTGGGGGCGGCGTTATCCCCCAAGAGAAAGAAGGAGGAGGAGAGAAAGGAGGAGAGGTGTTCACCTGGCAGGAGCCAAGTGCACACTAAGACTTCCAGCCGGTCTGGCGTTGTTTTATAGGCTCCTAATCAGCCAGTTGGCTGAGTTGCCAGATACCGCCATGTATTCCATTGTATACATTATTATCCTAATCAGCCAGTTGGCTGGTTGCAGATACCTCTTTTTATTATTGCATACATTATTATTATTATATACGCCTAATCAGCCAGTTGGCTGAGTTGTCAGATACCTCTTTTTATTATTGCATACATTATTATTATTATATACGCCTAATCACCGAGTTGGCGTTGTTTTATAGGCTCCTAATCAGCCAGTTGGCTGAGTTGCCAGATACCATTGTATACATTATTATTATTATATACGCCTAATCAGCCAGTTGGCTGAGTTGCCAGATAGCGCCATGTATTCCATTGTATACACTATTATAGACTCCTAATCAGCCAGTTGGCTGAGTTGTCAGATACCTCTTTTTATTATTGCATACATTATTATTATATACGCCTAATCAGCCAGTTGGCTGAGTTGCCAGATAGCGCCATGTATTCCATTGTATACACTATTATAGACTCCTAATCAGCCAGTTGGCTGGTTGTCAGATACCTCTTTTTTTTTTTTATTATTGCATACATTATTATTATAGACTCTAATCAGCCAGTTGGCTTAGAAGGCTTAAATATTGCCAGATACCTGTTGTATACAGAATACCGGTAGTAGAAGGCAACAATAAACAACATTGCATCATTCTTTTTATTATAAATATATAGAAAATAAATATACATTTGAGGAATATGCGTATAACAGAAATATATACCACACAATTATGGATATATATATATATATATATATATATATATATATAAAAATAAAATATACATTTCAATACATTTGAGGAATATGCGTATAACAAATATATCACATAATTATATATAAAATAAAATATACATTTCATCAATATGTACATAACAGAAATATACACACACACACAAATATGGTGATATATAAATAAAATATACATTTCATATACACTTCAATATGTACATAACAGTACAGGAGAAATATCAAGCAATGTATATATATATATATATATATATATATATATATATATATATATATATATATATATATAAAACCAAATCAATAGAAATATGTACATAATCAAAATATATATATATATACAATTCACTTTTTTTTCAAATACTAAAATCGTCTTAATCGAGTTTACAATTACATCATTATTGCTCTGCATTACGCAGTCTATGCGGCTTAATAATATTTCACCGCTTAAAGTATGGGAAACCTGTATTCGATATGAATGGCTTTCATATCGTTCAGTACTATTTTTGTTCCCACTTTACAACCGGTTGGTAAGTCATCTTTAAACATGTCTAGAATACAATCAAAAGCACGCACAAGAGTTCATCGTTAGCTACATTATTAAACACAAGTTTATAAGAACGCTTTTCCAATCGATGGTTTATTTCTACCGACTCGCGCTTTTCATCAATCGTGAACTCTTCACTCAACATAACGGCAATTGAAATAATCTTCTAAATCGTTACGGCAACTGCGCGTTATATAAAGAAATAGTTCTTCAGGGTGAACGGTGTAGGTGAGCTCAGCCTTGTACCGATCATTGCTTTGTACCAAAGTTCATGGTATTTCAAGAGTCTAAACTTTTTAATAAACATCCAGCACTAGACCATTCTCACCAGTCCTACACTCGGTAAACCCATCGAGCAGAGCAGTGTATGCGTATTCAAGTACTGTATCAAAATAAAACATATCCGTAACACGCGCGTCTAATATAGGTTTCAGTTTAACGGAATCCGACGATTTCAAACATTCTGTCGAGGATGAAACGGTTCGCGTAGGAATAAGAGCGTTATTATCAGAAGCATTCTTCCACATAAGCCTTATATCATGCACGGCCGATCGTTATTTATACACAACGTACATACAACGGCGTATGAGGGCGCGTCACTAATCTGCTCTCTTCTTGTACCTACGTTAGCAGGTATTTTATAACGATCTTCACACCACTTATCAACTATCACGAAGATTCTATTCATCTCCTCGATACTTAAATAAACCCGTTTGTTTGTCGGTCTACATTCCGTTTCCAGTACATAGCTAATGGTACCGGTATTACGCCTGAACACGCGCAACGACTTCGTCACGGACACATCGTACGAGGCGTTGAGAATGCTGCTCAAAGGAAGTTCCATCGTATTCGAGGAGCGCACGTCTACTCGGCTCAAGCTCTGAGATAACTATGAGCCGTGTGAGGCACAGGCAGGAACGGTTCGACGAGCGGCTGACTCGATGATACGTGAATGGCATGTTCGTACGACTCGAATTGTTGCACATATTTGTTTTTCCGTTTCGTCACTACCAGCCTACGCACTTTGAATAAGAACTAGGCGCTAATCATCTCCACACTCCGGCGCACTATTTGAGAGGAACATATGCTCATATTTTTCCTTTCTACCCATCAAACGATGCTCGTCTCTAAAATCTGTTAAAAACTCACGCATGGCACTAGCCACAACCTCACTATGAACCTCATCATGATATACGTTAATATAGTGATAAAAACCCTAAGATTGTCCATGATCACAAGATTCACATTTTCAGACGTAGGGTATGAGTAATCGACATGGTGTAGCATAACGTAATACCGCTTGTCACACCACCCATCCACAAGGCTCATTATCCATACCTGCTGCTTCTCTTCTGCACGCGTTGTTTCTTTTACTTCACGGTGTATGTGAGACTTTATAAAGTTTAGCCCTGCAGTATACTTCAGCACATCGTCTGTGCAACGAAAGCCTTCAACAGTCTCACCAGAACATCCGTAGAGTATTTGTACATCTTGGAACTTCGCACAATCCAATGTGGTTTTTAAAAGAGGCATAGGAGGGGGGAATAGGAAGTTTTTCGGTATCCACCACATCCTCACACTTTACTGAATACCATTTCATAACGTTGTGCAAGCGATATTAAAGGTAGCCATTCAATATACGTCTGATCTGAATACACGTCTGATCTCTCGGGCTTACTGCGGTCGACTGACCACGCAGGGACTCCCAGATAGTAGCATGACTCACGCAGTGGGCGGAGCTTAGAACTTTCACCTACACACACACACACACACACAAAGGAGAAAGTGAAACGCTATTTGATTTATTGAGATATTCATATATTTACAAATACGATTCAAGATATTCAAGTTATATATACATATATTTTACAAATAGATACGATTTATACAAGACGTGTGAGTTAGAAGCATCATTGGTATCCAAAGGGTACGGTATCATAGGTGCCAGGTAACTGTAACGTTTCCTATAGGTGTTACGGCACACCATCGTACCCCTAAGTTCCTTCACGCCTCCCAGCTTCTGCGCCCGAAAATTGTGGGTGCCTACAATTAGTTGGTGAGGTTCCAAAATACTAGATCCTTCAACGACTCAAAGTTAACAACCTCCCGTTCGCATGGTTGAGCGTAATACCCTTTGCCTTCACGATATATTTCATTTCATCCCCTACCCTGACCCGTACCCCATAAGTCTTAGGTCCTGTTGAGATAAAAGAGTCGGCGTATGCGTCGTCCCCATACTCATCCTTGATCTCATCAGTGAGTTCGCCGAGGAACTCCCCAATAGCGGGCATGTAATCACCCTCCCTCTGTGAATATCACGCTATCTGTATCGGCATACAATACTCTCCGCCCAAGAGAATGCAATAGACTCCAAAGTTTTATACGGGCGTAGGCTGTTGTGAAGCTCGCCACAGGTATGTTTGTAACCCTTGAGGTATCTGTGGCAAATTCAGTGTTGTTGTACTTTATTACGTAAGTATTACCTACATTCACGATCTCCATGACCTCTTTATCGGGGGCATTGGCATAATCCCAGACATCGCTATAACTTTGTGCCAAATGAATGTTCCCTCTGCCGGTATTCTGAGCAATTTTCCCCATAGACTGTTTAGACAACTTTGCACTAAAGCGCTTGCCAGGATTCTTTACAATTTGGACACGATCAGTTGTATACCTTCGCGGTCGCGGTAACGTTGAATATAGGCCGACTTTTCATCTTCGTATCAACTCCTCGCGGATACCCTGATGCTTCACCTTATCCTTCAAAAGGCGTTTATATATGGTGTGAAAAGGTTGGGGAGCTTCTGAAACCTCCACACCTCGTGTATCTTCAGTATTCTATAACCATGGCTTACGGCTAGGGCCAGCTCAGGACTTGTATATACGCCTCTGATCTTACGTTGGTGGGGTATATGGTTACATTCGCCGTTATCCTCTTCCGCGCACTTCACGCACAGGGGAAACATGAGCTTGTCGTCGATAACGACAGGTAAGATCGGCATCCATAAATTGCGTGGGGGGAGTGCGTCTACGAAAAGAGCCCAAAGTAATGATCATTCAAATTTTTGAAAATTCATTGATGGACGGCATGCTAGGTCCCACAGTTTCTCAGGAGCGCCCACGGGGTACGGATTGCTCTTCATCACGTATGGGTATAAAGAACAGAAATCGTAGTAATGGAGCTTCACGCCCTCCGTAGGTGGGAAGTATAGTCTGAAAGGATTTGTACGTCCTCCAAACAAGCTATCACCACATTTGAGAGGATCCAGCACCATTGAACGCTTGATCGTTTTTATTTCCTCACGGTATACATCGTCTGTCTCCATCCGTGCATCATATTCATGCTCCCACAAGACTTTGTGAGTGAACTGTGACCCTATAAGTTGATCGCGGGTGCGGGTCCCTGCAAGACAGTCGGCAGGAGATCTACCGTGGATATCTCCGACGATACCGCACTCAGGGCGGGGGCATCCATGCACCAGCATCCATTAAAGGAATACACGTCTTCACACCAGTGACACGGTTTTCACTTAACCCATCAACCCAAAAAACACGTCCATTAATCTTAATGGGTACTTCACCCGTGTTGCGGGCGTGCTTTATGTATACACCTGTTTGTTGCTGCAGGTGTATGAGCCAGTAAATAGCCTTGTGTCCGTAACTGCGGGGGTTGTTTCGGTGAATAATGGCTAAGGTGTCTTTAGGCATGAAGTTATTCTTGAACACCGTAAAACATAATGATGCGATGGTGGTTGCGACTTGCACTGGATCGCATTTGAAACGGGCTATGTACATACTTCTAAAGGCCTGGAAACATACTCTAAGCACGCGCACATCATTCACGCAATAACGCTCACATTCATCAGCTATATTATAAGGGTTACTTTCATTAAAACTGTCGTAGTATCGATCAAAGTCTTCATCCATACAGTCAAAATAATGTTTGGGGGGTGTGGGCCTACGTAGTTTAAAGTCTCGCTGGTGAGGAAAGTGTATGGGAAGTATCCTTTGGAAACTTCAGCTGCTACTCCCATCACCTTGGGTAGCTTTGCTAATTTACAAGGTGTGAATATAAAGTATCTTTAAATTGTACATTGCCTCTTATCTGCATCTGTATTAATTTGTTGCCTCTTTTCAATGGATCACCTGTAAATATCTCAGAGGATTCGTGTTCAAGCAACTCCTTATAAAGGAACTGCGTGTCAAACTTTGCCCCGTTATGGGCGAGAATATACACAGTCATTTTTTGAACTTGTCGGCTAACTTGACAATATAGGACACAAATAGTTTCACAGGACTATCGCTGACATTCGTTTAAAAACGTTTGTCCGTTTACCGCATTTGGGGCACTCGTCACATTCGATACCCATACACTCACACAGATGGTCTGGCTCACAAGTAAATGTGGAATTACCTCTTTGGTTTCAGCGTTCGTATATGTTTCTATATCGTAGTACACAGTTATACAAGGGTTATTTTTAGGCTTAGCATCTTTCATATAACACACATGCTTTACTCCATCCGCCTTATATTCTCCTGGCATGTAGGACAGTGAATTACGTCGCACTTGTGCTTAAATTTTCCCCAATTATCCATTGTGTGAAACATACCACATTCACAGATCCTCATTTTCCTGCACGTACCAATTGATTTATGGAGATCAAAGCAGCTATTATTGAAAAATGTGCGTCTACACACATCACAGTCTCTCTTCTCAACTACACGGCTTTCACATTTGGTGCTTTTACACTGCTCACATACCATGTGACATTCTTTACAATGTCTCACTATATCAGCCGCAAACTCGAGGCACCCTTACACAAATCATGATGTCTCCCATATTTTCGACTTTTGTCATAACTCGCGTAAAGCCCCCTTATATTACGGATGGGGAGATACGTTGTCCCTGACAATCCTAAAATAAGTAGGGGTCTTGTACGATCTCTCACACAGCTTTTAAAAACATACACAGTCCGGCGGCGATCATCCAAACCAAATACAACTATGCGCACATTCATTTCCTGTTCTACCTTTCTCTCAGCTCTTCAGGACCCATATACAGTCAAATTCAAGTTCACAGTCTACAGCTAGTTTACGGGCACGCTCAACGATCGTAGGCAGCCAAATTTTTTGAGTCCGTGTATTTTGTACAGTAAACATACGTGCTAAGAGTACTGCTATAAAGCCGCAACCACGATCGACGTTTTATGCCTTCGGTAAATAGTTGGAGAATTGAAGTTAAGAGTGTACGGTATGGCACTATGACCCGCAACACGGTATACATGGTCAATATTTACCGTGAAGTTGTCCATATTGAAGGCTATACTACTTTGGACGGCTTGCATTATACGCCCAAATATATATTCTACATCTTCAGCAGCCAAACGCCTGAACGGTACTATCACCCAAGAATCGTCTACATCACCGTCATCTGACCCGAACCCAAAGGACAGACTCGTCCTGACCTCACGCTCGTCGCGATTCTGAAGAGCAAACTCTATAATACGCTGTACTACCCTGCGTATCCCGCGCTCAACTCCATTGCTATACAGGCTCTAGGGTCGACCCTAACTCTATACCGATTTCTAGTCAAGGCGGGGGTGGGGGCAGCGGATCGCACCAATTCCAGTGTTATACCATCCTCAACAGAACGGGGGGCGGATGAATTAGTGGCTATATTGGTGCTGCTGATGGAGGCCCTGTTGCGTAGGAGGGTTGGGGATCTATTATTGTAGACTTAACAGAACGGGGGGCGGAATAAGGGGGTATATTAGGTGCTGCTGCTGCTGGGGAGGTTGTTGCGTAGAGGGTTGGGGATCTATTATTGTAGACTTAACAGAACGGGGGGCGGAATAAGGGGGAGGTGCTGCTGCTGGGGAGGTTGTTGCGGTTGAGGGTTGGGGGTCTGCTGCAACAGGTACGTATTTCGGCCGCTTTATACCTGATGTGGGGTTCTCATACCTCCGCTTTGGACGTGCAACCTGTATCGCTGGTTCAGGGGAGGAGATCACACTGTCGTCGAGGTCATCCGTAATGATAGGGTGCTCTACCTCATCGTCGGTTCTGTGGGAGAAGAAATATAAGGATCAGCACTCAAAATTTGTAATATTTTGTAAATGACCCACTTAGGAGTGTGACGTGTTAGAAATGGACTCTGTAGAAAAATTCAGATTCACGAGCCCATCCACATGTATTATATCTGGACCTACAGGATGTGGTAAAACTGTGTTTATGCTTAAAATCATTAAAGAAAAGGGCGAGATGTTCTCGAAATTTGTGCATAAAGTTATATGGTGCTATTCGACGTATCAATCAGCGTTCAACGAGTACCAAGATGATATTTTGTTCCACAAAGGTGTATATGACGTTAATTCGCTAAAGGGAACTGAACATACAATCATTGTAATTGACGATCTCATGTTGGAGATGGATAAAACGTTTGCCGAGACATTTACAGTATACTCCCACCATCTTAACATAAGCGTGTTCTTCATCAATCAGAATCTATTTTTCAAAAATAGATACATGCGCGATGTGTCGTTAAATACGCAATATCTAGTCTTATTCGCGCAACGTAGAGATGTATCACAAATTGGGGTATTAGCCAATCAAATGTTCCCGAATCAGCGTAAGGAGTTTTTGGAAGTTTATAAAGAAGCTACAAGCACGCGTTACGGATATTTGCTTTGCGACCTTCATCCGCGAAACACGTTTAGAGTGCTTCTGCGAACGAATATATTTCCAAACGAGCCTGAAACGGTGTATATTCCAGAATGACAAAGAGACTAAAGAATACCATGAATTAATAAAATCTATCATCGACTGCCCCGGGCAATGCAGCAGATGTTTATTAAAAATATTGACGCCGACTTTTTAAAATGCATCTGTGAAATCTGCCTTAACGTTATAAATTGCAATGTATCAATGAAAACCCATCAGAAGGCTCGCCTACGCCGCTACAAGAACATAATACGTACACTCGCTCGTAAAAGTCAAACTGTAGCGAAGAAAAGAGTTATTGTGCAAACAGGAGGGTCATTTCTCCCCATCTTATTTTCAGTTTTGGGCCCTTTACTGACTAGATTAATATAATGAAGAAAGTGGTAGTGATTCCCCACGAGGTGTACGCTTCAATGCAAAGACACGGATCTAGATCCCCGTAAAAGCAGACTTAAAAGAATGGAAAGCGAATTGTTAGCCCTATTAAACAGTGAAAAACACCTGATGAGAAAAGAATCTTATACCAAGAAGCTCTGCAGAAATTTCTTCACGAGTACGAAAATTATAAGAGCCCTACGGAGATTCCTGTGGTTATTAGGCACAGCACCGATGGCGACATAGGACCTGTACCCGACGATACAGCTGATCAACCAAAAAGATTAGCCACACAACATATCGAACATGTATTAAAAAATACCCTCCCACTTACATTGAGGAGTAAAGGCTTAAGTCTTTATAATCTATTGAATGAGGATCCCGCCATACAATGGACCGATACAGGGGAGATCATTGTGGAAGGATCAAAGGTACAGGGATCGAATATCGTAGACATTGTCCATGATCTGGTGAGAAAGTGGGATAGGCCATCACCATCAGGATGGAAGCATATTAAAGCAAGACTACAACAAATAAATGTCCCTAAAACGTTGATAGGAATCTGAACAGGTTAAAAGACTTGGAACACGCAACGTCTGTGGCACAATTGAAGACGCCGTCACCCCCTGCGGTAACACCTTTGAAGAGGAGAAAGAAGAGGTTAAACCAACCCTACCCACCTGCCTCTAAATACGCAAATGGCTAACGTATTAACTAAACGTTATTATGACATTTCTGCCCCATCCTCTTACGGCGGCGTAGATAGGCTGCACGTTTACGGAGTAGGAAAAAAGATGTTGAAAGATTTTTGAGGGAGCAGGACGCTTATACGCTTCATAAGCCTGTGAGAAAAAGGTTTAAAACAGCCAAGACAACGGCTTCCTCGATTGATTCTATTTGGCAAGCAGATTTAACAGACATGCAAAGATACTCTGTGTATAACGATGGTTACCGCTACATTCTATTCATAATAGACGTATTCTCTAGATATCTGTGGCTAGTTCCTCTGAAAAATAAATCACCTGAAACAGTTGCTAAAGCCACCAAACGCTAATGTTAAAAGAAAACAGGGTTCCTGGCTATTTTTGTACGGATATGGGGAAGGAGTTTATAGGCCGTGCTTTTCAGAATATGTTGACAGAGTTTAATATCAGCTATTACACGACCAATTCTATACATAAGGCTTCTTTAGCTGAAAGAGTTCAGCGCACCATAAAGGAACGCATGCACCGTTATTTTACACATAAAAACACATACAGATTTCTAGACATTCTGGAACCATTGGCATCATCCTACAACCGCTCACACCATCGCACGATTGGGGCAACACCTAACGAAGTTTTAGAAAGAGGTACGCTCCCGAGAAGAGATGGACACCACCACCACCACCACCACCACCACCACCACTCTGTGCGCTTCAAAACCAATGATTATGTAAGGCTGTCGCGTTCGGAATAAATTCGCAAAGGGTTTTGAGCAAGGATGGACACGCGAGATTTTTAAAGTTAGGGCTGTGAGACCTAAAGGTGTGATAATGATGTATTACATTGAAGATTTGAATGGGGAGGAAATCTCAGGAGGCTTTTACCGCGAGGAAATGCAGAAAGTCGCGTTTAATTTAGAAAAAAATGTGTTTAAAATTGAGAAAATTTTAGGAAGCAAAGGTTCAGGAAGGAGAAAAATGTACCTGGTGAAATGGCTAGGGTACCCAGAAAGCTTCAACACCTATATAAAAGCTGATGCAATAATGAAGCTTAAATAGTATGCAACATGGCTCCTAACCATTTCTACGTCACACTCCCGTCCTCCTCGTCCCTGTCTGTACACCCTAACAACACGCTAGCCAACTTTGTAACAGAACTCCATGGGCACATTGAATTGGGTCGTGATTCGTATGAGGTGGGATATGCGAAATTCAGCTGGACACCGTCTTTTTAAATATTGAACATGAAGAAACCGTTTTTACGATTCTTAGAGACATTGACGAGTGTGAAAAAGCTGGGGTAGCTATGGATGAAACTATGCGCATCGCTTGGACTAAGATTGCACGGTATTACAGTACAGAAGTAAGACTAGGGCCGGGTCAATATGGTTCGGCCGAGGATGTTGTGAGAGGCTTAAACGTAAGTTTAAGAAACTCAAACCTTACGAATGATTTAGTATATGAAATCGTAAACAACCCTGCACATACACTAATCCTAAAATCAAAGACTAACAGATGTCTTAAAGAACATAGAAAGTTCAAAATTCTAACCAACGGCCGATATAGCGCAGCCTTCCAAAGAGACACATTTCACGAGACACAGTATAACTTGTCCAGATTAATGTATCAATTGAAGATGGAGAAATTGGCTGAAAGGTCCCCAGACATGTGCTATATTTACAGTAATATAGTGGAGCACCAGTTTGTTGGGGATACCCAGGCACGCCTGCTGCGCATTGCTCACATCCCCAACCATAGAGGAAGGAGTTTGAGTATTACATATGACAGACCCCATTATGTGAATGTCGCAACTAATTTAATAACCAATATCACAATATATAAGAACGATTGAGGGCGAAAACTTCCCATTCGGTAACGGGAGCTTAACAGTGAAGCTACACTTTCGACGCACTGAGTTATAATGGATAGAAAGCCTTTCACCGTCTATCGAGGGATGCGATACCAGCGCGGTAGTGGACTTGGATCCATTTTTTCATCCATACTACGTACGGCTGTTCCTTTGCTGAAGAGGGGTGCCAGATACCTTGGAAGGAAAGCGCTACAATCAGGCCTTAACACTGCAGAAGACATATTGGCCGGGACTAAACCTAAAGAAGCCCTAAAAAAACATTTAAAGCGTACACGGAACGAAATCATCAAAGATGCAAAGAGAAAAATGCGTGGTGGCGGGAAGAGGAGGGCCCCCGGAAGAAGAAGAAGAAGGGGTCACGTGGTATTAAACGTAAAAGGCTGTCAAAAAAGAAATGCTGTAAGCGAATGAAACCTATGGTTGACCACTTTTTTGACTGATATAAGCTAAGGATATTGATCTCATGAATCATAGTTTGTTTACCACTTGTCGAGAGAGGAGTCACTATTTCGCCATGGCACGCTTCATCCACCCATGTAGTTCACAATGCTGTAAGTCGGAGCTGTCCTTTTTTGAGCTCCCGCCAACCCAAGTTTCTATTGAGCACAGTGACTTTTATTACAATTAACCCTTTAAACACAATTAGTTCCCCGAGTGCACCTATAGAATTCGTGATACCCAGCTCAGGTCCTTACTTTTTGATCCAAGCTGTGTGCACATGTACGCTAAGCTACGTATAGCCCATTCTGATGGAACGGCCTGCGATGACAAATATGCTGTATACCCTGAAACAAACTTTCTGCACGCCATATTCAACCAGTGTGACGTATATTTAAATCAGACCAACATATCGGCAGGCACGGGGTACTATCATCTACGAGCCTATTTGGAAAATGTCCTCAACTTTTCCAAAGAAGCGAAGGCTACCTTTTTAAGTGCGGAGGGATATTATCAAACTAAAGATGAAAATAGTATAAAGGACAAATTTAAAAATTCTAAAAAGAAAATATACGAGTGTTTTGGACGGTTGCACACAGATTTCACTTTCCAGGAGAAGTTGCTTGTGAACGGGGTGGATATGAAAATAAAGCTCACCCGCACGAGTCCTGAGATCTGCTTAAATCTGGATGCGAATCAAGAAGAGGGCGCAAAGTCCGTTGTGGTTCACATTATGGACACATACCTCCGCGTACGGCGAGTGAAATTAAGTTCACCAAAACAACTAGAAATTGAGAAAAATTTACTAAACGCTACAGTGAAATATCCTATTAACAGAGTGCAGATCAAACTATATACGGTTCCTGCAGGGTTGGCATCGAAGCAGATAGAAAACATTGCCCTGGGAAATCTTCCTAAAAGGATATTAATCGGCATGCAGGACCACGCTTCGGTGAATGGAAAATATAAAAAGAGTGCCTTTAAATTCGAGAATTTCGGACTTAAAAATATAACTCTATACGTTAATGGCACTGCTTTGGGTGGAACAATGGGTACGGACTATTCATCAGATGCTGTGTTACCTCTTTGTGCCAGAGCCTATAGTAATCTGACCCATATTGCAGGTGATTGTGATGAGCTTGGTAATGGGGTAACGCAGGAAGAATTCATTGATCAATTTAACCTTTATCCGTTTGACATTACACCTGACTTATCTGCTAGCGTAAATACCCATTTAACACCACAGCAGAGCGGAAAATCTCAGTTCGGCTGGAATTCGCCAAGCCTATAGACGCTCCTATTAGTGTACTAGTATATCTCGAATCGCAAGCCTTAATAGAAGTAGATAGATTTAGAAGCGTTATCACTGACTTTTAAAATGGATGCTAATACACTTCAGAAAGTAATGGAGCGAGTCACACGTTCCAAATTTATCGGCGTGTTTGCGAAGAATGAAACATTGAGTTTGCCAAGTACGCGAGAATGCGGTAGTCTTATTGTGAACACAGACATCATCGGTAATGAAGGGATTCACTGGATCGCTGTCTATTTTAAAAATAGACAGCGCCTGTACTATTTTGATTCACTCGGTACTCAACCCTGGAGTGACCCTATTATTGTAAAATTTCTCGCTCAGTTACATATTCCCGAAGTTGTATGGAACCCATTTCGTATGCAGGGATATTTTACTAATGTTTGCGGAATGTACTGTGTCTCATTTCTCATGCATATGTCAAATGATAAAGAATTTATAAATTTTTTAAATTTATTTGACCGTGTCACACTCACCGAAACGATGAAATGGTATGTAGACAGATAAAAAACCGTTTTCCAATTGTACGTACTCGTTGTATATTATAATGTTTTTGTTCGTATATTCGTTTATTGTACTGATTTCTTTCATTTAATAAATTTATGAAAATATATTGCGTCTTCTTATCCCAAAAAGATCGAAAAACACTTACATTATTTGACATTGTTGACTGATTAGTATATCATCCGTATTCCCTTCAAAAGAGTGTATAACTCGTGTCAAATCCTCATCGGACCTTAAAGGAAAACATATACAGACAGACAGACAGACAGATCTCCATTATATGAAGATATCTTTGGTTCGATTACCAATTTCGATTTTAGCATATGGGGAAATAACATTGATTGACATTTTTGACTAGTATCTGAAATACTACAACTCTCCTATAAAATTCTAATTATGGACACTTACATTTCTATGGTAGTCCCTTGCGTAGGATTGTAAGGAGCGTCACTGCAAATATCTTCTACGGTTTGCGTCGAAAATAGTTCGCCACAATCAACAGCATTGAAAAGGCTAATTGTGGTTAATGCTGCAGTATCACGTTCTTCATACAAGTCTGGGGAGACGTACAGGTCCATGGTTGATTATTCACTGATGCGAAAATAGCTACTGTTACTCCCAACTGAAAATATCCCCTTTTATATGCACATTCACCAAGCTCCGCCCAAAAGACCAGATGTCCGTCGTGATTGGTTGCCGATGTAGCTGGGTGGAGCGTGTACCAATCCGCTATAACGAGACCGGACGAGTAACATATATATAAAATCGAATTATAGGCACTTACATTTCTATGGTAGTCCTTATATTATATCTTACAAATTATTAGTATTGTTTGAATTGTTAACTTATTTTTCGGATATACTACTACTGCCTCGGGTAAAATGGTCCTGTTATTTTAAATCACGTATTTGTTAATTATTATTATTATTGCTACATAGAAATTCGTGCAGTTTTTTTCGATTATTATTTATTGAACAAAACTCTCGCTCTTTCTATATATATATATATATATATGTATAGAAAGAGTAGTCTGGAAGGAAGTTTGCCAATGATTAAATTCTCTTTGCGAGTGACCCGTTGCCCGCGTCGTTGCCCGAATTGTTCATTCTGATGAAGGTCAAGCTTTTCACTCCACCTTAGACCTACAGTTTAACGTGGATTCCGAACCACGACCCATCAGCAGCCCAGCGTCTTGACCACTAGGCCTCCTAGGGTACCCATTTATCTACCAACCACTTTCTTTATTGTGTGGAACAGCTGGGCTTTGCTGCGCGCCGGCTGCCGTCGGGTCTCAACCCTGGGCCGATGGACTCGTAGTCCGCGACGCTAACCACTACACCACGAGGCGGTATTTGTCATTACTTACTCTGACTATAGTGGATTTAATTATCCCAGAAGAGTTCCATGCACTGTCTGTGTGTGTGTGTAGCATATATATATATATATATATATATATATATATATATATATATATCATTATATTTCTATGACACCATAAAAAATAACGCGTAAATATTTGTAGAAATAATAATAAGAATAATAAAATTAATATCTGAAGCCAGTGGTGATTTCTGCTCGAATAGCTTGTAGAAAGATAATCTCTCGGCCCGAAAAGGTCTCTAGAGACCTTTTTCGTTCGAATTCTCCGAAACCAACCTCGCTATAGTGGCTTGGGCAATGAATAATTTCTTTATTTTACGTCATTTTTCATTTTTTTCGTCGCAGGAATGAGACTGTATGCATCGTTCATCTTCAAGTTTAATGAAGGTTGGTATTCCTTATAAAAATTCGTTTCTGTCTAACGAAATAGGGTAACTTTGTTAATTCTATTATTGCGTAAATCTCTCTAATGTGTTATTGAATAATAGAAGATATATATTGTGGTATTTTATATATATATATATATATATATATATATATATATATATATATATATCAAAGATATTTAAAAGACTGATATAATTATAGTAAACTTTTGTCGAAATAGTTATCCATAAAATTAATTGTTTTCTATTATGGCGTTTTCGAAGGTAAACTATGTTATTTGCTTCGTTCAACTTCAAGGAAGCTAAGTACTCAATGTTCCAAATATTAATATTACCATTATATACATCTATTGTAAAACACTATATACATCTATATTTCAATTAAGTGTGTAATTATTTAATTCATCTACCATATTGTGGTACACAATGCTTAATATATATATATACATATATATATATATATATATATATATATATATATTTCTATAATTCTGTTTTCTATGGTTGGTTGAATTATGGATAACTACGTTATTTGCTTCGTTCAACTTCAAGGAAGCTAAGTACTCAATGTTCCAAATATTAATATTACCATTATATACATCTATTGTAAAACACTATATACATCTATATTTCAATTAAGTGTGTAATTATTTAATTCATCTACCATATTGTGGTACACAATGCTTATTAGAATACATGGCGCTATCTGGAATACCTTGCGCTATCTGGCAACTCAGCCAGAATAGAGGATTATAAAAGATCGCGAATCTGGTGAAGAACCATTCCCCCCTCGGCTCCGGCCGAGTAAGGAGCTCTGCTCCTTCTATTTCATGCCCTTTGGTAAACCCCATAGTGGCCTCTTAGGTTAGGGAAACGAAAATAAATTGGGGGAGAACTCCACTCTGTCCTTCAGGTGTCTCTCTCCCTCCTTCAGCTCTCTCTCTCTCTCTCTCTCCTGCATGTTTGCCTCCAGCATGTGTACTCCTGCATGTGTACATCCAGCATGTGTACCTACTGCATGTGTACTCCTGCATGTGTACCTCAGCATGTGTACTCCTGCATGTGCACCTATCCTCTCTCCTTCAGGCGTCTCTCCCTCCTACAGGCATCTCTCTCTCTCTTCTTCAGGCCTCTCTCCTACAGGCGTCTCTCCCTCCTACAGGCATCTCTCTCTTCTTCAGGCGTCTCTGGCTCAGCCAACTGGCTGATTAGGATAATAATGTATACAATGGAATACATGGCGGTATCTGGCAACTCAGCCAACTGGCTGATTAGGAGCCTATAAAACAACGCCAGACCGGCTGGAAGTCTCAGTGTGCACTTGGCTCCTGCCAGGTGAACACCTCTCCTCCTTTCTCTCCTCCTCCTTCTTTCTCTTGGGGGATAACGCCGCCTCCAAGTTTCCCCCCCACCCCCCTTTGCAACACCCCCCCTTTGCAACACCCCCCCTTTGCAACACCCCCCTTTGCAACATCCCCCCTTTGCAACATCCCCCCTTTGCAACCCCCCTTTGCAACATTACATAATAACCTGCAACATTCCTGCACTCTCCCCTTTTGCGGCTATACTACTGGCATTCCCGCAATCGGCTGATGTAGCGACCCGTAAATAGTTGGTATACCAGGTAAAGTTGTAGGTCCCCTCCGTTATACGACCTTAGATGTTGCGAAAGCAGTGAAAACGCAATAATATTCCTTTGATACATAACGTCGAATGTCTGGAGAGTAATTTACAAAAATAATTGCATTATAAATAAAGCAAAAAAGAGAATACGGAATGGAAGATCACTACAATATATATATATATATATACAGGGTAATCCAAAAAACCAAAAAAGTGTTAAAAAATTTAATTGCACATCATTATTATTATTATTATTATTTTTTTTTTTGGAGAAGGGAGAACACTTATTCTAATCACCCTGTAGATATAAAATAGCGTATAAACTAGTGTATAACTGTATAAACTGTCATTAATGACAAACCATATATATATATATATATATACTGTAGTTTATATAATGCATATTCTAATGCTATACTCAATATAACTCATCATATATAGGGAAAACTGCGTTTTCTATAAGAAATGGTTTCCTTTTGGAGACAAACCTAAAGTGTATATATATATATATATATAAGTTCCTGGGACAAGATTATATTATTTCGTTTTTTATGCACCGTGATAGATGGGCCCCTTTCTTACAGACACACTCCTCCTCCTACATGTTTCAGACCATGTCTGAGGATGGATAAATTTTTAATGCCGATGTGTTTGTATAATCAAGTTCTACCAACATATATATATATATATCCGGTTACATAAATAAATCCCCTCCGATATATGCGTTTATGAAAGACCGGAAGACAGGCAGAGCAACACAAATTTTTTATTCTCCAACGACGCCCAGTTACCATGGAAACCAGTATGTGCGTTTTGAAAGAATATATATATATATATATATATATATATATATATATATATATATATATATATATATATATATATATATATATATAAAACTTGGTTGAATGGTTTGTTTCTTAGGGAAGCGTAACTTAGCGAGGAATAGGAGACGAAGAGATGGTACATGTTTATTACAGACGTTTCGGAGAAATTCAATTTCCATCATCAGTGCTAAAAATTTTAAAACAAGTAAAAATAAATAAGTATAATAAATAGAAACGAACAACAAATTAAAATGGCGCAACAATTAGCGAGAATCAAAACAAGTTACAATGTGTATTAAATTAAAGATTAAAAGTTAAATGATATAAAGTATAAAATATGGATAATAAGTAAAATATAAAATGGTTTAGGTGGAACAAAATTGTAAAGTTACTTACAATTAGCGAAAATTAAAAGCAAGTTACAATGTGTATTAGATTAAACGATTAAAAGTTAAATGATATAAAGTATAAAAGTATGGATGATGAGTAAAATATAAAATGGTTTAGGTGGAACAGAATTGTAAAGTTTCTTACCAGATTGTAATAAGACTAATTATACAGAAGATTGGGAATGGTTGCCTGTTGAAAGAATTCCATTGGGACGATGGAGCCGGGCGGAGTGATGGTGGATTTCTTTTGAAAGTTTATTTGGCAATGTTTAAATTGAAAGCGGAACTGTAATCGTTGAGAGTTGGCTGGATACTGAGGATGTAAAGGGACTCAAGTATGCGGAGGTCGATTAGTTGGTTGGCTGAGTTAATGATTTTGAAATTGGAGGAAAGTAACGGGTGGTTGTTGAGGTGGCAGTGATCCCTTATTGCAGATTTGGAGGGTTTGTTCAGGGGCTGTGAAGTTCTTGTGGAAATCTCACGATGCTCGTCCACTCTTGTTTGATATTGGCGGATGGTACTGCCAATATAGTTCGCTTTGCAGCGAACACAATTAAAAGCGTAGATAGTGGACGAAGCAAGTGGCTGGGGTGTTTTTTCTTTATGGTTGAGGTAAGATTTGATACTATTGTTGTTGGTGAAAGCGAAATGAAATTTAATTTGGGGGTAAAGCGGCGTGAGTAAGAGACGGAGTTCTGAAAGTATTTTGTGGCTAATATGGTCATAATAAGGGAATGAAAAATATTGTACGTCTTTTTTAACAGTGGGAATTTTAAGTGGGGGTTGATAATATTATTAAGAAATTTCTGGTTAAAGACTGTAACAGATGTTTTGGGAAAGAGTTATTATGCTGAAATTAAGAATTAACTCTATTTCATGGTGAAAAGATAAGTACGAGGAGCAGAGATGGTAGGCGCGTGGATTAAAATTTTAATACTGTTTATTTTATATAGCAAAGGGATGTGGCTTAGGAAATTAGTACCCAGGCCTGTGTACGTGGGTTTTCGATATATGGAAGTGCTAAATTTGTTGTTTTGTTTAGTTATTGTAATATCTAGGAAGGGAAGGGTGTTATTGGATTCGTCTTCTTTGGTGAACTTAATATTTTTATGTTGGGAATTAAGGTAGTTAAGAAAAAGGGGGCGTGGTTGGCATTGTGAAAAAGGAGAAAGGTGTCATCAACGTATCTTTTGTATAGGCGTGGTTCATAATGAGTGGGGCAATGAAGTAGCCAGTTATTTTCGTGATGGCTGAGGAAGATGTTCGCTAAAGTGGCACTTAAGGGGGATCCCATAGCTAATGAGTCGGTTTGCTGATAAAGTTGTTGGTTAAAGAAAAAATAGGTGTCTGAGGCGGCGAGCGTAAGCAGTTTGGTAAATTCATGTTTTGTCAGATTCAAAACTGTATTCGGATTGTTGGCGAAAAGGCTATTAATACAGATATCGATGGCTTCTTTAATTGGAACGTTGGTGTAGAGAGATACTATATCGAAACTATGCATATGAACGTTATTTGAGTTATTTATGGTCCATATTTCTTTAGCGAATTCGTAGGAGTTGGTGACGGAATATTCGTTTTGGGTTAGGGGGGTTAAAGTGGGAATTAGGAATTTTGCTAGTTTGTAATTGTGGGTAGTGTAGGCCGAAAGGATGGGTCTAATGGGTAAGTTGGGTTTATGTATTTTAGGGAGGCCATAGAGAGTACCTGGGGATGAGCCGGAAGAACGTACTTGGTTATAAGTGCTTTCTGAAATTTTGTTCTGATCATAGTTTTTTGAGGAAACGGTTGATTTTATCTTCAAGTTTTAGGGAAAGGGTTAAAGGATTATCGTTAATCTTTTTAAATTTGGTGGGATCGTTAAGAACGTTGTTGACCTTATTAATATACCGTAATCTGGTTTATTAAGAAGGACGGTGCCTTTACCTTTGTCGGGGCGTGAAAAGTAAAGGCACCGTCCTTCTTAATTTAACCAGAAATTTTCTTAATAATATTTATCAACCCCCACCTTAAAATTCCCACTGTTAAAAAAGACGTACAATATTTTTCATTCCCTTATTATGACCATATTAGCCACAAAATACTTTCAGAACTCCGTCTCTTACTCACGCCGCTTTACCCCCAAATTAAATTTCATTTCGCTTTCACCAACAACAATAGTATCAAATCTTACCTCAACCATAAAGAAAAAACACCCCAGCCACTTGCTTCGTCCACTATCTACGCTTTTAATTGTGTTCGCTGCAAAGCGAACTATATTGGCAGTACCATTCGCCAATATCAAACAAGAGTGGACGAGCATCGTGAGATTTCCACAAGAACTTCACAGCCCCTGAACAAACCCTCCAAATCTGCAATAAGGGATCACTACCACCTCAACAACCACCCGTTACTTTCCTCCAATTTCAAAATCATTAACTCAGCCAACCAACTAATCGACCTCCGCATACTTGAGTCCCTTTACATCCTCAGTATCCAGCCAACTCTCAACGATTACAGTTCCGCTTTCAATTTAAACATTGCCAAATAAACTTTCAAAAGAAATCCACCATCACTCCGCCCGGCTCTATCGTCCCAATGGAATTCTTTCAACAGGCAACCATTCCCAATCTTCTGTATAATTAGTCTTATTACAATCTGGTAAGAAACTTTACAATTCTGTTCCACCTAAACCATTTTATATTTTACTCATCATCCATACTTTTATACTTTATATCATTTAACTTTTAATCGTTTAATCTAATACACATTGTAACTTGCTTTTAATTTTCGCTAATTGTAAGTAACTACAATTTTGTTCCACCTAAACCATTTTATATTTTACTTATTATCCATACTTTTATACTTTATATCATTTAACTTTTAATCTTTTAATTTAATACACATTGTAACTTGTTTTTGATTCTCGCTAATTGTTGCGCCATTTTAATTTGTTGTTCGTTTCTATTTATTATACTTATTTATTTTTACTTGTTTTAAAATTTTTAGCACTGATGATGGAAATTGAATTTCTCCGAAACGTCTGTTAATAAACATGTACCATCTCTTCGTCCTCCTATTCCTCGCTCTCTCTCTCTATATATATATATATATATATATATATATATATATATATATATATATAAACATATATATATATATGTGTGTGTGTGTGTGTGCGTGCGTGTGTGTGATGTATCGGATGTCAGATTTCAGACATCCGCGGATGCGGATGTTCATGCATAAATTTGTCAGCTTGATAATATGATAGTTTAAATTTAGACTTAATTCATTAATTGACTTTCGATTTTTGGTTAGTTATAAATATTTGATATTATTTTGTAATTATAATTTTTTTACATACACGCTTCTCTTTTTGGACGAGTTTTCGCCACACAACTGTGTGTTACCAGGATGCGGGACGGGGACCAATTCGTCTTGCATCCCACCAACCACCACCCTTTGGAAAGTAGTGTGCTTATGACATTATGTATTGTAGCATGAACAATTAATTAAACAAATACACAACAGACATTGCCAGGTACATTAAAGATCAAATGAAGGCTGCACAAGTTTCAGTATTTGAACTGAATGAGGGGCAAATTGTGCTGCAAAAATAGCTAAATACTACACATCCGCAACATCCGCATCACCGGATGCGGATGCAGATGTGACATACATCACTATATATATATATATATATATATATATATATATATATAAAATAAACACAAGTCTGAAACCATAGGGTAAAATAAGTAATTCGTGTTTTTCCGTTTATGCAAGTGCCCATGATGTCTTTGAGTAAGGAAGAACGCATCCAGGTAATTCTTCTCGTAAGAAATCGGAGTCAGAGGGAGGTCGCTGAGGAATTTAACAGATTGCATCCGGACCGCGCGCCGATAACGCACAGCTGTGTCGGCAAACTTGTAGCAAAGTTCAGTGAAACGGGATCCATAGGAGATAAACCACGCAGTGGACCTCCGAGGACATCCACCGACGGTGACACAGCCGCTACCATCCTCGCTCATTTCACAAACAGTCCCCAAAAGTTTCTCCGGCGTTTTTATTGCCATTTTTATCATTTTGCTCTATGGTTCCAGACTTACAGGACACCCTGTATATATATATATATATATATATATATATATAATATATATATATAATATATATATATATAGGGTGATCCAGAGAAATGGGACCCAAAAGAAACCCCTGTAACTCTTAAAGTAAAGTCCTTTTATAAAATCATACGCATCATTCGAAAGAGGATAGTTACAAGTTTGTACAGGATTGTATAGGTTTTGACAATACACGACAAGATAAGATACAAAACAAAATAAAAGTTAGTTAAAACTAACCCTTCAAGATGACTGCATGGACTGTGGAACAGCTGCGTTTCATAACTGAGCAATATTATGAGCATGGAAGGAGTGTAGTTTCAGCTCAAAGATCTTTCAAGACAAATTTTCAGATGTCAAAATCTCCTTCTAAGAAAGTAATCCGTCGGTGTGTCAGAAATTGGTGGTGTCATTTACCTTCTGTTGGATCCATTGACAGAATTGTCGTCTTCGTGCGAAATCTCCATCGTTTAGTTGTTGCACTGTTTTAATTTTATATGGAAAGAGCATTAAATTTTGCTTGAATATACGGTGTGTTGTTCCATATCCAACTCCTAACAGCTGAGAAGCACGTCTGATGCTTATGTTAGGATTATCCTGTACAATTTCATGAGTTCTGTTAATGATCTCGTCTATCCTTGCTGTGCGCACTCTTCCAGTTGGTTTTCTTTTTCCAATGCTGCCAGTTAGGGAAAAATTTCTGACACATCGACGGATTACTTTCTTAGAAGGTGATTTTGACATCTGAAAATTTGTCTTGAAAGATCTTTGAGCTGAAACTACACTTCTTCCATGCTCATAATATTGCTCAGTTATGAAACGCAGCTGTTCCACAGTCCATGCAGTCATCTTGAAGGGTTAGTTTTAACTAACACTTTTATTTTGTTTTGTATCTTGTCTTGTGTTGTCAAAACCTATACAATCCTGTACAAACTTGTAACTATCCTCTTTCGAATGATGCGTATGATTTTATAAAAGGACTTATACTTTAAGAGTTACAGGGGTTTCTTTTGGGTCCCATTTCTCTGGATCACCCTATATATATATATATATATATATATATATATATATATATATATATATATATATATTCAGTAAGACACTTAATTTTTTTAAGTTAAAAGGTAATTACTGGTAATAAAAATATGTATTGGTTCTTCAAATGCTTATAAATAATTTCCTTGCGGTCAGGTAGCAAACTTGGTTAGAGGAATGGCATCGTGCCAGGAAACAAAGGGTCGTTGTTAATGGTAGGGAATCGGGGTGGCTGGATGTAGGTAGTGGTGTCCCTCAGGGTTCAGTGTTAGGCCCATTGCTATTCATAATCTACATTAACGACATAGATGTAGGTTTGACCAGTAACGTGTCAAAATTCGCGGACGATACTAAAATAGTCGGTAAAGTAATTAACGTGGACGTAGAAATAGGCTCTAAGACGATGTAAATAGGATTATGGAGTGGACGGATAAGTGGCAGATGCAATTTAACGTAGACAAATGTAAAGTTTTGCATATAGGTTCTCGTAACAACAATTACACGTACACGATGGATGATAGACAGCGACTGTTGACGAGGAAGTAGATTTAGGCGTACGCGTATCTAAGGATTTAAAAGTTAGGAACTAGTGCCGGGAGTCTTGCGCTAAAGCTAATAGGATGTTAGGCTTCATAGCGCGTAATTTCGAATTTAAATCGAAGAATATTATATTGCCCCTTTACAAGTCCCTAGTCAGGCCTCACTTAGAATATGCCGTTCAGTTTTGGTGCCCGTATTTGCGTGAGGATATTGATAGGTTGGAAAGGGTTCAGCGACGCGCTATGAAACTAATTCTGTCACTACGCAACAAGTCTTACGAAGATAGGATTAAAGAGTTAGACTTGCATTCACTCGAAACTAAGAGATTAAGGGAGGTTATTGAAGTTTGCAAAATCGTTAATAAAATCGATAACGTAAATTTTGACAAATTGTTTATTTTCGATAATAGCAATACTCGTAATAACGGATTTAAATTACATGGCAGACGTTTCATTACTAATATCGCTAAAAACATTTTTACGTTTAAAGTAATTGATAAATGGAACAATCTTCCCGCGTAAGTCGTGAACTGTACCAACGTTAATATGTTTAAGAACCGTTTAGATAGGCATTTTAAAAATATTAACGTCGTTTAAAATAAAACAATTAGCAACAGGAGCTCTTGAGGTAATGGTCGAGGTTTGAGTCTGTTGACGGTTAATGTCAGCGTGTGATATGCCAGCAACAAAATTAGATTTAAAAAAAAAAATTAGACTAACACGAACGTAGATGTAGCTCGTAGCGTAAACTAACCCACTTTTTGTTATACTCTATACTTTTTTTTCTTATCCTCTCTTTACATGCATGTCTGTAGTTTGCATGGTATGACATGGTTTGTAAGCGTTCTTATTTTACTTCTTTTCATCTTTCACCCCTTTCCTATTCTCTTCGACTATTTTTCCGACTTGTCGGCAGTGGCCGGCGGATGTTGATGGTGAGTCTTTCTCTCCCTCTCTCTTTTTCTGAATGAATGTTAACCCACGAATGATAGGTTTTGCTACTTATTTAACCCTTTATTCTCTTCTTTTAACTCCTACTCTCTTCTTTCTCTCGGGCTAACCTTAGAGTGGATCTTAGGGTCTTTGTTAGCATTAGTTTATACACACACACACACACTGTATATTGGTTTCCATAGTAACTGGGTGTCGTTCGTGATTTTTAATCTTTGAAATTGGCGCATCTTTTTAGCTGTCATAGCTTGTGTGTGTGTCTCTTACGAAAAGAAGTTATTCAAGCAGATGTATATAAGAGTATACCGGGTGGCCCATAATTCAGGAACCATAGGAATAATTTTTTTTTTTCTAATAATTCTTGTACTTTCTAATAGTTTTTTTTATTTTCTTTGATGAAAAAAATCGAGTGGAGTGATATCTGGTGACCTGGGTGGCCATTCGATAGGACCTCTTCAGCCAATCCATCTGTTGGGGAACGTTTTATCAAGGTATTTGTGAACTTGCATGGCAAAATGAGAAGGTGCACCGTCTTGCTGGAAATATGCCACGTCGTTTGTTTATCGGTACGTCATCCAGGTAATTCATCAAAAAGAAAATAAAGGAAAAAAAACATTATTAAAAGTACAAGAATTATTAGGAAAAAAAATACAATTATTCCTATGGTTCTTGAATTATGGGCCACCCGGTATATTTTTTATTGATTTGAAGGGATAAGCCGATGAAATGAGCTGAAAAAGTTATTGGTTAAAGTTTTTGTAAGGACTTACTGGGAATTCACTAATGACAAAACGGAAATATAAATAAATGTTTGATTTTTATTAAAGAAAATATTTTTTTAAATAAGATTAATCCTATTTAAGTATTGTGGTGCTTCTTCTTTGAGTCTTTGACTTGTTGGATGATGATTATCCCTTCCAGTTCAATGAACTCCACTCGGCGGTGCTTGCTGATCCAAAATTCTGCGGTAGTGCGTCTTATTAAAATTCCTATAGATTTTTCCGTGGTCATTTACCCCAGCTGAACTGTAGCGACCTGCGACCCTATACCATAGTGGTACCACCACCGTCATGTTTTATAGTTAGACTATTTTTTCATGACTATTTTGTCTCGCAAATACCTATGCTTTTCATCTCCAAAAAAGTTCAGTTTTGGTCTTATTATTCCACACGCAGGAGGACATTTCTCCCGTTCCTTCGCGAATTCGTCTTCTTTCTTATTCATATCATAAATGTACAGCGGCAACCCACGTTCTTCAAACCTTCCTTTTAAAGTGGAAGTTTTTACAACAATTTCATGGTCTTCTGAATGGTTTCACGTATCTCTGGAGATGTCTTAAAGCGATTTGCTAAGGAGTGTGTTTGAATAATGCGACCTGTCCTGCAGCAGTTATTCTCGGCCGACTTACTTTGCTTCGAGTAGCCAAACTATCATTTCTCTGCATCCCGTTTATTTGGCCAGTTTGGGCTCCACAGCAGTTTCTGCTTATTTGTTGCCCCCACTCTATTTGGGGAGTGAGTATTTGAGCTCTTAATTCACGTGTTAATCCTCTTCATTTTCGTGAATAGTAGACTATATTATCAATCATTTTCGTGGAATATCTTGAAAAATGAGAGGATCACATCTCTTCATACGGCCTCGTATAAGTATTAAAACGAGAAAGGAAGAGTAGCAATTTCTATGTAGCAAATGTAAGAACCCTTGTATACCGAAATTACACAACTACCGAAATTATGGACTGCACAAAAGTCGCCTGACAAAAATGCTTCGCACCATATTTAGTGTTAAAGAAAATGGTTGGTTGATATGTTTTACGTCTTCCGTCCACCAGAGGGGCTTGAGATCGGTTGTAACGCCACCAATCGAGAAAAAGTAGGTCTCATTAGAAGAACTGGGTGAAACCAAACGCATGACGCGCAGCGGAGTCATCACTACATCCCTTCTCTCTTTCTCAAACTGCCTTTTGACAGTCCATAGTTGGACTGTTAATGCAAATACAAGTATAATAATGTATGGAGCTTAAAAGGTTTTCGCTCAAAACATAAGTAGACTATTCGCTTGGCTTATTCCAACTCAGCTATATTACGGGGTTCTACACGCGCACGAAAAGGAGACTGTATTCAGACTTATATATGTATATACAAAGGGTCCTTTACGTTCTATGCTCTATGTAAAGCAATTAGGAAAGAAGGCAGGAAGTAAAAATTGGCGGGTCCGTTAAAAGGGAGAAAGAAGAAGAAGAGAAAGACAAAAGAGCGCTTCAAACAATGGACGAACAGAATGCGTTGATTAACGCACGGAACACACGAGGAATAAGTTCTAATGGCGATATATATATATATATATATATATATATATATATATATATATATATATATATATATATATATATATATATATATATACAGTCACACACAGAAGCTTTGTAAAAAATATGAAATACTTTTTAATTGGAGCTTTTGTTTCGTTATTTGCCCAAAATTTTGTCTGGAATACAAAATAGGTTTTGTATTTATACAGATATGTAGGTTTCGACATATTCAATGGATGGCAGACTAATGTGTTCCCTTTGTGTAGGACTGCGAATGTCGTTTCAAATGTTCATCTAGATTGTTTGTTTTCAGTTTTTTTTAGTTCTTTTTTTTTCTTTTTTAAGTTGTACAATTGGTAGAGGGTATGAATGAAAATGAAAAAATGAAAAATTTATTGACAGAATAAAGCAAAATAATTTCCATAATAACACTAAAAATAAGATTAAGCAATTAATAAAGGTAATGAGATAAGTAATAGCAATAATGCTAATATATACTGTGTGTGTGTGTGTGTGTGTGTGTGTGTGGCAGTAAGTAAATTCTATTTGGTAATATTATATTTTTATTTTGATATCTTAAATTTAATATTATATTTAAGTCGTCGTCTTATAAAACTATTGAAGCTACGAAAGTGGGCACGTAGCAAGCCATGTAGCGACCCGTAGATAGTTCGGATTCCACTGAAGCTGTAGGTCTCCCTCCGTCACATCGGGGAGAAGGCTAATTATGCATTTATTTCGAAAAGCTTGCGTTAAAAAAAAACGTATACTATTGCGTATATACAAAACTCAGGATACACTGGCCACGTGTATCGTACCTTACTACCCGTAATGCATTCAACGACTTTTGTAACCAACTGTATATATACATACATATTTTTATTTTTTTTTTTAAGTCTAAATACTGATTTTTTTATATATAAATTATGAAAAAATTATCCCCACTTAACATTAAATATATGAACTTCTTTGTATATTTTAGGCTTATCATTAAATACTGTAATGTTTATATGTATATACAGTATATGTATTGTACCTGGAGCAGAAATTCTCTCTCTCTCTCTCTCTCGCTCTCTCTCTCTCTCTCTCTCTCTTTTTGTGGTTTCTTAACTTTCGTGTTTCCATTATATTTTATGTGTTTCTTATTTATTGGTGTGATAGGAAGGTTTTTATAGGCAAATGTGATGGCTGAAAATTTGATTTATGTCGCCATGATTCACACTCAAAGAGATTAAACATGATAAGAAATCATTGTTAAAAAAAAAAAGAAAAAAACTTTGGTTAAATTTTTTATATAAATTTGAACATTTTTTAAGTGTTGAGATAAACGATGAGGAGTGTTTGAGCGTCCAATGCTTATTTTTAACATTCATTTTTTATTAGTAGTGTTTTTTTCGGGTGGGGAGGGTTAATTTGTGTATTTTCGGGGGCGGGGGGGGGGGGGGGGTCTCCTTCTTTATCCATGTCTCGAATATATATATAAGCAATTAAGGTAGTTTTCCTTAATTAAGTTTATCAATTATTTTAGAATAAGTGGTAAGTTTAGTTAGAGGAAGGGAGTCGAACCGCGGTAATAGATGGGTTTATTTCAAGCACAAGCTTTTGATATATAGCAAGATCTTCATCAGGAGCGAGTGAGAAGTTGATAATGACCTTAGAATAGGCCTAAGGCTCGTTTTTCAAATATATTAATTTCTTTTCGCGGCTTTATTTCTTTATTCAAATTATCTTAATTGACGATAATTAACGATATAATTGACGACAATATAATTTACGAAAGAAATCGGAAACCTGTATTGAATTTAGCGTGACGAAAACGTCCACGTTTGAAACGATAATGAAAATGTTGATATAACTTTATTTAGCTGGAACAAACCCTCTTCCCATATAATGAAAGATACCACCAGTGTCTTACGCTGCCTCATATGTTTTGGCCAAACCTCAATCATTTTTGGTTCGGGGCTTGGGACAGTGAACAAAGCGAAAAAAATTTTTTTTTATTAAAAAAAGAAAATGATGTTAAGAAGTCAATAAGAATATTAAAAACCACAAAAGTTCGTGGGGGGGGGGGGGGTCTTAGAGGTACAAAATTGAATTATGGTTGAGGAAAGAGAATATGCGAGGCATTTGGGGTATTTTTTCAAGGTCATAGTGTCGAACTTCATATAGATAAGATTCTTTATGTATACATTTCGAGTTTCAAGATATTCTGCCCCACGATTCTCTCTCTCTCTCTCTCTCTCTCTCTCTCTCTCTCTCTCTCTCTATATATATATATATATATATATATATATATATATATATATTATAATATACATGGAATTGATGGTAAAAGGCTCGGCTGTTAATCTGAAGTTCTTGGACTCGAGTCTCGGCTGGGACTTTAAATTTCAGGAATAAAAGTGATTCTTTTGGTCCCCCACGACAAGCTGTAGGCCCCTTCAATCATATGACCTTGTTGTTACGAAGGAGATTAGGTAACTCCAAATATTATTATTATTATTAAATGGGGGAGCTATTGAAGAATAGGGACCCCAGCCTTCTTTAGTTAGGCTTATAAGGCTAACTAACGAAAATATCACGACCTAACCTAACCAATCGTTAGGTTAAAATAGGTTAGGGAAAGGTTCATCTCGGTATTAGGTCGAAACTGGAGATCGCATAGCCACTAACCGGGAGCATACTGGCTCTCATTTTTGGCCCTTGTCCATTGACTCTGTATACCAAAAACGCCATATCTATAAAGGAAACCTATACGGTCATTGGGAACCCTTTATTACTTGGAAAGTTAAAAAAAATTGCAAAAAGCTCATTTAAGTACTTAGAATTAAAAGGTATAAGAACATTTTTGTGTTGTGCAATATATGAAAATTACTCTTTTATACTTTAGTTTTAAAAGAGTTGATTACCAAGTGTAATGATACATATACACAATTAAGTTTTCATCACAATGAAAATGCTTGGTTCTAACCAGACTCGTATTGTGGAATAATGTTTGAGGCTATTTAAACTTGTATATATATATATATATATATATATATATATATATATAATGCGCCTCGGTGGTGTAGTGGTTAGCGTCGCTGACTACGTATCCATCGGCCCCGGTTCGAGACCCGGCGCGCAGCAAAACCCAGCTGTTCATCCTTCCACACAATAAAGAAAAGTGGTTGATAGATAAATGGGTACCCTAGGTAGCCTAGTGGTTAAGACGCTGGGCTGCTGATGGGGCGTGGTTCGGATTCCACGTTAAACTGTAGGTCTACTGCAAGGTGGAGTGAAAAGCTTGACCTTCGTCAGAATGAACAATTCGGGCGGAAGCTAACCAGAGGTAATCAACCAAAGTGTATATATATATATATATATATTGTGTGTGTGTGTGTATATATATATATATATATATATATATATATATATATATATATATATATATATAATTTTATTTACCGGTATGTAGCATTATTTTGTATACACATACATGAATAACACAAATGCAATTCTGTATATATTTACATGTAAAGAATTCTAAAGAATTCTAAACACTGTATATATTATTATTTTCTATAAATATACACGAATAATTTATATATATATATAATTTTTTTTATTTACATATATATAATATAATTTCATACACGTAGAAAAACTGTGCATACAATTCTGTATGTATGCACGAATACTTACGTGCGTAGAATATTTTGTTTTTATTTTTGATCAAAAACGATTTCTAACGTATTTAGTTTATATATATATATATATATATATTATATATATATATATATATATATATATATATATATATATATATACGTATATACTATATATAATTCCATTTTTCTTTTATTCCAAAACTCCGATGAAACTTTACGAATAATACAATATGTTTTACTCCATTTATTCTTTTTTTTTTTTTCTAAAGGTAAGTAGTTATTAACTTGAAGATGAACTTAGCCATAAAAATTTAAAAGTCATAAAATGGCCATAAAACTTTGCAAAACCCGATGTTTTTCCAATAACATTCAGGTTGTAAATTTTCAGAATTATGTCAATAATTGTATTTATTAATTAAAGTTATTGGAGACTTGGTTCACTTTCATATAAAGTTGTTCCAATCGTTTATAATATATATATATATATATATATATATATATATATATATATATATATATATATATATATAAAATATGAGAGGAGGGGCGACAAGCTTGACCTTCGTAAAATGAGGAATTATCGCACGGAACATTTGAAAGGTATATACAGTATATATGTTGTAATTTTAAGACGGATGATAGCACTATATTATCAGTATTATAGTCTTTTTTCTCTTGGTGTGTGTGTGTGTGTGTGTGTGTGTGTGTGTGTGTGTGTGTGTGTGTGTGTGTGTGTGTGTGTATTCTAAAACTTAAATAAAGCCCCGTTAAATGGAGTAAAAACATTTCCATTTTGGCTTAACTCTTTCAAATCTTCCAACATCAATATTCTTCGACAAAATTCGACACGAAGATGTATTTCACACAATCACTTTCCTCAGAATTTCTATCTTAAAGAAGAACTCTTTTTCTATGTAGTGCCATTCTGAATTCTATATAGTGCCATTCTGAATTCTATAGAGTGCCATTCTAAATTTATTGACAAAATATTGTGTCTAGAATAAAATCTAAGAATATTTTGTTGTGTTGAAACTTCTGTAATTTTGATTATTCGAATTAAAATAAACTTTTAAACTATTTATTTAATTTAAAGTTATAAAGTTATAGTTGATGTATGGCTAAACAGTTCGTATGTCTTATAATAAACAGTTAAAATGAGGGGATCACCTGAGGATATGTTATTTTGTCAATTGAAATGTTTAGTACGGTATGACACGTTTATATAGCCGAAGATCAGTTTTCCTTTCAAGGAGTATATACCTAACACCTAACATATACACTCTAAGGAGAGGTTGTTGTTGTTGTTGACTTTTGTCCATAAACGTTTCGTATGAAACTAAACACTTCAAAAGACAATTTGTTGTTTCAGATCATTATTTGGTTATTTGAAATGTTTACGGAGTCGTATAGGACTTGCCAAATGATATGGTAAATAGAAGCTCTTTAGGTACTTGAAAGATATTTAAAGCGTATCTAAATGAAGTATCATACTTTGATTAATGAAAGAAGCATTTCGTAAATTGTGTAACTAAAGTATGTATTAGCTAAAACTTAAGTAATGTAGGCTGCTTCAGAAGTTTCGTAAGTACTGTAGTTTAATGGTAATAATTAGTGGATTTGATATTGATATTTTGCTAAATTTTATCATAATTAGATTATTTATCCGTAATGATGGAGTTGTTTAACCTCCTTGGCAACATCTAAGGTCATATGATGAAGGGGATCTACAGCTTTACGCGGAATCCGAACCACGGGTCGTTACATAATCTGGACGCGGAGGACAGTCTCCCATCCAACTACTACCTAAACCCAATGTCGCATAATTTATCTGCCTCGGATCACCTCGATAGGCCCGACTGGCTTCACATTGTCCAATTGTAATGTCATGTAAAGGATACAAAACTCTTAGTGAAACATCATCCGTACAAAAGTGGGACAACTTCAACACCAATTGGTGGAGAGGAATGGGTGCACAGTGAAAAAGGGTCGAAGTCTTTACACGTTCTCGTAACTCGATTAAAAAAATAAACTGTCCTAAGTGTAATGTACAGATCCGATTTGTAATAAATTTAATAAATTGCAATGAAAGAAATTCTGAAATAGCGTCTATGTTTATTTATATTTGTTTGAGAAATATTTGTAATGAACATTGTTAATATAACGTTTTTGTAAGTATTTCTAACAGTGATGTAGGACTCGAAACCGGTCGTGAGACCTTTTTTGCTGGTCTCGGTCTCGGCCATGGTGGTCTCGACTACATCACTGTGATGTTCCTCAAGTACAACGAACGCTTATCTTGTTTTAAGTAGGTAGTTAACTGCTAAAAAATGTCACAAACTTTTGAAGAAATTGAGTAAATTTTGCAATTGTCACTCGATAACCTCTTTACAATCTTTATTCCTGAGTGTGAAATACAGAGCTTAGGAATTAGGCATTACACATTACTGAATACGTGCAAAAATTGCATATGGTCTCGGTTCCAGTCTCGGTCTCGAGACCTTTTTTCTGGTCTTGGGCTCGGTCTCGGGTGCTTAAGTCTCGGTCTTGGTCATGGTGGTCTCGACTACATCACTGATTTCTAATTAAACTTTCTAATATAGCGTTTTTTGTGTATATGGTTTAGGGAGGTTAAATTAAAGATGTTTGTTTGAATGTAATTTCTCAAAGATTGTAACGGTTTTGGGGGAGGGGGGCGAAGTTGAGTGGAAAACCCTCTACAAAGGTACTAAGATCTTTATCCTAAGGAGCTGAATTCTAGATTTTGTTCAGTTAGGATCACAGGTTTTTGGGTCTCACGAAATTTTGTAAATATAGCGTGTCAGTTTTTTATTAGTCGCAAATTTCTCTCTCTCTCTCTCTCTCTCTCTGCTGTTTAATGTAATAACATTCGCCATTACCCTAAAGCATGGGTTCCCAACCTGTTGCTCGTGTCTCTGACAGTCTGACGGTGCTCTTCTACAATACTTAAAATCATGCTCGCGAACACCAGTTCTACTGTAGATTCAGGATATTAAAACAGGTTTGAAAGAATTTTGACAGTGGTTTGATTATTCTTAATTTTTTGCAAATATGTAGTGGTGTTCGCTTGACCATCAAGAAAAAAGCTTGTTGTTCGTCATATTAAAAAGGTTGGGAAACCCTGCCCCCCCCTGAAGGCTTTGACGACTACTAAACTAAATTACAGTTATTTTAATAAACAAAATCCAACCGGTAAATTATTTCGTCAGTCCTTAAGGTTGTGTCAGCGAAAAATCGGCTGGTAAAGGTTGACAGACACTCATTTACCTGTTGTACTATTAAAAACTATTTGAGGGTGAGTGTGTCTAGGTCTCAGCGCCCTCTAGAGGAAGAGGGAGGTAAAACGGAACGATATGTATGAAAAATTTACTCCAAGGAGGTGCTCTTCCAATATGTGCTCTACCTTAAAATTTACATTCCAATACGTGATCTACCTTAGATTATTCGGATTAGCAGCAGGTACGTTAGTTAGCCTTATAAGGCTAACTAACGAAAATATCACGGCTTAACCTAACCAATCGTCAAGGGCGTATAGTTGACCTAACGATTGGTTAGGTTAAGTCATGATATTTTCGTTAGTTAGCCTTATAAGGCTAGTTTCACGGTAGAGCACGTATTGGAATATGGTAGATCACAGTTTCGCGGTAGAGCACATATTGGAAGAGCACCCTCCAAGGATTCGAACCTGGGACCTCATGATTATAATTGCGGATGTTGCTGCTGATCTACCACACGATAAAAGTTAATACACTGAGGTATTTCACACACTATATATATATATATATATATATATATATATATATATATATATATATATATATATATACAGTATATTGGTGTATATCTTTCACTCTAATGCATAAGGAACCTACAGTAAAATTTTGTATTCAATTCAAATAACTATATTTATACAGAATATACCTTCATGTAAACTATATAGCAACCTTTAATTCACATTGATTACAATCTTCAAAACATTGTGATCACAACAATTCAAAGCAAACTTTACATGAACAGCTAATATTAAGTATTGTAGTAACTAATCCCTCACATTTAACATTCAAATATAATTGATGAAACATTGTAATGTTTTTATTGGTACTAAAATAATTTTTTTCCTTTCCACAAATTCATTAACCTTCAGGTTACTTTTTGTACTGCAAAATAAAGATCAACCAGGATCAACTGTTTGGTTTAAACAAAATGGTTAAAGTTTCAGTTGAAGACCGCCGTAGAATTAGGCCCTTGCAAATGAAAGTGATTCGAGTGCATTCAGAACGCTAAAACTCAAGCAGTGATTAAAGTACTTGAGTCACCTCTGCTCACGGTTTTCTTCTTCCCACAAAGTGACATTTGATTTGAGTCACTTTAAGTCATTTGAGTCACTTCGCGGGCACGCACTCGGCGTGCAGAGTGCGGATTGAAGTACTCGAGTCATTTTTTGAGTTACTTAAAAGTGTCCAATTGTGTTTCTGTAAAAAGAAGGAAAAATATTGAGTGAACTAGCTCGTATCACTCGATTTTGAAGGTGTGATATCCGAAGCATTATCAACAAGTACGAGAAAAATCTCCTGTAATTTACAAATCCAGGACTGGAAGACCCAAAAACTGTCTAACAGGGATGAGCAATACCTGAAGATATCTTTAAAGAATGGAAAGAAGACAAGTGTTGAATTGGCAACAGAACTGGCAGAAGGCTCGGCTGTCGTTGTACATTCACTTTTGAATTCAGGACTTAAAGGATGTGCTGCAGTAAGAGAAACTATATTAAGAAAAGGGAGCACAAGAACACATATATTGGACGATGGAACAAGGTTAAAGGTGCTTTGGACGGACGAATCATAGTTTCGATTATTTGGATGTAATCGAAGACAGTATGTGAAACGACAAATAACTAAAACCTATAAAAAGTCTTGCTCGAAGCCGACATTTAAACATGAAGGTTCTGTTCAACTTTCGGGGTTCATCTCCTCAAGTGGTGTTGAAAAATTGGGTAATTATTCGTTTTAGTGCTTTTTCCCTTTTCTGAACCAAAACACATTTTTCTGGTGTTTTTTGGTGTGATTTGTTCAAATCTGAACTTCGTTTCTTTGGGAAATGAGCCGTTTTTGAGAAATTTTAAAATTGAAAATTTCTCAAAAACGGCTCATTTCCCAAAGAAACGAAGTTCAGATTTGAGCAAATCACACCAGAAAAATGTGTTTTGGTTCAGACTTAACCTAACTTAACCTAACCAAACCCGCGTTTTTTCGCAATTTCTAACCTTCAGTAGCAGCGTTGGGGTGTTTATACAAATGAGCGGCGACCAACAGGAATAAATAGACGATTTCGCCAGGCCCACAAATTTGAACTCGTTGGCCTAGGCCGCCCTAGCCAATGCTTACAGACGTCGAAGCAAAAACTCCTCCAATTAACTGCACTTTCGGAAGCCAACGCTAAATAGAGCTGTGCATCTAGCTTTGTCAAGAATAACCCAACGTACAATAAGTTTTGCCACAGTTGAGGTGGGTAGGTATTAATTGATAGTAATCCAAATCACAACCTCCGCAAACCATAATGAAAACCAGACTGAAAAAGCATTCTTGAATGAGTATGCATTATGAGAGATTCAAAATGTACGTCTCTGATTGGTCGGATAAGGTCACGTGAAACAAAAACCAGATTTAATTGGCTGATTTGACCTATGTTTCCTAATTTTGCCACGAGATGTCTCCCCATAAAACTGGAGAGAGCGAGGTTCGTTAAAATTTTAACAGCGTTAAGAGCTAAATACTCGGTCAATGGCCTATAATGGCTGCTTTTTACGTCTAAATTTTTTTTTTTTCCATAAAAAATAATTATTACATTTCCTTGATTTTTATCAGTTTCCCTGAGGTTTCAAGGTGTCCTGAATACGAATTTATATGTTAAATTGTCATAGAATGTCTCCTTCTATCGAAAACGAACAAAGCATTAAAACGAATATTAACCAAAAATTGTTGCGAAATGATGGCATATTGAAAACCGCTAGGTACAAACAGATTTTGATCCACCATGCTATCCCGAGTGGTGCAAAGCTTATTGATCCAACCTTTATCTTACAGCAAGATAATGATCCAAAGCACGCAGCTGGAATAATTAAAACCTATTTGCAAACGAATGAGGAAGCTGGAGTTCTTCAACGCGTGGTATGGCCCCCTAAAAGCCAAGATTTCAATATCACTGAAGCTGTATTGGACTATTTGGATAAATAAAAAGCACAAAGGATCCCAGCAACTTAATGATCTGTGGAAAGTCTTGGAAGAAACGTCGAACACCCTACCACAACAGTTTATAACAAAATTATTTGAAAGTGTTCCGAGAAGAACTTCAGCGGTTTTAAAGGAAAAGGATGAACATACTCGCTATTAGTTTTTTGTATCAAGGTATATCCTGTATAAATATAGTTATTTGAATTTTATTTTCATTTCATTAAAAGTGTGTTTGTATTGAATACAAACCTTGTTACCTTATGCATCAGAGTGGAAAAATGCAATATGTCTAAATCTTTTGCACAGCAGGTGTGTGTGTGTGTGTGTGTGTGGTACCAAAGGAAAGAGAGAGTTAGCACTCCCCTTCACAAGGACGTATAACCCATATGTCAAGGCATCGTCGCAGTTGCGGCAATCGACAAATTTTTTCAAATCCTGCAAATGAGGCTGGATGCTGCAGAGGGGTCGACCACAGGTCCATCCTGAACCGTCGTTTGAATTCACATAAAGTAACATAAGGTAAGTCATATATATATATCAGACACGGGGTCTATTACTGGGCTTCTATTACTGTTACGTTTGATTTCTTCTATTACTTTATTTTTTATCTATTACTATTACTTTTGTATGTGGGGTACTTCACTCATTTGAAAAGGATCTTTGTCTATTTAAATGCAATTAGAAGCAGTGTGTTAACAAATATTTGTTTCAACGAAATCATTACAATTTCAGAGACTGTACGTCTTCATAAATTTTACTTTATTGAAGGAAAAATTTGCCACGATATTAGTTCACATAAATGTTTATTTTAGTTTAGAGTAGATTTAGTTCATTTTTCAGTTCTTTGTTCACACAATATGTCCATTGTCACTGTAATAGAAAAGTAATAGACTATTATCTATTACTTTGCCTTCTATTACTATTATTATTATTATTATTATTATTATTATTATTATTATTATTAAGCCAAATAATTATAATCTATTACTATTACTTGAAAAATCCTGTAATAGTCTATTGCTATTACCTATTACCCCATGTCTGATATATATATGTATATTATGGATTTATTTCTCACCACTCATCCTTCTTACTCTGTCAAACTTTTTTCTCCGTTGGGTTCCTCCGACCACATTCTTATATCTGTTTCCTTTCCTGTCCTATCGCTTCAAGTTCGGCCTTTGGATCACCCTAAGAGGAGGCGCCTTTGGCACTTTGGCGCCGCTGATTGGGAAGCCCTTAGGTAGTACTTTTGTGATTTCCCATGGAATGATTACTGCTTCCGTGGCCGGGCCCCTCTTAGTGCGCTGAGCGCATCACGGAGGTGATTCTCTCGGGCATGAGGGCGTACATTCCATATTCCTACTACAAATGCAAAAAACCTCGGTTTAACTTTGCTTGTTTTAATGCTCTCCACAACAGAGAGGAGGTTTTCAGAAGGCACCATCGCCATCGAACTCCTGACTCATTTAGCTTATATTTCTGCGAGGAATCGTGCAAAATTTGTTCTTCAACTCGCCAAATATTCCTTTATCCGACAAAAATGTGAAACCTATCAAATTCTAATTATTCTCGCTCTTTCTGGCACATGAACATCTCCAACAAGTTTACTACTTCTTCTTTTCCTCCTCTTTTCCATTCTGACGGCTCAGGTGCCGTCTCTTCTCCTTATAAAACAACTCTTTACTCAAACTTTCGCCTCCAACTCAACCATGCACGATTCCAGTGCTTTTCTTCCATCTCCTCATCCCTCTGACATAATTACTGTATGTCTGAAATTAGAATCTCTTCTAAAAATGTTTTTTTCTTTCTATCTGTGCTCAAATATAGGAAGGCATACGGTCCTGATGGGGTCCTTTTTGTTCTCCTCAGGAACTGTGCTTCTGTGCTGATACTCTGCCTAAGCAAACTCGTTTTTGTCTTTCATTTGGTACTTTTGATTCTTGTTGGAAGTTCGCTTTCATTCACCCTGTTCCAAAGAAGGGTGATTGCTCTCAACCTTTCAACTATCGTTCAATTGCTTTGACTTCTTGTCTTTCTAAAGTTTTTGGATCTATCCTTAATAGGAAGATTCTTAAACGTCTCTCTTCGCACAGTCTTCTTTGAGATCGTCAGTATGGGTTCCACGAGGGACACACTACTGGCAATCTTCTTACATATCTCTCTGACTCTTGGTCAGCTTCCTTTCGGGGTTTCGGTGAAACGTTTGCTATTTCCCTAGACACAGTGGTGTAGTGCTAAATAAAGAAGTGAGGGAACGCATTTTGAAAGTGTTACTCAGATGCGGGGGGGGGACAATGGCGAGCACGGCGAGCCCATACAGCTGGGGGTCCTGGGGCACTGTAAGCCCCCCCGGGAAATCTTTTGAAATCTGACCAATTTCAGGGATATTTTGAGGTCATATGCACTGGATATTAGGATATATTCCAAGGTTGAAGATGCAGTATTTCCAGTGTCATTAGATATACGACATCCAGTACGATCAATAAAAATAGCTAACAACTGGAATGATTAACTAAAAACAAGTTAACAACTGGTACGCCGTGGTGACTGTTTCACCAGATCTTTATAGGCTAGCATTGCCTCAGTCGAAGCTAAAAGAAATGAAACAGTTAATGATTCTTTCTCATATTTCTTCTAGGGGTGGGAATTAAAATTTCATGACGTTAGAGATTTGTAAGTTCGGATTTATTTGAAATAGTGAGGGAACGCCGTTCCGTCTACCAAAAAAAGTAAGGGAACGCCGTTCCCACGCGTTCCCACAGCACTACACCACTGCCTAGACACATCTAAAGCTTTTGTTAGAGTGTGGTACAAATCCTTAATTTCCAAACTGCCCTCCTTCGGTTTCTATACTTCTATCTGTCACTTTATCCTGATTTCCTTTTTGGACGATCTATAGCTGCGGTTGTAGCTGGCCACTGTTCTTCGCTAACGCTATTAATAGTGGTGTTCGTCAGGGTTCTGTTCTGTCACTCACTCTTTTCCTTTTATTTATCAATGAGCTATTAAGTCGCTCTTCCTGTCCTATCCACTCCTTACTTCTCCACCCGCTTCACAAAGCGTCCCTCAACAGACACACTATGCTTCGCGTGGGACGGCTATGAAACATCTCCTTTTTTACAAAATCAATGAATCTACCAATCGATGAATCGCTACGGAATTTAAATTCTGTACCGATTCATCGGTTTGTAGTACGTGGTATTCCATACATTAAAACCAAGCTCACCATCTCGTCTATTGTTAATTTCGCAGCTATCTCGTACCTGATATATATATATAATATAGGGTGGGTAAAAAAAAAGTGACCCCTTAGAGGTAAACTGTTATATTAAAAAGAGTAAGGGGACTAGAGCTCCCAAACTTAAAAGATGCTTACATTAGCATCTTGTTCCTTCTTAATTGAAAAGTTGCTCGATATGTCCCCCTTCCTGCTCAATGCAGGCCTCCAAACGTGGACGCCACTGATCAATACACCTGTTTACATATCGTTCAGACGACACCTCCCAGCCGAGCAGCAGAATTCTTTCGCGTAGTTCATCTATGTCTCTCATATTGGTACTAGGGATGTAAACTTTGGACTTCAGGGCTTCCAAAACACCATAATCTAGTGGTAAAAGATCGGGGCTACTAGCCGGACACATATTGGGTTCGATAAAATCTGGTGTTTCGTTCTCAAGGAATGTGACAGTTTGGCGTGGTCTGTGAGCAGGGGCTCCATCTTGTTGGAAAGTACAGTATATCTTTCACTCTAACTGATATTCGACGAATTAGTGGTGAAAGATATACTTTCCAACAAGATGGAGCCCCTGCTCACAGAGCACGCCAAACTGTCACATTCCTTGAGAACGAAACACCGGATTTTATCGAACCCAATATGTGTCCGGCTAGTACTCCCGATCTTTCACCACTAGATTATGATGTTTTGGAAGCTCTGAAGTCCAAAGTTTACATCCCTGGTACCAATATGAGAGACATAGATGAACTACGCGAAAGAATTCTGCTCGGCTGGAAGGTGGTGTCTCAACGATATGTAAACAGGTGTATTGATCAGTGGCGTCCACGTTTGGAGGCCTCCATTGAGCAGGAAGGAGGACACATCGAGCAACTTCACAATTAAGACGAACAAGATGCTAATGTAAGCATCTATGAAGTTTGGGAGCTCTAGTCCCCTTACTTTTTTAATGACAGTTTACCTCTAATGGGTCACTTTTTTTTACCCACCCTGTATAAATATTATATATATATATATATAAATATATATAATATATATATATATATTATATATATATATAATATATATATATATATTATAAATTCCTATGGTAACGCGACTTGCGTCACCCTGTATATTGCAATTTGTTTTTAATGTAATAATTAAAATATAACTAAAAAAAAAGCTTCATAATGAAAAAACTTTTCAAAGAAAAGTTATGCAAAAATTTTTACTTCTTTAAAGTTAGAACAAAAAGTTAAAAAGAAAAGTATTCTCAAACTACGTTGATTTTACTCCAGTTTTTAATTTGTAAGAAAAAAAACAGACACTATATATATATATATATATATATATATATATATATATATATATATAATGTGAATATCTTGTTCAAGAGTGAGGACAGTGGTATTAGCAGAGATGTTTGAATGGTAAATTAAATCCTGGAAACGGTTTCTCTATGTAAAACCAATTCTAATTTTTATGAATATTAAACTGCAGATGAGGTTTTCAGCACAGGAAAACAGTCTTTTATATATATATATATATATATATATATATACACACACACACACACACACACACACAGAGGTTTCAGGAGGAAAGGTCAATACTTTGGGAGGTGATAGTATCGGTTATTGTGAGAAAAAAGTTCATGTGAACATGTGTCTAATTCTGAATGGTTACGAAGATAGAGCTGTTTGAATCTACAAATACAAAAGCATTATTAATGGTAATCAAGAAAGAGAAACCAATTACTGTTTCTAACATTTAATGTTTAAATATTGGCATTTTGAATGGTATCAGATACAGAAATGACAAATTTGTTACAGTTTACAATACGTTTTCGAAAATCCCACCGTCAACCTCAATGCACTTTGCAACTCGTGTGCGAAGATCGCGTGTTGTTCGTCCGAGTTGATCTTGACGTTCCTTTATGCGGGCAGCAGCATCCAAAATGCGCGCGAGCAATTCGTCGGTATCCACCTTTCTTTTGTAAACTTGACTTTTCATCCACCCCCAAAAACAATAATCTAACAGAGAGAGGTCTGGAGACCTTGGTGGCCATTGAATGGGACCACCGCGGCCGATCCATCGACCAGGGAAAGTTTAAGTATTGCATCACCAGACGGGTAGAATGTGGAGGAGCTCCGTCATGCTGAAAGTACATACCAGCGCGTGTAGCCAAAGGAACATCCTCCAATAGTCCTGGCAATTCATTTTGACGAAATTCTAGGTAACTTTGTCCTGTACTGTAACTTTGTACTGTAACAAAATTTCTTGGTGTAATGCTAGATAAGAATTTGCAATGGAGTGATCATGTAAATTATATCGCGAAAAAGATTTCAAGGAGCGTTGCTATAATGTTTAAACTTAGAAATGTAGTCCCTAAACAAGTTTTATTGACTCTTTATCATACTCTTGTTCTTCTTATATAACATACTGCACTCTTGTTTGGGGAAACTCCGCTAACAACGCATTAAATGGTATCTTTGTCATCCAAAAACGAGCAATAAGGTTATTATCTGATGCTGATTTCCTGATCACTCTAGTGCATTATTTAAAGAGCTAAACCTACTAAAGCTCAATGATATAACCAAACTGGCACATTTTATTTTTATTTACAAGTGTAAGAGCAAAATCATTAATTTGCAATGGGTAAATAGATATTTTGTAACTCATCAAGAAATCCACCCGTATCAGACCAGAAATAGATCAAAGCTTGTTATACCTCAATTTAGATTGTCTTCATCTCAAAAACTACCCATTTTCATTGGATTGAAACTATGGAATGACTTGCATGCCGATATAAAAAATATTGCGAATGTAAATTTGTTTAAAACCAAGTTAAAATCCCGATTAATAATGGGATACTAACAAAAATCTTGGATTAATGTCCACTAATAATGTTTAATATTGTCCATTAATATTGTTTAATATTGAAATACAGGCTTTAACTATTAATAATACTTATTTACGTATTTATTTATTTTATTATTATTAATTTATAACGGCTAGCTGCTTATTTTTAATAAGAGCCCAGTAAAGCCTAAAGCTTAAGGGCCAAATTACAAAAAAAATAATTTAAAAAAAAAAAAAATTAAATAGTCGAGCTTCACAATTATTTATGTCATTGTAAAAATTTTAAATTGTAAAAAGACTACTTACTGTATTTATTTTATTATTAATAAAGGTTATTCTATCTATTCTATTCTATCTATTCTCTAAAGTAACAGGGCCATTCAGCTGATCATCGATGATACCGCACCACACATTGGCAGAGAAGCGATGTTGAAAATTTGTTTCCACATTGGCATTTGGATTTTCGTCTGACCACCGATGAGAGTTAGAGTATTGTTGATACCGTCACGGCGTCACGGGTGAAAGTAGCTTCATCGGTGAACAATATTAATCGAAGCAATCGGCGATTAGCATTTACCCAATGACAAAATTCCAGTCGCATGGCAGCGTCTCCTGGTTGAAGGTGTTGTACACGCTGTACATGATATGGATGCAAGCCTTCCTCACGTAATGTTCGCCGTACTCTTGTGTGTGGTACACCGAGACGTGTAGAAATTCTTCGTGAGCTAGTAGTAGGACTACGCTCTACCAACTGAAGAATGTTTTCCACTTCATCCACATCTTGTTGACCTTCACGTTCAGATGAAACATGAACGCTGGGAAGTGTACCAATCTCACGCAATGTGTTGAAAATCCTGGTAAACACACTTCGATCTGGAATTCTGCGGTTCGGAAACCGTCGACGGTATTCTGCAACAGCAGCTGTTGCACTTCCATCGTAAAAACCGTAGACATACACCATATCTGCATATTCGGCATGTGTGAAGGTGTGGCATTCTTAACACTGCTTCAAACACCAAACAATGTCACTCACAACAGTCAGCTGTCGATTGGCTTATGTTACATGCTTACATTACAGCTTACATGGTTCAAGGTTATAGGGGAGGGAAGGGGGAGGAAGAGCTGCGCGCGCATCAGATTCAAACAACTTATCTCCGTAACCATTCAGAATTAGACACATGTTCATATGAACTTTTTTTTCTCACAATGACCGATACTATCACCTCCCGAAGTATTGACCTTTCCTCCTGAAACACCCCATATATATATATATATATATATATATATATATATATATATATATATATATATATATATATATATATATATAATATTCCGGGGTTTTTTCATTAATTTATGTACATTTATATATAGAGTTTATTGACTCTAAAATGCCGACAAAAAAAAGGTTATCTTGACCTTTAAAACTTAGTATTTATAGGCGATAATAAAGTTTTATACATCTGACCAAATAATTTATATTATATATATATATATATTATATATATATATATATATATATATATATATATATATATATATATATATATATATATATACACAGTATATTCCTTTTTGTTTTGTGTGATTTCTTCAAATTAGCTAAAATCGTTGTAATATGATTTAGTATTGACAGAAAATTATGTTGTTTCCTGAACAATCTGTTATGAAGGCTAAGGATGCTCTCTCAGTGCAATGAGAGAGAGAGCGAGAGAGATTCTCTATTCTTAGCTTAGGTTTGTTTTGACGTGTATAAGTTAACCTTTCTCAATAATAAACATTGAATAAAAGTAATAATTTGCGGGTTTTAGTTTGCGGAAGAATAGAGTTGAAAAAGTTTCAGTTAAAATCAATCATTTTAATCAGTGTCATCGAGTTAAAAAAGTTAGTTATCCCGTTACTCGTGTTAACTTTTTATCTAATCTTTTGTGAGAATTTGTAATGCGATTTGATATTGAACGAAACGGGTCTCCGACTTTCGAAGTTAACGTTCAGCATCGTAAGTTTAGTGAGTTCGAAGAGATAACGAACGAGTCGAGTAGAATGTAATCCTCGCATATTATCAGTATCAATGTTCTTATCATTGATCGCAATTACTGAAAAATGATCAGTAGGAAGTAAAAATGCGGATCGCGAGTTTATGGCGAATATTAGGACGAATTTCAATCTTACTCCGGACCTGCGTGAGTGAGATAAAATTACTTCAGATCTGAGAGCAAAATCGAAAGTGGGGAGCTCGTTTGTCAGACATTTTTAAACAACACGAAATTATGTCTAGCGATTCCTCAGTCGAATTAAAATCGAAAGTACTCGGAAGGATTATTTTCCTTTTCTTTTGTGAGGTATTTCAATTAAGGCCCTGTCTCATATACTTATATATATATATATATTGTGGAAAATAGTTCGCCTACAAACATAAAATTTAAAAAAAATCATAAAAATTACTAATTAGTATCATTTATCACTGATTACTACGTTTTTATGCTTTTTAAAAATTGTAAATTTTTAGGCGAACTTTTTTCAAAAATTGTATATTCACAAAAAAAAAAAAAAATTTCAAGGAACTATTTCCGGTTGCTATAAATGGTCATAATTAACCCATTTAAGGTTTATTACCGAAGAAAATAAGTATGGGGGGAGGATAATTATTGCCGTTAAATTATTTACCATGCGCGCATTGTTGTGCGCATGGTTATCAAGTAGTTGTTGGGCCAGCTCCTGTAGAGCAAGCCTCCGGTGATATGAATGCACTCGTAATTAGAATGGGTTCATTTCTGTTGATTCGGGAGGAAACGCAAACTCGCGGTGCATCTTGTTCCTAATGAGTCATGCACACGGACTGATAAAGAGAAGTGTGTCTGCAATACAAATTATCGATACAAGCCTGAAAATAACATTGAATTTGACCGTTCGTTGGATTTGGCTAAAACTGACCATTGTTGCTTCCAGTGATGATGAGCCACGTACGAAAGCCTCGTTAGTACGGCGACTCTTCTATATACTTGCCAATGATACTGAGAGCTGCTCGTGCCCTGAATAATGGGGGTATGGGCGGAGTGGCGCTTTGTAAAAACAGTGGAACCTCTTTACTTTTTATCGACAGCTTAATCTCCAAACAATTTGTGTTCAAGAATTTAATACACACACACACACACACTTTATCTCTAACTGTGCGTCTCTCTCAGAGTCGTTCCTTTGTCTCTCACAAGAGACGCCCGGCGACTTTGCTTACAAAAATCTCGCCCTGGGGGAAAGAGGGGTGGGGAAGGGGGGTTTACAGAGAAAAAAAATTATTGTTTACCCATGAAAGCGTTCTTGGAAGAGACATAATGCGATACGAAGGTATGTTCTATTGTTTCAATGAGTACACTGTACACACACGCACATACCAGGAAATACACGCGCGCACACATATACTGTACAGTATGTATATATATAATTTATTCACTGGAAGAGCCGTTTCCAATCTGATGTAATCGTATAATAGTACATTTGATAATAAATATATATATACTGCGTATATATATATGTATGTATATATATATATATATAGGTAAAGTAAATACATATATATGAGTACTTGTAATACATAAACAATAGTATAAGGGTTTTGAAATGCTCGTCTGACACGTGACTGATCGATCTGTGACAAAGAAGGGCGCGTGACCTCAGAATTAGAGAGTCACATAATGACTATGTTGTGTTACGTGTACAAATATATATATATATATATATATATATATATACTAAATTATACTTTTGTCGAATTAAATAGGAAAACATTGTTCCAAAGATACAACAAAATTCTACGTATTTCAAGTTAAGTCCGTATACGCCACGCATATACAGGGTGTTTCACAACCGGTCTGCCATATTTGGGAGTGTGATATCGAGTAAAAAAGTTAATACATACAACATCGGTGCTATTTCCAACCGTTGCGGAGCTACGGACGTTTTAAGGTGCACGGAAAAAAATAAACGAGAATAATAATCTGATGTATTTATTGCTACATTTTATGAGATACACCTTATAAATGTTCAAAATGTCCGCCTCGGTTTTCAATGCACAGCCTTCATCGTTCCAAACAAGATTCCACTACCCATTGAATCATTTTGGGGTGTTCTCGTATGTCAGCAGCGGCATCCATAATCCGACGCGAGAGTTCCTCTCTCGTTTGTACTTTGGTCTTGTAGACCATCTCTTTCATAAAGCCCCATAAAAAGAAATCTAACGGGGTTAGGTCCGGAGATCTCGGGGGCCACGATATTGGACCAGCACGACCAATCCAACTATTCCCGTACCGCTGGTTCAAGTAATCCGTAACATGACGACCAAAATGTGGTGGCGCCCCATCGTGCTGAAAGAACATCCTGCGCCTTCTCTCCAAGGGCATGTTCTCCATCAAAAGCGGCAATTCGTTCGTCAGGAAGTTCAGATAAATATCAGCAGTTAATTCGTTGTTCCAAAACGAACGGTCCAATCAGCTGATCTCCAATTACGCCGCACCAAACATTCACCGAGAATCGATGTTGAAAGTTTCCTTCAACGATACCGTGGGGATTATCGGCGGACCACAAGTGGGAATTTCGTCTATTGTTAATTCCATCCCGAATGAATTGTGCTTCATCACTAAACAGTATGCGATTAAGAATTTGGCGATGCATAACCATCCACTGGCAAAATTGAACACGTTTATCGTAATCATCCGGTTGAAGAGCTTGCACACGTTGCAAATGATAGGAATACAAGCCCTCATCATATATGGTTCTCCATACACGCGATGCAGATTCACCAATTCGTCTAGAAATCCTTCAAGCACTGGTAGTTAGGCTACGTTGTACTAAGTCCAGTATACGCTCCTCCACAACAACGGGCCGTCGTGCTACATGTTCTTGGTTACGTGGAACAATTGTCCCTGTTTTCCTTAATCTCTGGTGTGTGTCACTAAACACTTGCCCGTTCGGTATTCGGCGGTTCGGAAAACGTCTTCGATATTCCTCAACTGCCGCTCTGCTGTTACCATCACAGAATCCACAAATGAAATGGATATCAGCGTATTCAATGGGTGTGAACTGTTGATTCATTTTGATTGTTTACCTTAGCGCAACACAAGTGTCTCGTACCACAGATCAGAACCAGCTGAAAGAAAAAACTGAGGGTTAGTAGTGGTAACTTCGTTAACGGAAACTACCACCAGTGCTGCCATCTATCGAATTACACACAAGTAGAGATTTGTTGTTTGCACATCTTAAAATGTCCGTAGCTCCGCAACGGTTGGAAATAGTACCTATGTTGTATTAACTTTTTGATTCGATATCACCCCCGCCAAAGTATGGCAGACCGGTTGTGAAACACCCTGTGTATATATATTTATTTATTTATACAATTACCAACTAAAAAAGACCCGTACGGATTACTTTTCTCCCCCGCAATGTCATTCCAATTCCCATTCCCATTCCACAAATGAAAATGCACAAAGGAAGAAATTCACATTTGAGGAAAGAGTTTTATTCGTTTTTGAAAGAATGTCGTTCCCATTCGTATGCCGTCGCAGTCAAGACGACAAATGAGAATGGATAATATTTCCTAACTTAACCTAACCTAACTTGATCTTCCCAAGTTATTGGTAAAATGTCACATCAAGGGAATGTTAACCGGTATAAAAACTACGCGTTTACGCAACCAAAGAAATTGTTGAATAGTTGACAAATAATCCAAAGTGGTCAATTCAACCATGCATGTCAAGTGACTCCATTATAAAAATTTTACTTTATTCCGACAAAAATAAGCATGGGCTGTGGAATCATTTCATGCATGGTTAAATTGACCATTTGGATTGGTTGAAAAATAGTTTAAACCACGTACAATTTCGGAAAAAAATTCACCTACAGTACAAACAAACATTCGTAAAAAAAACATTAAAAAATTACTAATTAGTGATGGTACTCAGTTTTATTCTTGACATTTTTTTACTGTTACCAAAAATAATAAAATATCCAAAGAACGAAATATTTTACCAATTACGATTTTTGTTTTTTGTTTTTTGAAAAGAAATATCGTGTTTCTAGGTGAATTTATTTCCGAGTTGTAATTGATTGATGTGTAACCATTTCCTTTTGTGTGTGTATAGCAGAATAACAAAAACACACACACATATATGTGTGTGTGTGTGTATATATATATATATATATATATATATATAGATGTGTATATGTATATATATATATATGTATATATATGTGTATATATGTGTGTGTATGATATATATATATATATATATATATATAATATATAACGTACAAGTAAGCATAAGGTATATTACTGTTTGCATTTCATTTCATTTAAAGTTTCTACATGAAAAACGAAGGAAAAGAAGTACTTCAGAAGGCCTTGCGGCCCATACCGAGGAGGTACCAATGGCAACGGGTGCCAGGGAAAATTTTCTACGCACTCAAATAGTGTGCAAGATTTGGTCTAACCTTTTCTTGAAATGATCCACAGAGGAACTGTTCACAACTTCTGAAGGTAAACTGTTCCACGTGTCACAGATCTTATAAGTAAAGTAATTCCCACACACACTAGTCCTAAACCGTTTCAAATCCAACTTCCAACCATTGTTGCGAGTTGGGTTATCATTTAAACTAAACATGCTTCTAAAATCGACATCGTTGAACCCGCGTAAGAGCTTGAAAACCTCGATGAGTTGACCGCGCAGCCTCCGAGTTTCCAGCGAAAATAAGTCCAGGGCGCGTAACCGTCGATTGTAGCCCATATGCCTAACGGAAGGGATTAACTTTGTGGCCCTCGCCTGCACTCGCTCCAGCTTCTCAATATCTTTCCTGAGGGTGGGCGACCAGAACTGCACTGCATACTCCAGGTGCGGCCAAACCAGGGAATTGTACACAGAGAGAGCACAATCTCCTTGTTCCGAAACTGAAATTGCCTCCTGATATAACCCAACAGCTTCTGGGCTTTCTTTTCCACCTCTACGCACTGTTTGGTAAACTTAAGGTCGCTGCTAATTAGCACACCCAAGTCCTTTTCCAAATCAGTCGCCTCGATATTACTCCCCAACATCGAGTAGTCCGACTTAAACTCGAGCAAGTTGGTGAGACACGACCTATGCCGTCTAAACCCATGTTGGGAGTCCCCAAGCAGTTTGTAGGAATCCAAATGGTCAACGATCCTATCCGCTACTATCCCCTCTAATAATTTACCTACAACTGAAGTGAGACTAATGGGACGATAGTTCCCTGGACTTTCGTGATCCCCTTTCTTAAAGATAGGGGTCACGTTGGCTTCCCTCCAGTCACCAGGCACCTGGCCCGTCTCCAACCATTTTGTTGAAAACTGTAGCCAGGTGGGGAGCCACCTGGTCGCGTACCTCTCGCAACACTCTGGGGAGAAACTGGTCTGGCCCAGGAGCCTTAAACGCGCTCAGTTTATCTATTCTATCGGCAGCAACTGTCGCGGTACATCGAACACTATCCAGGCCAGCACCTTCGTGCCTCACGCCTTGCTCGGGGATAACGCGGGTGTCCTCCCTGGTGAACACTCCAGCAAAGTACTCATTTAGCACATTAGCGATGTCCTCGTCGGAGGTCCGCAGAACGCTACTGGGGTCCTTTATCATGCTTCTAATGGGCTTTCTACTATTAACATAACTGAAGAACTCCTTAGGGTTCCCCTTGCAGAGGCTTGCCACCCGTAGTTCTTCGTTACGTTTCGCTTGCCTAACCTTCGCCTTCACTTCCCTTCACAGGCGGACATACGCCTCAGTGTTCTCATGGGAACGATTGGTCTTCGCCCTCCTATACGCCACTTTCCTATTTCGGATAGCCGAAGCGATGTCACGACTGAACCACTTAGACTGCGTTGAAGCAGGGGTGACCAGTTTTGAGGGTATGGCAGCAGACTGCAGCACCATAAACTCGTCCCGGAATGCACTCCACACTCCCTCAACATCGCCGTCGTTCTCTAACCCCATCTCACCTACGCTATCCTGGAGGCTAACAAAGTCCGCCCGCCGTAGATCGAGCTTACTGTCTCTCGAGTTACTACGCTTCACCCGAGGGACGCACACACGGAACCTAATCAAACCGTGATCACTCCCGCCCAGCGGTGAGGCCAGTGACGAGGTTGTCTTCGGTCGTGAATACTAAGTCTAGAACGCTTTCGCCTCGTGTAGGCTCATTGACCCACTGAGTGAGGAAGTTCTCATTAGCAAAGTCAACTAGCCTCCTCCCTTGAGCATCAGCAGTCCTGTCTTCCCACTTTATGCCGCGAGAGTTGAAGTCTCCTAAAACTACACACACCCTATCCTCTAGCAGGCTACGGAGTTCGGTGTACAGGGCTGTATCCTCCTCGAGAAGGAGATGCGGAGGTTTGTGCACCAAGATTAACCTATAGTTCGTCCCTCCCACGTTCAGATCGACGCCAAGCAGCTCCTGTTCCGATCGGAACTGGCAGACAACCGGACTCAACATGTTCCTGACGTATATTAGTACCCCTCCCCCCTCCCCACGGGTGCGGTCTTCGCGAAACATTTTATACCCGGAAATTTCGAACTCCCCAACGTAGTCCCTACGATCAGTATGAATCCAGGACTCGGTGATAGCAACGATATCCTGGTATTCTGATGCTAAGAGCGCCCGTAGCTCGCAAAACTTATTCCTAATCGACCTAGCATTAAAAAGCATTGCACGGAGGGAGCCTCCCTTATTCTGACCGCCCCCTAGCACGACCCGTTTCCCGAACAGCCAGGGCTGTCGGGAGTTAAAGAGCCCCTCACCAACGAGGGGCAACTTCCGCAGGAGCCTAAGCCCCCTCCAACGTGGAAGGAGGGTCACCCACCTGTACCTGGACGCACCCTTCAGTTGAGAGAGAGAGAGAGAGAGAGAGAGAAAATTGACTTTAAACTGGTAACAACTATAACATGAGATATAACATGAATTTGAAGGTCAGTCTTCGGGTGTGAAATCATAAAAAGAAAAATCCATAAAAGATTTTATAAAACATAAAACAATTTTGTATATTTTACAAAACAGAATCATTTTCCCCAATCGCCATTCAGGAAACTGCTTTAAATATACTTTACACGCAAACATATATGACGTCTCTTACAAAGTAGTTGATATATACAGTATATATATATGGGAATGAACTCAGAATGGTCCCCTGAGTTTTTTATGATACATCATATATATATATATATATATATATATATATATATATATATATATATATATATATATATATAATATTTAGGAGAAATCCAATGACAAGGAGAAATGTAAATGCCATGAAAAGTCTTCTTTAATGCGCAACGTTTCGAGCAATACGCTCATCTTCAGGCTGTTTAATAACAATGTGAAATTAAAATCAATATTGAATGAAAAACAAGACTGAAAATTTCTATAACCTATTCAGAAAGTCAAATTTTAAAAGACTGAGAAAAGAGGGTTAAATTCTAAGTTATACAGATTTACATATAAAAATTAAGAAGCTATTTGTAAATACATATAGTAAATGTGAAATTAATACACTGGAAAAATTAACAATAGTACACTGGAATAATGAAACTAACTAACCTTTCACTGCAATTTCCGAGGCTAACTGATTTAAGCAGAGGCAAGACGGTTAGCCTCGGAAATTGCAGTGAAAGGTTAGTTAGTTTCATTATTCCAGTGTACTATTGTTAATTTTTCCAGTGTATTAATTTCACATTTACTATATGTATTTACAAATAGCTTCTTAATTTTTATATGTAAATCTGTATAACTTAGAATTTAACCCTCTTTTCTCAGTCTTTTAAAATTTGCCTTTATGAATAGGTTATAGAAATTTTCTGTCTTGTTTTTCATTCAATATTGATTTTAATTTCACATTGTTATTAAACAGCCTGAAGATGAGCGTATTGCTCGAAACGTTGCGCATTAAAGAAGACTTTTCATGGCATTTACATTTCTCCTTGTCATTGGATTTCTCCTAAATATTAAATTGAAGCTCTGTAGAAGCAACCCGCATGATTATATATATATATATACAGGGTGTCCATAAATGATTACCCTGATTAAAGCATGCTATAACTTTTAAATAAACACTCGTATTCAAACACAGTTTTAATCATAAGTAGATAAACATACAAAGTTTTGATACATAGTTAATGAACTTAATAAGCTTCCACATGTGCACCCCTAGTGGCACGTAAAATGTCTAAACGGTATTCACACTCACGCCACACATTTTCCAACATTTGTGGGTTAACTGTTGCAACTGCATCCGCAATGCGTTCTCGCAATGTCCTGATATCTGGAACAACTGTTGCATAAACCAAATCTTTAACATGACCCCAGAGAAAGAAATCCAGCGGGGTAATGTCTGGTGATCTTGGGAGCCATGGGATTGGCCCGTCCTTGCCAATCCATCGATTTGGAAATGTTGCATCGAGAGTTTCACGAACAACATGCGCCCAATGAGGGGCTGCCCCATCTTGTTGGAAGATGACAGTTGGCTGCCTGTCCTGCAGCTGGGGGATGGCGTAATTGGTAAGCATATCCAGGTACACAGTTGCGGAAACAGTGTTCTCAGCGAAGAAGAAAGGACCAATTATCTGGTCATGCATTAGTCCACACCAGACATTGATCTTCGGACTGCCCCGTCTGAAAAGCAGACACGTAACAAGAAGTCATTATCCTTGTCAATGCTGTTCAAAATGTCAATAGCGAATTGTTCACGTTTTGGACGGTCATCAGGCTTCAGTTCTTGAACAATTTGTACCTTGTAGGCGTGTAACTTCAAACGTTTGTGTAACACCTTGTGCACCGTAGACTTCGGTATCTTTAGTTGGCATGAAGCTTGTCTCACCGATTTCCTTGGTGACCGTGTGAAAGCAGTTTGAATGTTTTCCACCGTCCCATCGGAAACTGATGGTCTACTACTGCTCTTTCCCTTTTCCACGTTTCCATTTTCCAAGAATTTTTTCATCCACGACTTAATTAACTTCACATCAGGTTGATTCTTTCCATACTTTGTTCTGAACCTTCGCTGAACACTGACAGGAGATTTTGTTTCTGCAAGCCACACAACACATTGTGCCTTCTCTCTCACACACGCCATCTTAACTGAACAGCTACTACAGCGCTCTTAGTGCGAATGCGGTAGACGAAACACACCAGCACAGAAACTCTATGCGTGTACGAGATCACCTGTAAAAAGAAAACGGATGTAAGATTCGCCATTAAAACATGAGAGCATACTGTTTTCAGGGTAAACATTTATGGACACCCTGTACTTCGTTAACCTCGTTGTTGTTCCGTGTGTTGGTCTTTCTTCATACGAAAAAGAAAAACTGTAGTGTTTGTCATTTACCATTACTTATTCAAACTATAGTGGATTTAATTTTCCTAGAAGAGTTCCTTGTTCCATGCACGGTCTGTGTGTATCATAAGAAACTCGGAACCATTCTGAGTTCATTCCCATATATATGATTTTGATTAAAAAACTGTCAAATATATCATCCCTCAGGTTTCCTCAGACTTTACATACCCTCTAATTTGTTTTAGATTAGGTTACGCTAGGTTAACCTGAATTAACCTAACGTAATAGGGCGGGTCGTACTCAGGTGACAATATGAATCTGAAGGAAATCCTACCATCAGGGGTGTCTAAATTATGTGTTTTTACATGGGGAATTCAAATATGAGCTTCTTTTTTGGATAGGATAACTCTAACCTACATCATTTTGTATTTCTAAATTGCCAATTTTACCCTTTTGAACCCCTTTATAATATATTAAAAGATATAAGGTAAATCATTTATATTGACAAGGCCAAATCAACTTTACATATATTTATTAATAGGTGAACTGCATGTATATCACTGGATATAATTACAAAGATCATTCTCCTGACATCTTGAACTTTGCCAGGTTGCACAAATCCTGCTTTGACTCAGACTTGGACATCAGCTTCCTGCTGGTCTCCTGAGCCCTGATCCCTCCATCCCTCTTTTCCTGTGAGAAGTACTTAGCAGAAGCCTCAGTCACCATTTTAACAACCCTCTCAATGCTTTGTGTGTGGCAAGGCCAGTTGCGCACCTCCATGGGGGTGTGATGAAGTTTTTCACCTCTGAGGTGCTTAGAGAGCAGGTGAGAGGTGGCTCTGACACACCTTCTGACCAGCTGATCAAGTCACCGATGCTGGAAGCATCACAATTGATGTCAGGTGTCCTTCTGCTCCTAACAGAGGAGTCCCCCAGCTGAGTGTCCGGGTCCCCCTCTCCCCTGATGGCCAGGATTCTCTCCACCCCTTCAATCCTCTCCTTCTGATCCTCAGAGCAGAGGAGTGTTTGGAGGATGACTTCACTGTGGGCATACCAAGCAGATCTTCTCACAGTTGGCATCACAATATCCAGCACCTCCTTTCTCTGGGACTTGAGGCAGTCCAGCTGAAAGAGGATGTGCCTAGGCCCTTCGATCCAGGAGTGCTTGACCTTCACGTTGAACCAACATGGGTAATACACTCCAATGATGAATTCCACAATGAATTGCAGAATCTTCAGGTTCTTTCCTTTAAGTCCGTGCTTTGACACCCAGAGCCTGAGAAGTCTGTTCGCTGTGGTGAGCCAGCGGCTGTGGTTTACTGGTCCTATCTCTAACAGAGCCAGCCCTGCAGGAAGTACTCCATCCCTGACTGCACAGACAATTTTATAGCCATAGTATTGATCAGTTGAGAGATCTTGAATGACCTTGTCAGGAAGCTTGATCAGTGGAGGGCCAACAGAGATTCGGGTGAAGTTTGGATTGATATCAAAGTCTGTAGCAGAATCAAGGAGCTTTCCTATTGGCCCGGATAATTTTTTGTCTGACAGAGTAGGGCCATCAAGGTCAGCAATGAAATGGCGCAGGGGAAGTTCAACAGTGTGCAGGTTGCACACCAACCAGACCAGCTTTCTCCCCAGGTGCAGCTCCAGCTTCCGCATTACTCCAGCTTTCATACCAGTGTTGACATTTGTTGAGTCTCCTCCAATGGCCAACAAGGTCTTATCGTAACCCCTCTCTTTCAGCCAGGCAAACAGGACCTTAGCAATCTTCTCCGCATGTGACTCCTCTTTAGTTGCTTTCTCTGGGGTAAAGTGGAACAGATAGTAGCTGCCAGGCTCACTAACAACACTATAGTGTTCTTCCTTGATCTTTGCGGGAAAAGATTGGTCACTGCCCTCAGCTTCCATCATCACATTGGTCAGGTCAATCCGCCCATCAAAGAGGATGCAAGAGATCCCCCCCTCCTCCTGCACTTCTCGAACTGTTCCCCAGCTCTCTCATCAACTTCTCCTGTGCTCTCTTGACCTTGCTCTTATCAATCACTTTACTTGTATTGTCTTCTGTGATGATTCCTGCGTCAATCAGAGCTGCTGTTGCTATCGCTGCAGTTGGCCTCAGCCCTATGCCATACCTTACACTAGCAAGGGCAATGTTTTGAATCTCATCATAGTTTTTCTGTACCTTTGCCGAAGCTGCTGGCTCAGGGTCAGTTTGAGGGAAGAGCTCAACTTCAGGAACAAACTCATCTTCATCACCACTTCTCTCCAATTCCAGATCCTCATCACCATCTGCCAAAAATCTCTTAACATCCTTCCTGGCTGCCTTCTCTGCTACTGCAGCACTTTCCTCCTTGTTCCTTCTCCTTTTCTCTGCCTTCCTTTCCATCCACTGCCTTTTCAATGTCCTCACCTGTCTCTTGTGCTCTGGTAGATCAGGACCCCCTATTTGGTGGGGTCCCTTACTTCCAACCTTCTCTTTCTGTCCCTTGATGTAGGCAAGATCTTTCACAGGAATCTTTTTCTCTGCTGCAGGAACAGTTAATGTGGGCTTGGATAACACAGCCCTCACAGCCTCCCCCCTCACAACTGGTAATCTGACACTTGCAAGTCAAAATATCAAAGAACTTGTCTAACTTGACAATGAACCTCTCTTTGGCATCAAGTTTGCCCTTCCCAAGAGAAAACTTCACTGCCTGATTCCAGACCTCCTTGAGCTTGGACATGATGGTCACTTTTTCATTGATAACAGGTGGCTTGAAAAGAGCATTAGCTTTGCTCCACTGACAAATCAGACCAGGGTAGATGTCACTCACCATAAATCATGAGTCACTTCAAATATTTCACAAAACGTTTTAGAATGTTCTGAAACGTTACATTCTAGCCTCTGAGAAAGGTGGCTCAGAAAATGGCCTTATGCGCGCCAGAAAACCGTCAAAATATTTCATATACCAAACTGTATGATAATTACAGTTAAGTGGAATGGCACACCTTTTTATTTGAGTATTTAAATATTATTATTATTATATGAATTACATTATATGTGTTTATATGAATTAGTTAGAACAATGCTCTATGAGAGATAACGTGAGCAGCCATGATAGAAAACGTGAGAAGACATATTCTGGGGTAACTACAATAGTAAAATAATTAACAATTTAATAATAATCAACTGCAAAATGATGTAGGTTATGTTTATCAGAATCAAATATTTTCTTCAGAATTGTGTTCTATACACCAAAATATGTCATTTGAACACCCCTCTCCATTGATTTAAAAAAAGTGCATAGTATGACCCGCCCTAGACTAACGTAACCTCAAAAAGTAGGTCGTGGAAAAAATCCGACTTATTTACAAAATTTGACCTAATTGGTTAAAAAGGTGGCTTAGTATATACAGTTGACTCTCGACTATTTGCATGTTGACTATCCGCACAACTATGACATCACACGTCAACTATCTGCACAACTATGACATCACACGTCAACTATCTGCACAAAATTGGTCATACGACATCCGTCATGTACTATAATTATTTTAGTTTTTATTTATGCAATACTCTATATTGTACTTTATATTCTATATTATACTGTACTTTATACTGTATATTTTTTTACATTTATAATTTTTTTGTAAGTAAACGTCAAGTATCCGCATTTTTTAACTATCCGCACGCTTCTAAGAACGGATATGAGCGGATAGTAGAGATTATATATATATATATATATATATATATATATATATATGATGAATAAAACCACGAAGGGAAAAGAAACACAAAGTGGTGCTCAAGCGCTTTCGTCTAATGACATCCTCAGTGTTCCCAAGGATGTCATTAGACGAAAGCGCTTGAGCACCACTTTGTTTCTTTTCCCTTCGTGGTTTTATTCATCATAAATATTTTTCACGTGTCACTTTCGTGAAATAATTTATATATATATATATATATATATATATATATATATATACAGGGTGGCCCAAAAGTCAGGACACAAAAGGAAAATAATGTTTCACGCATTATGTTGGTTTATGCAACACTTCTCAATTCTTCTTCCGAGTGACATCCTCACACGTCTCAACATAAGAGGGAAAATGCACGGTCTGTGTGTATCATACAGTATATACACATTGCGTTCCAAATTATTAAGCAGATTACATTTTCTCCACTGTTTTCAAAGGTTTTTCCCCGATTTCAATGAAATTTGTAGCAAATAATCACTATATATAGCAGCATTGATGGTATTTATTTCGATAAAATATTTTGATAATTAAAATAATTATCTCATTTTATTGAAAAATATGTAAAATATTGTGTTCCGAATTATTAAGCAAGTATTCTATTTGCGGATCTAAATGGTGAAAATGGGTAACAAGAAGGATTTAACACCAACTGAGGAACGAAAAATAGTGAAGTTACTCGCTGAAAATATAAAATCTATTGAAATTGCGAAGCACTTTGGCAGGGCTTATCGAACTGTAAACAAGTTTGTAGCGGAGGGTACCAAACTGAGGCAGCGAAGTGATGAAGGAGCTATAAGAAAATTGACAAGGCGGCAGATATCTGTAATCAAGCGCAAATTGCAAAGCATCCACTGTCCTCAAGTAAAGAGGTTTTTGAGCAGGCTGGCATACATAATGTACCAAGAACATCTCGATGTGGAATCCTCCAAACAAATGGCAAGTCGTGTAAACCTACGATTCAGTCACCATTAACACCCAGGTACAAGAAGCAGCGTGTTGAATGGGCGCGTCAGTACGTGAAAACAGATTTTAATACTGTATTGTTAACCGATGAATGAAGAGCAACCCTTGAGGGATCTGATGGTTGGTCAAAAAGATGGATTGCTAAGGGTCAATCTCTACCATGGAATGAGGTTTTCTTTTAGAAATTTTGTGTAAGACTGGGCATTCATTTTTACACCATCAGGCACTCTGTATGGGACAGCTACTTCATTGCCTATCACTCCTGCCTAAAACATGACACTTCCTCCACCTTGTTGGCGTCTTAATCTCGATGGTAGAAATTGAAATTGGCTCTCAGCAATCCATCTTCTTGACCAAACATCAAGTCCCTCAAGGGTTGCTTTTCATTCATCGGTGAACAATACAGTATTAAAATCTGTTTTCACGTACTCACGCGCCCATTCAACACGCTGCTGCTTGTACCTGGGTGTTAATGGTGACTGAATCGTAGGTTTACACGTCTTGCCAATTGTTTGAAGGATTCCACATAGAGATGTTCTTGGTACATTATGTATGCCAGCCTGCTCAAAAACCTCTTTACTTGAGGACAGTGGATGCTTTGCAATTTGCGCTTGATTACAGATATCTGCCGCCTTGTCAATTTTCTTATAGCTCCTTTATCACTTCGCTGCCTCAGTTTGGTACCCTCCGCTACAAATTTGTTTACAGTTCGATAAGCTCTGCCAAACTGCTTCGCAATTTCAATAGATTTTATATTTTCAGCGAGTAACTTCACTATTTTTCGTTCCTCAGTTGGTGTTAAATCCTTCTTCTTACCCATTTTCACCATTTAGATCCGTAAATAGAATACTTGCTTAATAATTCGGAACACAATATTTTACATATTTTTCAATAAAATGAGAGAATTATTTTAATTATCAAAATATGTTATGGAAATGAATACCATCAATGCTGCTGTATATAGTGATTATTTGCTACAAATTTCATTGAAATCGGAGAAAAACTTTTGAAAACATTGGAGAAAATGTAACCTGCTTAATAATTTGAAACGCAGTGTATATATATATTATATATATGCTGCGATGCAGCAGAACGTTCCAATTACTGTTCACGTTTTCACATCTCCATTCTTATACATATGTTAATTGATTATTATAGGCAAGAACGCAGCTTTTCGGGCTCTCTAAATACAGTATTTATTCAGACGCTTCGCGAAACGTGCTGTGAATGAAGAAGTGGCCTTAGAACATCGTGTGTATATATATATATATATATATATATATATATATATATACATATATATATATATATATATATATATATATATATATATATATATACACAAATTCAGAATGGTCCCCTGAGACAATTATATGTTAAACACAGACTGTGCATGGAACAAGGAACTCTTCTGGGAAAATTAAATCCACTATAGTCCGAATAAGTAATGGTAAATGACAAATACCATAGTTTTTCTTTTTCATGATTTTAGCCCGACGTGGGCAACGGGTCTCTCGCAAAGAGATCCCATAAATATAGCTTCCCTCACCAGCTATCTGCAAAGCAGACAGGATCCAGCTTTGGGACATGGATCTAGGGTTTAAAGCAAGCCTAGATCCCTACATTCAGAACCTCTATATAAGTAAAAGACTCGTTGCATTCACGTCGGGTTGAATAAATCAAAGAAAAAGGGGGTAACTATTGTATTTTTAGCCAAAAAAAACCAAAACTTAAACCTCAACCGGGACATTGAGCGTCCACTTTTCAAGGCACGTAACACGTCCGTTTAATATACACAAATTCAGAATGGTCCCCTGAGACAATTATATGTTAAACACAGACTGTGCATGGAACAAGGAACCATGTCCCAAAGCTGGATCCTGTCTGCTTTGCAGATAGCTGGTGAGGGAAGCTATATTTATGGGATCTCTTTGCGAGAGACCCGTTGCCCACGTCGGGCTAAAATCATGAAAAAGAAAAACTATGGTATTTGTCATTTACCATTACTTATTCGGACTATAGTGGATTTAATTTTCCCAGAAGAGTTCCTTGTTCCATGCACAGTCTGTGTTTAACATATAATTGTCTCAGGGGACCATTCTGAATTTGTGTATATTAAACGGACGTGTTACGTGCCTTGAAAAGTGGACGCTCAATGTCCCGGTTGAGGTTTAAGTTTTGGTTTTTTTTGGCTAAAAATACAATAGTTACCCCCTTTTTCTTTGATTTATTCAACCCGACGTGAATGCAACGAGTCTTTTACTTATATAGAGGTTCTGAATGTAGGGATCTAGGCTTGCTTTAAACCCTAGATCCATGTCCCAAAGCTGGATCCTGTCTGCTTTGCAGATAGCTGGTGAGGGAAGCTATATTTATGGGATCTCTTTGCGAGAGACCCGTTGCCCACGTCGGGCTAAAATCATGAAAAAGAAAAACTATGGTATTTGTCATTTACCATTACTTATTCGGACTATAGTGGATTTAATTTTCCCAGAAGAGTTCCTTGTTCCATGCACAGTCTGTGTTTAACATATAATTGTCTCAGGGGACCATTCTGAATTTGTGTATATTAAACGGACGTGTTACGTGCCTTGAAAAGTGGACGCTCAATGTCCCGGTTGAGGTTTAAGTTTTGGTTTTTTTTGGCTAAAAATACAATAGTTACCCCCTTTTTCTTTGATTTATTCAACCCGACGTGAATGCAACGAGTCTTTTACTTATATAGAGGTTCTGAATGTAGGGATCTAGGCTTGCTTTAAACCCTAGATCCATGTCCCAAAGCTGGATCCTGTCTGCTTTGCAGATAGCTGGTGAGGGAAGCTATATTTATGGGATCTCTTTGCGAGAGACCCGTTGCCCACGTCGGGCTAAAATCATGAAAAAGAAAAACTATGGTATTTGTCATTTACCATTACTTATTCGGACTATAGTGGATTTAATTTTCCCAGAAGAGTTCCTTGTTCCATGCACAGTCTGTGTTTAACATATATATATATATATATATATTTTTTTTTTGTGTGTTTTCAGTAACGACTTTATCTACTCTCGCACGTGACCTGATTTGACCTGACCTCTTGTGTCATGCAAGTACAATTTGACTCTCATTTGAGACATTTTACAAAGGAAATGTACGATATGCTTTTATTAAGCAATTTACGAGCTTACGACATGGATTTTCCTTTTGCATGATTAGGTTCACAATTTGTAACTCGGTACGCATGAAATTTGTATACGCACACAGGATTTACGATGTATATTAATGGAGAGTGGTTCTGTGTATTTCGAGTCACTGTTTATGGGTTACTCATTATATTCACTGTTATATTCACTGAAGGTTTTGTGTGTGTGTGTGTGTGTGTATACACGTAAGTATACTTAGAAGTATACACAGACATACGTTGTAAATAAGTTTAAATTTTAGGTAGTAGAAAACTGGCGCGGTTTCATGTTCAGAATGTGATTAAATATAGATTTTTTTTTTTTTTTTTATTTTTTTTTTTACTCGTGTTGTAAAAATGTAATTTTATGACGTTCATATAATACTTTAGTAAAAGAACATTGTTATTTTGCAAAATAAAGAGGAAAAATCTACGAGTAGATGCAAAGGTATTTAAAGAGGAAATTAATCTTGTTTCAGTCAGTTAAAAAATATAATCAAGTGAGTTTTATCTTGTCGGGTTGAGTTTCATGATGGAGGGGGGGGGAGTTGTTTAAGTAAATTTGATACCCCAAGAAAGTTGGAGGTCGTTCAGGTGCCGCTGCTAGAAAAAGGTTGGGAAGCACCGCTTTAAATCATGTTATACTAATTCATTACCTATATATATATATATATGTACAGTGGTGTAGTGCTGTGGGAACGCGTAGGAACGGCGTTCCCTTACTTTTTTTGGTAGACGGAACGGTGTTCCCTCACTATTTCAAATAAATCCGAACTTACAAATCTCTAACGTCATGAAATTTTAATTCCCACCCCTAGGAGAAATATGAGAAAGAATCATTAACTGTTTCATTTCTTTTAGCTTCGACTGAGGCAATGCTAGCCTATAAAGATCTGATGAAACAGTCACCACGGCGTACCAGTTGCTAACTTTTTTTTAGTTAATCATTCCAGTTGTTAGCTATTTTTATTGATCGTACTGGATGTCATATATCTAATGACACTGGAAATACTGCATCTTCAACCTTGGAATATATCCTAATATCCAGTGCATATGACCTCAAAATATCCCTGAAATTGGTCAGATTTCAAAAGGTTTCCCGGGGGGCTTACAGTGCCCCCGGACCCCCGGCTGTATGGGCTCGCCGCGCTCGCCATTGTCCCCCCCGCATCTGAGTAACACTTTCAAAATGCGTTCCCTCACTTCTTTATTTAGCACTACACCCAGGGCCGGATTTTCCAATAGGCAACATAGGCCATTGGCCTAGGGCCCACCAGTAACTGGGGGCCCACTGGGGACCTCCTACAATCCCTTGACACAAACAGTATCATTGACAAATTTGCCATAGAAAAAAGCAGGAAAAAGTCATTTTGAACTTCACATAGTTGTGCTTGCAAAATTTATTATGCTTCAGTTTCATTGTATTTTTCCATTATTCCTATGTGTAAGATGTACATGATATGGAACTTGATTTACTTTGATGTACTTGATATGGAACTAATTTGATTAAAAATTATTAATGTGTAATGTATTACATTATGTTGTAATTCTTATTGCAAAATTTATTATGCTTCAATTTGACTATTTTTTTCATTATTCCTTTGTGTAAGAATAAGTTGTACATGATATAAAACTAATCTGAATAAAATTATTGATGTGTTACATTATGTTGTAATTCTTTTTTTTTACATTACAATATTACGATATATATATATATACAGTATATAATATTTTTTTTGGGGGGGCACTGATAAGGTTTGGCCTAGGGCCCACAAGCAAGTAAATCCGGCCCTGACTACACCACTGTGTGTATATATATATATATATATATATATATATATATTATATATATATATATATATATATATATTCTATATTTATAGCTCTTAATTATTTGTACTCGAATATAGCTTCTTAACCATACAAACTCTCATGGAATAAGACTTTTATATATATATATATATATATATATATATATATATATATATATATATATATATATATATATATATATATATATATATATATATAAGATGACCTAATTAATAATTCTTACACTCTTAAATTAACTAATTCCTAATAAACTCCGAAGATGGTTTGACGTGCTTGATCGAAACGTCTTGTATGGACAGGAATACAAAAAGAATAATTACCTTTGGTTAACTTCCGCCCGAATTGTTCATTTTGACGAAGGTCAAGCTTTTCACTCCACCTTAGACCTACAGTTTAACGTGGAATCCGAACCACGCCCCATCAGCAGCCCAGCGTCTTAACCACTAGGCCACCTAGGGTACCCATTTATCTACCAACCACTTTCTTTATTGTGTGGAAGGATGAACAGCTGGGTTTTCTGCGCGCCGGCTGCCGTCGGGTCTCGAACCCGGGGCCGATGGATACGTAGTCAGCGACGCTAACCACTATACACCACCGAGGTGTTAATTATATGTAAAATAACATATGAAGGCTAAGGCATATTCTCTGCGCACGTGCTGCCAGCAAATATATTCATTAAAATAACTGTATTCACTAAAAAACAAAGACTTCTCTCAAAATCTTTCTCGTAGAATGCACCCTCAAAAAGAAGTTATAAGTTCTACATTTAGAAGGTTTTATTTTGAGTAGACGATCATAAATAACAACGTTCTAATTGTGTTAATTAAAATCCTTGAAGAAAGAATAACTTAGACCGGTTGCTCGGTTGTAAATTATGAAAAAAAAAGTCTCACAAAATATCAGATGAAAAATGACGCCATTTTGGTTTAAATTTGCGAAGTTACTAACGCTAGGTTAGGGTAGTTAGGTTAGATTAATTATAGTAGTTAGGATAAGGTAATTAAGTTAATTTTAGTTAGTTAGGTTGGAATTTAAGTTAGGTTGTTAGGTATGTTCAGGTAAAGCTAGGGTACGATATAGATTACCTTAGACTTTCCACCTTCAAAATAGGTGTGATTAGTTCTACACATATATGATGCACACCCACAAGGAAAAATGAAAAGCGATGTGGGTGTGCATCATTCATTTATTTCACACTTACTTTATCTGATCGTTCAAATGTTTATCGAAGCGCCTCATTCCCATCAACGTAAATACGCGCAACCCCTCAATTTTCGTATCAGTCCAAAATTCAAAAGGTCTCGTTAAAGGCCACATATGGCATCGAGCAATTGTCATTCGTTGTCGGTCCTTATAATGCAGACATCTGCTCTCTGGGTACGAGAGAATTTATACCAACCAAATCTGAAATTTCTCCCTACAACCCAGATTGAAGACAAGATAAGTGCCCGTAACATAAATAGCATATAGAAATGTGTTTCCAATTATTTCATAGCTGTTTAAAAGTGTTAGGGATGTGCGTGTGTACACACACACACACCGAGATGTTACCATGGCAACAAAAACTTTCTTTCGTAAAAAGACGCGCTACTGCATATAACTAATAAAACACTTTCTTTATATAACTATTCTGTTTAATTAGAAGCATTCTTTGGGTTTTGAATATAAAAGTTAGTAACTGAGTTTCATATAATACCTTTTAAATTAAAATAGTTTAAGCTTATGAAAGGAAGGGGATTCAAAATAAATAAAGGAATATATGAATAAATTAACATATATATATATATATATATATATATATATATTATTTGTATATTGTAGACACAATGGGTATATACCCTCCATCTTTCATTATATAACGGAGGAAAGGGGATTTATTAATGCCAAGAATTCAGTATAACGATTCCATTAGATTCCCATCTAGATAGAGCACCCTTCCTAGATGGTGGCCATAGATATTTACCCCGAACCATCTATAGTTATACCCATGTATGGCATGAGACCACGTATCATATTTCTGTCTTGTGTGTGTATATATATATATATATATATATATATATTATATATATATATATCTCCATCCCCTTTTGGGATACCAGTGGGTATTGATAATGCCCACTACAATAATTAATAATAATAATAATTTTAATATTTATCACATATGCGAACAACTGTGTATTTATGATTAACCCATTGAAGGGTGGGTATGTACCCCTGTAATCCATATCTGTATAATGCCATTGACCCATATAATAAACGGTGACCGTATACCCACCCTTGACCACCCCCGGTACTTTATCCCTTCCATAATTCATAGACACTGATTGGGCTTAGCGCAGACCTCCGCAGACACTTCAAAAGAGGTCTACGATTTTTTCAAGCAAAATTATCATATGACCATATATTCTCAGACATATGTACGTTTCTTTTTGTACACACATACTTACACTGTGTGAATGTGGGAGAGAAAACACACACACACACGTTTACACTATATGTGAATGTGTGAAAAATATATGTATATTCATACATACACACGCATACATGTACATACGTGCTTACACTGTGGGAATGTGTGTGAGAGAAAAATGTATCTATATACACACACACACACACACACACCCGTGCTTACACTATATGTGTGAGAAAAGCTATACATATCACACACACACATATATATATATATATATATATATACATACTGTATATGTGTTAAACCAAGGTTTCTGTAATTTTAATATTATAGTAAGTGTGTAACTCAGTATAGCTGTATTTATCATGACACTAATGATATTAATAAACTATAAACGGCTTTTTTTATTCCTTTTATCTTTTATGTACGACTCTAAACATTTGGCGTGACTATATATTATTGTTTTACTGTGCATATATAACCAAGTATATATAATTATATATTGCAATAATTGTACGAGCGTATAAAAATACCAGCATATCTTTAATCTTCTGAAATAATATCGTTTTTAATGTATATTTGAGTTGATATGCCATTGGTGTGTGTGTGTGTATATTATATATATATATATATATATATACATACAGGGCGTCCCAAAAAAATGTATACACACTTTAAATACTTATAAAGGCAGTGTTTATTAAAATACATTTCATTTTCAAAATGTAATAGAATCTACAGACATTATTTAATTGTTTTGTCAACGCCTGTTTTCAAACTGACGTCCGTTCTGGTCCAGGCACTGCTGATAACGCGAAGCAATGGAATCGCAAACATCACGAAACATTTCGTTTGGTATTTGTGTGCATTCTCGTTCAATGGCTGCTCTCAATTCAGCGACTGTTGCAGGTTTTATAGCGTAGACTTTGTCTTTTAAGTATCCCCATAAAAAAAGTCTAGTGGTGTGAGGTCTGGTGAACGCGGAGGGTATTCTACGAAACCCCTTCGTCCAATCCACATCCACATCGTGCCAAGTACCACTCGCAATACTCCACTCTTCGGTCCGGATCATCTTCATTAATAGCATGGACTAATCTTGGAATGTAACTTTTCCATTGACAGCGCTTCAAAATGCGTTGGACAGACGATTCTGAGATTCCTACCTCACGACTCGCTTGCCGCACAGATTTTCTTGGACTTTGGTGATACGTTTCCAGTACTCTTTCTTGCTTTGTGGGGCTTGTCGATGTCCGTGGTCTTCCGGAACGCTTCTTGTGGACATTCTGAACAGTTCCATCGGCTTCAAACTTATCTCTAATTCGAGTGATGGTAATTCGCGTTGGTGGATCTGTTTGAAACTCCCTCCTAAACTGTCTTTGCACTTCAACTGCGTTTTCACACTTCCAGTAGCATTTTAGAATGAATTTCCTTTGTTCAAAGCTTAGTCTGACTGCCATTATTAATTCTAATGGGTTTAACTTGGAAAGAAAGAAACATCAATTGAGCTATCAGCTGTTAAAGTGTGTATACATTTTTTTGGGACGCCCTGTATGTATATGAAAATTATTTCACGAAAGTAACAAGTGAATAATATTTATGATGAAAATAACCACGAAGGAAAAAGGAAACACAGAATGGTGCTCAAGCGCTTTCGTCTAATGACTAGTGTGTTCCTGAGGATGTCATTAGACGAAAGCGCTTGAGCACCATTCTGTGTCTTTTTTCCTTCGTGGTTATTTTCATTATATATATATTCTATATGTATTGATATATTTAATAAATATATGATCTATATTTATGTCATGTGTTGCTCGTGTGGCATTTGATGAATAATAAAAACCTACAGTGCATAAGAGGCGTCCTTACCCCATACCCACTCTGAGTGACGAGATGGGCACGCTGCCCTGATGTAATCTATGACGCTCTCACCCTTTGTATGAGAGTCCCTTATCAGGAAGAGCTTGAGAGAGCGGATTTAAGCTCTCACTCGTTTATTTCTTTAAACATATTGATGCTAATTTTATTATTATTATCATTATTATTAGCAGTAGATGTAGTAGTAGTCGGAGAAGTAATACAAATAGTAGTAGTAGTAGTAGTCGGAGAAGTAATACAAATAGTAACAGTAGTATGTAATGTTCTTTTTAGTGGATGCGATTGTTTTTGCCTAAAAGTACAAAAGCACTTTTGTAATATCTCTTTTCGCTTTTGCTTTTCAAACATACAAAAAGTCCTAAGAGAAAGAGACGACCAATCCTGGACTAACCTCAAGTTACATTTGGCAGTGTTCGTCATGCAACCTGTCAATCTGTAACTGTAATTCATTATTCCTGTATTTCAGTCTCTCTTGAAAAAAATAAAAAATAAAAAATATATATATATATATATAACCAGGTTAATCAGTAAAGTAGTAATTTGGTTTTGATAATTTTGTAGAATTATTTAGTAAATAGTTTGTTATATTCAGAATCGTGTGTGATTAACTGTAAAACTGTCATGCTCTAAAGTTTGACGTTTAATTTCAAAATAACTGTAAACCTTATATAAGTTAGTTTTTTTAACAATATAAATTATATAAACAAAAAAATAATAATCGTTTTTTTTAGGGGGGAAATCAAAGCTAAAATTTCGGTTTTTAGTTCAAATTGCGGTTGTTTCAGCTAAAATGTTATTATTATTATTATTATTATTATTATTATTATTATTATTCGTTTTGATTGAAAATTTGTTGCGATTAAATCGAAAACGATTTTGTTTTTCAGCCGAAAACTTGTAGTTTTAATGACGAATAAGTATTGTTTTCATGTGAAAACTCGTTTTAGTACAAATGAATTTTGTTTTCACGCTAAAACTTGCTTCGTTTTTTTTTTTAGTTCCGAGAAATACAATCTTATCCCCCCCGCCCCACCTCCCTCATCTCGCCCCTCTCCTTCTCTAGAATGGTGTGCGCGGAAAGATGGCGAAACTCCCCTCCGTATCAACACTGCCAGCTGGTAACGCCTTTTCCAGCTTCGTTCCAGCTGAATACTGGAATTGTTTGGATTCGTTGATGATCTGATGATGTCATCATTTTTATGTGGTGGTTTTACTTTTCTTCTCTCTCCACACCCATTTATTCCCAGGTTCGAATTGCTCTAGACTTATTTTTCTTATATATATATATATATATATATATATATATATATATATATATTAGTGGTGGACCGGATATCCGCATCCGCATCTGCACTTCTGACTGCGGATATTACCTGTAATATGCAATTTACAATTAAATTAGCTTATAAAGTAGCTTATAAGGCCCAGTCATGCACATGTCATGTAAAGTATTAATTATTAATGAACAAACAAATATATAAACCTCAAAATATAAATACCATTAAATCAACAAACACCGCCTGTGCCGCTGTGCGTACTCCACTGATTTTTTTTTCACAGCAACACAGTAACTTTTCAGAATGAAATTGTTCGTATAAGATCAAGCAGTCTATCGTGTTTCGAACAAGATTATTGTAAATAAATACAAAAAATAGTAAATTCGTTAGCAAAAATAAAAATGCTAATTTTCTGTACCAAACAAATTGCAAAATTTGCAGTTTCTAAAATTAGCAATTGAAAATTGAATGAAACTTGTTTCATTGAATTTTCTGTGGCTGAAACTCTTGAGAAAGTTATTATTTTTATCATAATGAAAACATTAACATTAATATTAATTTTAATTCTTATGCATTGCCTCCCATAATAGTAATATCACGAAATTTGAAAAATTATGTCATATATTCATAATATTATATTATATTGATAGATTAACTAAATATCCGCATCCGCGGATATTGAAATTAAAAATCCGCATCCGCAGATGTTGAAAACTGACATTCCGGTCCACCACTAATATATATATATATATATATATATATATATATATATATATATATATATACACATATATACACACGCAAGCGCCCGTATCTTCTTGCGTAACACCGCTTCCTAATAAACAAAGTAAAAATACAGTTCTGGGGTTCGAATCCCGATAGTGCTGGTTCATAAGTTATGAGTCCACAATAAACTGGATTAGTTGGCCCCTTGATGGATGAATCTCTCTCTCTCTCTCTCTCTCTCTCCTCTCTCTCTCTCTCTATATATATATATATATATATATATATAAATCTCTCTCTCTCTCTCTCTCTCTCTATATATATATATATATATATATATATATATATATATATTACACACCAAATTGTTGTACATTCGAACTTATTTTACATGTACGATAGATTCCAAATAGTACATTCTTGATTTCTTTCATAATTATAATAGTTGAACCCACCGATAAAGAAGAGAGAACCACACAAATAAAACAGAACTTTTCGCAATAAATAAACTTCTCACAAATTTAGCACCCTCCCCCCTCCAAAAAAAATTAAAAAAGTTATCCCATTTCTGTTTGAAATGTTAATTTCTCATTTTTTTTTTTGTTAACTTTACTTTTCTTACTTTTTCCACCTTTATTACTTTTTCTTACTTTTTTTATGCTGGGTTTTTTAGGGTCTAGCCCTTGACATTGATGAATTAATGTCAAGAAATGTTGATATACGTCCAAATATCCTATAATCCAGTTCACAAGTCAGTAATTGGAAATAAAAATTCATATTAACATATTTATTACAGCTCTAGACACATACACACACACACACACACACACACACATTACATATACACATTCTCTCTCTCTCTCTCTCTCTCTCTCTCTCTCTCTCTCTCTCTCTCTATATATATATATATATATATATATATATAGAGAGAGAGAGAGAGAGAGAGTCGGTGACAAAAGTTTTGTCCATCCGAAAAGTATAAAATAATATGATCCCATTTCTTTACCACTTTTACAATTTGTTGAGTAACTTCAGTTTCCATGACAGTAACTGTAAACCACTCGCGGAGGAAATATTTTTTTTCTCTTTCTTTCCTTTCCTTTTGCGATATAAGAGTACGAGTTTGGCATTTGCGTATGACGTATATAGGAATAGTACCAACCTTAAATTTAGAATTCAGTAATATGAGGTATTTTAGCTGTGATAATTTATAAAATATCTATAATTTAATGCGTAAAGTTAGGACAAATTTAATTAAGATAAAACACACGAATATTTACGTATATATCAGGTCATCCCATAAGTAATGTCGTTTTTTAGTTCGGAATTTGAAGGACAAAAAAAAAACTCGACTGAAACTTTTTAATCTAGTATATATTTTCCATCGGAATCAATGACACTCTGCCAACGTCCTACAAGCTTTTCAATGCCATGTTTATAAAATTCAGGCGGTTTTGAGGCAAAAAACGTACAAAGACTGGTGTGCAGGTCATCTAAAGAAGTATACTGTTTCTCGTCAAGATAGTTCTGCAGACTCCTGAAGAGATGATAATCTGAAGGCGCAAGGTCTGGAGAATATGGAGGATGTGGAAGATTTTCCCACCCAAGCTCCTCAATTTTTGCGGAAGTGATCCGAGCGGTATGAGGACGTGCGTTGTCGTGGTGGAACACGATTCCTTTCCGATTAACCAAAGGAGGTCTCTTTTCTTTTAGTGCAGTGTTCAGTCGATCCAGTTGTTGACAGTAGACTTGAGCGGTGATTGTTTGGTTGTGTGGTAAGGTTTCAAAGTGTATTACACCACCTTTATCCCACCAAACACTAAACAACACCTTTCGAGGGTGAAGATTTGGTTTTGGCTGTGGTGTCGCTGGTTCTCCGGCACAAACCCACTTTCGACGGCGCTTAACATTCTGGTACAGTATCCACTTTTCATCACCAGTCACTAAATGGTGCAAAAACGGATCTTGGAGTTCACGGGAATGAAGAGCTGTACTAATGTTTACCCGCACCCTCGGATTGTCGACCGACAATTCATGTTGCACCCATTTTCCTAACTTAGGCACTTTCCCGAGTTGTTGCAAATGGATGGTGGACGGGGATGAATTGAGTTTCTGGGCCAATTCTTCGACAGTTGTTGAACAGTCTTCTTCAAGTGCGGCTAACAGCGGGTCATCATCAAACTCAGCAGGGCGTCCAGAGCGTGCTGCATCTGTCAAACAGCAGTCACCATTCCTAAACTTTTGAAACCATCTTTGACATTTCCTCACATACAGAATATCGTTGCCATAAACTTCCTGAGGTGCTACTGTAGTATGCGGTCTACCTACGATTGGTTAGGTTTAATCATGATATTTTCGTTAAAACTAACGAAAATATCATGACTAAACCTAACCAATCGTCAAGGGCGATTGACAATGGGATGTAAACAAACAATTAGTAAACAAGATAAGAAGCTATAATTAAAAGGTAGACCGCCGAATCGTAGGTAGACCGCATACTACAGTCGCACCCTTCCTGAATGTTTCGCGTTGCTTCAGTAGCACTATTTCCTTTTTTGAACTCGTAAAACATTATATGCCTGATATGCTCTTCTGATGCCGCCATGTTTATGAGGGGTTCACATAAAGCAAAACACACTTTTTCACTGATCAAGGTCTGTAAAGTATGTAGCGAAACACGATAGATCTCCTCTTAGATATAACCTTCGGAAAATTTATGCTTAAACCGAGTAGGATTAGTTTAAACTTAATCTATCGTAAAAAACGACATTACTTATGGGATGACCTGATATTGTGAATTTGTAGAATTAGATTAATTAAAGCAATGTTGATGAATATTTCTATGTCAAACGTTTTATAAAAAAAAGTGGATTACGTCTATAAAAAAACTATCGAAAGAAACCTTTTTTTTCCCCACCTTTGGTTTCTTGCTCTATTTAAAAAAAATAATGTTTTTTTCCCCTTCAGTTTAATATAATTTCATCTTAATAATTATTATGGTAGAAAATATCAGTTTACACACTTACAGTAAAATACTGAGACGAGATAATCTACGTTAGTTGTTATTTTTATTTTTGCAACGTCAAAGGTCGTACGATAGGAGGGACCTCCAACTGAACTTAGGATTCAGAACCAAGGATGGCTACAGAATCGAAAAACGGTACATTGCTCTCCCATTCAATCACTTACCAGACCCAATGTCGCTTCACTTCGCTGATCTCACCAGAAATGGTGTAAAGACGTGGGTAAATCATTTTATGCCTCACAATTTACAATATACCGATGAATTTCAGTAGTATAAAGAAAACAATTTCCAAAGAACTGTTCCCATACGGGTCTTTTGAAATGTGCTCAAATGGAATGGAAAGAAAGACTTTTCAATTTTGCTTAGTTCTTATGACAACTGAAAACTACCTTTCCACAAATACGTTTCGCAATTCTATAATGCGAATTAATATTCAGAATGTAGATACTTTAATGTAACTACTATAGGATTTCTTTATCTTTATGCTGTTCTAACATTTTCTTTGTATAGCGTCGCTAAGTGTACATTTCCACGTTCATTCTATATTATAACATTTTGAAATAAAGACGCGAACATATGACATCATTGTGACGTCAGAAACAAAACTGTTTCTTTATTTCTTTGTGGATAAATAACTGCAGCAAAGTAATTATAAAATTATGTTGTAAATTCTATCCCTTCTTAATGAGGCAATTATGTTTTAAAATAGAAACGCATTACACAATTATTTACTCGGGTAAGTACATTTGGCAATTATTTCAAGGTTACAGGGTGAATTTAACTTGCTTTCAAAAAATTATCAGCATCACAGTAAACAAAGACTGCTCTTGTTTCAAATCACTCTAAAAAGAAATTTTGAACACCATTTCTTCTATCTAAAGAAGTTATGTATCATTAAAAGACGTTATTATATCCTCTGAAAAGAAGTTTTGGTACCCAAAAGAAGGAAAAACTTCCTTTAGAATGTACCCTGAAAAAGAGGAGGCTTTATAGCGATGATAGAGGCTGGATCGTCCATTAATGAATTTGCTGAAGGTTTACATATATATATACAGTATATATATATATATATATATATATATATCTCGCTGGGTTGCACGCTGCCATACTGAAGGAAGTATTTCTACCAGACGGAGATCTGGTCGACTTCGTAGAACGTCTGAAGCTCAGTAATTAGATGTAGGTAATATGTAACGTTATCGTGACGACCAAACGATGAAAAACATTAATAATGGTGCCTAATGCGTATGCTGTTTTGTATACATATAAGTCCATATTTGGACTATTATATGCAAATTTTTAAATGGATATCAATAAAATTATAAATATATTTTCTCAGTAAATCTAAGTAGAAACTATACACTATAAACTTATAACCGAAGTATTGTTGTTGTTCGTATTATTTACATTGTTATTATATTATTATTGTATTTTTAAATGTCTTTCAGTCTTGTAAAGCATTTTTTTTTTTTGTTATTTTAGTGAAAGTACATAATAATAATATAATTGGTCTAGGCTGATTATTATTATTATTATTAGTAGTAGTAGTAGTAGTAGTATTTTACTCTCATTTTTGTTATTATTATTGATATTATTACTGAATAATATTAACTAATACAGGAGAGATTTTACGTATACATAATTATTAGAGTAAATGTTTTCTTATTTTGAAATGAACATAACGTGAAATAAATTCACTAATTTCAGACCAGGTTCATCGCCATCCATTTACGTGTTCGAAGGATATTGTTCGTCAACTGAACTGGCTTTACCATGTAATGGTCGTACTCGTACTGTTATTCGTCATTTGGAGAACAAACAATATTTCACGCCATATTTCTGCCAAAAAAAACCTTGGTTGACAGACTGACGTTACGTGAACAAAAGTGAATTTTATAATGACGTTTGACCTTATGCGAGTACGAGTGTATGGATTTCACATTTCAAACTATATTTCAGGTTGAAAATGACTAATCTAACCTAACCAGAGTAACCTAACCTAGTGTAACCTAACTGGGTATAATGTAACCTAACCTATCCGAACTTAACCTGATCTAATTTAAACTAACTTAGCGTGAATTTAATTCGCATGAATATAGTCGTGATTTTCGACATTAATGCAAGTTCAGAAATGTTGGTGTAGACATTATGCAAGTCGACATTATGCGGATCGACACTGTTCCGTTACCCTTCAGACTGAACTTTGCTCATACGTAACTTGACTGTGAAAAGGGTGTTTGGCGCAAAGCTGTATTTTGTGATGAAAAGACTTTCTCTGTTGAGTTTCATGGGCCAAGTCATTGGTACCGCACCGCGGTATTAGATACCTTGAGGCCAACATTCAAACGACAGAATGGAACGGACGAGTTAATGTCGGGGTGTAGTGATGGATGTCTGAAGTTGGAATTGGTGAAGTTACAAAGATTGAAGGGAGAACAGTATGTCGATATATTAAGTGATATCCTGCTACCGAGTCTTAGGACCCATTTTATTTCATAGGCAAAACTATTTTATTTAATATACTTGATAATAGTCCCATCCACACATCTCTCGTGGGCGTCGATGGATTGATAACGGCAATGACAGAATAACAATTGAATGGCACTGCAAACTCTCCAATTGAAAATGTTTGGGGTAAACATCTACATGATGGGGTTAACGTCTGCGTGATGGGGGTTAATCTTTTAAGAAGGAAAAACTTCTAGAACGCACCCTCAAAAAGAAGTAGTGTTATAAGTTCTAAATTTAGCTTTTATTTTGAGTGATGGAGAGACAAAGTGCTTATCATGAAACAGCACAAGGTACGAGAAAAGGCTTTAAGGGATGATAAAGGATGCATCATCCATTAATGAAGTTGCTGAATATATGGGAGAGTCAGCGGAGAATGCGGATTATTTTGACAGTCTCGTAGTATCTGTGCTTAGACGTCTCAGTGATGTTATAAAAGCGGATGGAAGATATACGAAATAAATATTACATGGTGTTCTATTTGTTTCATTCCATCCCTTAGGAACACATTCAGAAAGACTTTTATGTAGACATTTTGTTAGGAATTGTTTATTCACGCTATTGAAATGCATTATATAATAAATGTATTGGTATATTTTACAGTGGAAAACACAAGTGGCTTACTCACGTCTTCGAGCCGCATACAATGAGATTAGCGAAGCGAAGCGACATTGGGTCTGGTAGATGGTTGAATGGGAGAGCAATGTATTGTTTTTAGATTCTTTAGCCATTCTCGGTTCTGAAAACAGGTTCAGTTGGAGGTCCCTCCTATCATACCACTTTTGACGTTGCAACGGATAAAAAATAATAACTAACACAGATTATCTCGTCTTAATGTTTTACTGCGTGTGTGTGTAATTTGAAATTTTCTAACATAATAATTATTAAGATGAAATTATATTAAAATGAAGAGAGAATGTCTGAGGAAGGGAGAGGAGAAAATCTTGAACCGTCGTTCAAACCCTCATAAAGTATACTATACCTCGTTAACCTCGTTGATGTTCCGTGTGTTGGTTTCTCTTCACACGAAGGTCAAGCTGGTCGCCCCGCCTCTAGGTCTGGCTTAGTAGAGGAGCGAGTTGCTTTCTTGCGCTCTCCACCGTACATAGCCAGGTACACCCGGCTCATCTTGTACCGTCCTGAGCCAGGCATCTAGTCTTCTCTTGAAGACTTCAACCTTAACCCATGTAACGTTTCTGAGGTCCTTAGGAAGCTGGTTAAAAAGTCTTGGCTCCTGACAACCAAGCTATTTTCCTTCAGTGTTGAAGAGGTCCCTTGTCGGGCCTTCAATTTGGGAACACTACACATCCTGCCTTTCCTATTTTCCAGAGTTGTTTGAATGGTAATTGGGTTTAGTTTGAGGCTTGGTACCAGTTTTTCGGTCATTTTCCATATGTAGATTATGGTGTATCTCTCTCTCCTTCTTTCCAGGGCGTACAGATTTAGTTTACGTAGTCTTTCCCAGTAGTTGAGTTCTTTGCAGCCATCAATCTTGGCTGTGAAATGTCTCTGCGTTTCTTCTAGTTTATTAATTTCTTCCTTTTTATGTGGGAACGTCAAGACTGAGCAGTATTCAAATTTTGGTATAATCATTGTTCTCAGCAGGGGAATCATTACTGTCCTGTCCCTTCTTTTGAACGTTCTTAGTACCTGTTCCGCGACTCTTTTTGCTTTATTTATCGCTATCTGATTTTGTGTTTCGAATTTCGCATCATCGGTCATTATTACCCCCAGATCGATCGCTTTCGTGCTTCTCTGAATTTCCTTTCTATCTGGAGCATAATATGTAGTCTGTTAAAATTGTTTATGATGCAGTCTGTTTCTACCATATCTCAAGAGGTGGAATTTGTCGGTGTTAAATGTCATGTTGTTGTCTTCTGATCATTTGTATATTTTGTTCGTGTTCCTCTGCAAGGCCTTCACTTCATTTACATCGCTGACTTTTCTGCTGATCTTTGTATCGTCTGCAAAGGATGTTACTATACTGTTGCTGTTTACTCCACTGTCTATGTTTGTTAGCAACTTAACATGCTAATGAACAGGAGTGGGGCCAGTACTGTATCTTGTGGTACTGAGCTGTGTACTTCGGATACTGATGATGATATACCTTGAATTTTGACGACCTGTAGACGTTCTCTGAGGAAGTTGTAGATCCATTTTCCCACTTTGCATGTTATTCCCATATATTTCATTTTATGTGCCATTATACCATGATCACACTTGTCAAAACTTTAGCAAAATCCGTGTATATGACATCGTAGTTGTCATTGCTTTCTATGCATCTAGGATATTGTTGTAGTGCTCTATTAGTTGTGATAGGCATGATCTACCTGATCGGAATCCGTGTTGATTTTCGTTGAATTTTTCCAGTGTCTCCAAGAAATCGTAGATTTTCTCCCTAACTATTACTTCAAATACTTTGGTGAGGTGAGACGTCAATGACACTGGTCTATAGTTCTTTGATTGAGATCTGTCCCCACCTTTATATATAGGGACAATGTTTGCTCTTTTCAAGATGTTCGGTATTTTCCCATTGTCTAAGGATCTTCTCCATATCCATTTTTATAGTTTTTAATCAATAATGCGTTCCAATTGTCCAGACCTGCAGCTGAATGTGGTTTCATTTGTCCTTTTGGTCTCGCTACATCTTCTGGGGTAAAATCAAAGTCTGTTATGCACTCTCCTTGCAATTTTTCTTCAAAGAATGCATCTATGTCAGGTATCGCTTTGTCACTTTTTGGGGTACTGAAAACTGATTCATACTGGTCTCTCAATGTTTCAGATATTTCTTTTAGATCGTCGGTTAGTTCATTATTTCGCTTCCTTAAGGGCTCGATAGCGGCGCGCGTTTTTGTTTTCCTTTTCGCATAGCTATAGAAGCATTTTGGATTTTCCTTTATTGCTTCTACCGCCTTTTCTTCTTCCCTCTCTGTATGGTCCTTAATCTGGGTCTGTATTTCCCTATCGATACCCTCCAGTTTTTCTTGTATTACTTTTCTGGCATTATCTCCGCAGTTGGATAACTTCGCCTCCACTCTCTTTCTTTTGCAGAATATTCTTCTCTTTTGTCTCTCTAGCCAGGGTTGGTACCCAAAAACCCAAACCCAAAAACCCAAGACCAAAAACCCACCAAAAACCCAACCTAAAAACCCACATCAATTTACTTCTCATAAACTTATTTTTAACTTGGCATTTTTTATAATATGGTTATGCAGTCTTATATATTAACAACTATAGTAGTATAGCCGCAAAAGGGGAGAGTGCAAGAATGTTGCAGATTATTATGTAATGTTGCAAATGGGGTTGTTGCAAAGGGGGTGGGGTTTTTGCAAAGGGGGTGGGGGGGAAACTTGGAGGCGGCATTATCCCCCAAGAGAAAGGAGGAGGAGGAGAGAAAGGAGGAGAGGTGTTCACCTGGCAGGAGCCAAGTGCACATTAAGACTAATCTAACCTAACCAGAGTGCACATTAAGACTAATCTAACCTAACCAGAGTAACCTAACCTAGTGTAACCTAACTGGGTATAATGTAACCTAACCTATCCGAACTTAACCTGATCTAATTTAAACTAACTTAGCGTGAATTTAATTCGCATGAATATAGTCGTGATTTTCGACATTAATGCAAGTTCAGAAATGTTGGTGTAGACATTATGCAAGTCGACATTATGCGGATCGACACTGTTCCGTTACCCTTCAGACTGAACTTTGCTCATACGTAACTTGACTGTGAAAAGGGTGTTTGGCGCAAAGCTGTATTTTGTGATGAAAAGACTTTCTCTGTTGAGTTCATGGGCCAAGTCATTGGTACCGCACCGCGGTATTAGATACCTTGAGGCCAACATTCAACGACAGAATGGAACGGACGAGTTAATGTCGGGTGTAGTGATGGATGTCTGAAGTTGGAATTGGTGAAGTTACAAAGATTGAAGGGAACAGTATGTCGATATATTAAGTGATATCCTGCTACCGAGTCTTAGGACCCATTTTATTTCATAGGCAAAACTATTTTATTTAATATACTTGATAATAGTCCCATCCACACATCTCTCGTGGGCGTCGATGGATTGATAACGGCAATGACAGAATAACAATTGAATGGCACTGCAAACTCTCCAATTGAAAATGTTTGGGGTAAACATCTACATGATGGGGTTAACGTCTGCGTGATGGGGGTTAATCTTTTAAGAAGGAAAAACTTCTAGAACGCACCCTCAAAAAGAAGTAGTGTTATAAGTTCTAAATTTAGCTTTTATTTTGAGTGATGGAGAGACAAAGTGCTTATCATGAAACAGCACAAGGTACGAGAAAAGGCTTTAAGGGATGATAAAGGATGCATCATCCATTAATGAAGTTGCTGAATATATGGGAGAGTCAGCGGAGAATGCGGATTATTTTGACAGTCTCGTAGTATCTGTGCTTAGACGTCTCAGTGATGTTATAAAAGCGGATGGAAGATATACGAATAAATATTACATGGTGTTCTATTTGTTTCATTCCATCCCTTAGGAACACATTCAGAAAGACTTTTATGTAGACATTTTGTTAGGAATTGTTTATTCACGCTATTGAAATGCATTATATAATAAATGTATTGGTATATTTTACAGTGGAAAACACAAGTGGCTTACTCACGTCTTCGAGCCGCATACAATGAGATTAGCGAAGCGAAGCGACATTGGGTCTGGTAGATGGTTGAATGGGAGAGCAATGTATTGTTTTTAGATTCTTTAGCCATTCTCGGTTCTGAAAACAGGTTCAGTTGGAGGTCCCTCCTATCATACCACTTTTGACGTTGCAACGGATAAAAAATAATAACTAACACAGATTATCTCGTCTTAATGTTTTACTGCGTGTGTGTGTAATTTGAAATTTTCTAACATAATAATTATTAAGATGAAATTATTAAAATGAAGAGAGAATGTCTGAGGAAGGGAGAGGAGAAAATCTTGAACCGTCGTTCAAACCCTCATAAAGTATACTATACCTCGTTAACCTCGTTGATGTTCCGTGTGTTGGTTTCTCTTCACACGAAGGTCAAGCTGGTCGCCCCGCCTCTAGGTCTGGCTTAGTAGAGGAGCGAGTTGCTTTCTTGCGCTCTCCACCGTACATAGCCAGGTACACCCGGCTCATCTTGTACCGTCCTGAGCCAGGCATCTAGTCTTCTCTGAAGACTTCAACCTTAACCCATGTAACGTTTCTGAGGTCCTTAGGAAGCTGGTTAAAAAGTCTTGGCTCCTGACAACCAAGCTATTTTCCTTCAGTGTTGAGAGGTCCCTTGTCGGGCCTTCAATTTGGGAACACTACACATCCTGCCTTTCCTATTTTCCAGAGTTGTTTGAATGTTAATTGGGTTAGTTTGAGGTTGGTACCAGTTTTTCGTCATTTTCCATATGTAATTATGGTGTATCTCTCTCTCCTTCTTTCCAGGGCGTACAGATTTAGTTTACGTAGTCTTTCCCAGTAGTTGAGTTCTTTGCAGCCATCAATCTTGGCTGTGAAATGTCTCTGCGTTTCTTCTAGTTATTAATTTCTTCCTTTTTATGTGGGAACGTCAAGACTGAGCAGTATTCAAATTTTGGTATAATCATTGTTCTCAGCAGGGGAATCATTACTGTCCTGTCCCTTCTTTTGAACGTTCTTAGTACCTGTTCGCGACTCTTTTTGCTTTATTTATCGCTATCTGATTTTGTGTTTCGAATTTCGCATCATCGGTCATTATTACCCCAGATCGATCGCTTTCGTGCTTCTCTGAATTTCCTTTCTATCTGGAGCATAATATGTAGTCTGTTAAAATTGTTTATGATGCAGTCTGTTTCTACCATATCTCAAGAGGGGAATTTGTCGGTGTTAAATGTCATGTTGTTGTCTTCTGATCATTTGTATATTTTGTCGTGTTCCTCTGCAAAGGCCTTCACTTCATTTACATCGCTGACTTTTCTGCTGATCTTGTATCGTCTGCAAAGGATGTTACTATACTGTTGCTGTTTACTCCACTGTCTATGTTTGTTAGCAACTTAACATGCTAATGAACAGGAGTGGGGCCAGTACTGTATCTTGTGGTACTGAGCTGTGTACTTCGGATACTGATGATGATATACCTTGAATTTTGACGACCTGTAGACGTTCTCTGAGGAAGTTGTAGATCCATTTTCCCACTTTGCATGTTATTCCCATATATTTCATTTTATGGGCCATTACACCATGATCACACTTGTCAAAACTTTAGCAAATCCGTGTATATGACATCGTAGTTGTCATTGCTTTCTATGCATCTAGGATTGTGTAGTGCTCTATTAGTTGTGATAGGCATGATCTACCTGATCGGAATCCGTGTTGATTTTCGTTGAATTTTTCCAGTGTCTCCAAGAAATCGTAGATTTTCTCCCTAACTATTACTTCAAATACTTGGTGAGGTGAGACGTCAATGACACTGGTCTATAGTTCTTTGATTGAGATCTGTCCCCACCTTTATATATAGGGACAATGTTTGCTCTTTTCAAGATGTTCGGTATTTTCCATGTCTAAGGATCTTCTCCATATCCATTTTTATAGTTTTTAATCAATAATGCGTTCCAATTGTCCAGACCTGCAGCTGAATGTGGTTTCATTTGTCCTTTTGGTCTCGCTACATCTTCTGGGGTAAAATCAAAGTCTGTTATGCACTCTCCTTGCAATTTTTCTAGTTGGCGTTGTTTTATAGGCTCCTAATCAGCCAGTTGGCGTAATTGGCTTGAGTTGCCAGATACCGCGATACCATTGTATACATTATTATAGACTCCTAATCAGCCAGTTGGCTGTAAATGGTTGTCAGATACCTCTTTTTAGCAGTATTATTGCATACATTATTATTATATACGCCTAATCAGCCAAGGGGGGAGAGGTACACATGCAGGAGGTACACATGCAGGAGGTACACACACATACGCACACATGCAGGAGTTACACATGCAGGAGAGAGAGAGCTGAAGGAGGAGAGAGAGAGAGAGAGAGAGAGCTGAAGGTGGGAGAGAGACGCCTGTAGGAGAGAGAGAGAGAGAGACGCCTGAAGAGAGAGAGAGAGAGAGTAGTTGCCTTTAAGGCATATTATTTTCGTTTTCCTAACCTAAGAGGCCACTAAGGGGTTTACCAAAGGGCCAAAAAAAGAAGGACCAGAGGTCCTTGCTCGGCTGGAGCCGAGCTGGGATTGAGTCTTCACCAGCTTCTCGATCTTTTATAAGCCTCTATTCTGGCTGAGTTGCCAGATCACGCCTTGTATTGGGGTGCTGAGTTGCCAGATCGCACCATGTATTCTAATAAGCATTGTGTACCACAATATGGTAGATGAATTAAATAATTACACACTTAATTGAAATATAGATGTATATAGTGTTTTACAATAGATGTATATAGTGGATTATATGCAAAATATAACATTAACTTGAGCTTCCTTGAAGTTGAACTTATCGAAACAAATAACGTAGTTATCCATAATTCAACCAACCATAGAAAACAGAATTATAGAAATATATATATTATATATATATATATATATATTAAGCATTGTGTACCACAATATGGTAGATGAATTAAATAATTACACACTTAATTGAAATATAGATGTATATAGTGTTTTACAATAGATGTATATAGTGGATTATATGCAAAATATAACATTAACTTGAGCTTCCTTGAAGTTGAACTTATCGAAACAAATAACATAGTTATCCATAATTCAGCCGAAAACAATTAATTTTATGGGTAACTATTTCGACATAAGTTTACTATAATTATATCAGTCTTTTAAATATCTTCTGATATATATTATATATAAAATACCACAATATATATTTATAGTTATTCAGTAACACATTAGAAAGATTTACGCAATAATAGAATTAACAAAGTTACCCAATAAATAATTCGTTAGACAGAAACGAATTTTTATAAGGGATACCCAGCTTCATTAAACTTGAAGATGAACGAAGCAAATAACATAGTTATCCATAATTCAGCCGAAAACAATTAATTTTATGGGTAACTATTTCGACATAAGTTTACTATAATTATATCAGTCTTTTAAATATCTTTGTATATATATATATATATATATATATATATATATATATATATATATAAAATACCACAATATATATTTATAGTTATTCAGTAACACATTAGAAAGATTTACGCAATAATAGAATTAACAAAGTTACCCAATAAATAATTCGTTAGACAGAAACGAATTTTTATAAGGGATACCCAGCTTCATTAAACTTGAAGATGAACGAAACAAATAACATAGTTATCCATAATTCAGCCCTCACGAATAACGAAACGAAATGATCATTTACGATACAATTCGAAATACGATAATTTACGATACAATTCGAAACCCACCAAACGAGATGAAAAGTTAAGAAACATACGAGCCTCATTCCCTGCGAAGAAAAAATGAAAAAACGAAATTAAAAGAAACGAAGAAAGTTGGATTTCCCCAAAACACAGTCCACTATAGCGAGGTTGGTTTCGGAGAAAATCTGCTTGCGAGAGACCTTTCTTAAAGACAGCCCTCGATAAGTACCCAATGCTCCAAATATTAATATTGCCATTGTTATTACTTCTACAATGAATCCAATTAAATTCTGCTTATTAAATAACTTTTTTAGACACTTGATTTTTATTATAAATATTTAAGTCACGAATAACAGTGGGAAAAACGTACACACATATATATATATATATATATATATATATATATATATATATGCTACACACAGACCGTGCATGGAACAAGGAACTCTTCTGGGATAATTAAATCCACTATAGTCCGAGTAAGTAATGACAAATACCGCCTCGGTGGTGTAGTGGTTAGCGTCGCGGACTACGAATCCATCGGCCCAGGGTTCGAGACCCGACGGCAGCCGGCGCGCAGCAAAACCCAGCTGTTCATCCTTCCACACAATAAAGAAAGTGGTTGGTAGATAAATGGGTACCCTAGGAGGCCTAGTGGTCAAGACGCTGGGCTGCTGATGGGTCGTGGTTCGGAATCCACGTTAAACTGTAGGTCTAAGGTGGAGTGAAAAGCTTGACCTTCGTCAGAATGAACAATTCGGGCGGAAGCTAACCAAAGGTTAGCCCGACGCGGGCAACGGGTCACTCGCAAAGAGAATTTAATCATTGGTAAACTTCCTTCCAGACCACTCTTTCTATATATATATATATATATATATATATATATATATAGAAAGAGAGCGAGAGTTTTGTTCAATAAATAATAATCGAAAAAAACATCATAATGCACGATTTTCTATGTAGCAATACTAATTAACTCTTTCTCGCCTACGGCGGTACAAGAACATAATACGTGCACTCGCTCGTAAATTAGACCTCCAGTTTAACATGGGTTCAGAAATACATCTCGTCGATGGGGTTCGTTGCTTACTCTACCACATGGACTTTTATATGTAAGAGACCTAACCTAACCTACGAAATACATCTCGTCAGGGCCGATCCTAGAGCCATATATAGCAATGGAAATGAGCGCGATGTGTCGTTAAATACGTGATTTAAAATAACAGGACCATTTGACCCGAGGCAGTAGTATACCCGAAAAACATCGTAATGCACGATTTTTTCTATGTAGCAATAATAATTAACTCTTTCAAATACGTGATTTAAAATAACAGGACCATTTGACCCGAGGCAGTAGTATACCCGAAAAACATCGTAATGCACGATTTTTTCTATGTAGCAATAATGATTAACTCTTTCAAATACGTGATTTAAAATAACAGGATCATTTAACCCGAGGCAGTAGTATGCCCGAAAAACATCGTATAACCTAACTATAATTTACAACTATAGTTTACCTTGACTTTCATATGCTTCTATCCTGTTTTATTAATAAAGATTTTTAACTTTTAATAACGTATGAATAAAGATTTTTAACATTTAATTTTATTTTAGTATTTATTCATGCCACGCCGCCTTAGACCACAGCTTAACGTTGAAACCGAATGTTCTTTTTAAAATATAATTAGGATATAATTTCTTTATTATAAAATAAGTTAACAATTATGTTAACAAACAATACTAATAATTTGTAAGTAAAAAATATAATATAAGGGACTACCATAGAAATGTAAGTGCCTATAATTCGATTTTATATATATGTTACTCGTCCGGTCTCGTTATAGCGGATTGGTACACGTCATAGCTCCACCCAGCTACATCGGCAGCCAATCACTACGAACATCTGGTCTTTTGGGCGGAGCTTGGCGAATGTGCATATAAAAGGGGATATTTTCAGTTGGGAGTAACAGTAGCTATTTTCGCATCAGTGAATAATCATTCCTCAACCATGGACCTGTACGTCTCCCCAGATTTGTATGAAGAAAGTGATACTGCAGCATTAACCGCAATTAGTCTTTTCAATGCGATTGATTGTGGCGAATTATTTTCGACGCAAACCGTAGAAGATATTTGCAGTGACGCTCCTTACAATCCGACGCAAGGGACTACCATAGAAATGTAAGTGTCCATAATTCGATTTTATATATATATGGAGAGTTGTAGTATTTCGTCAAATAGATACTAGTCAAAAATGTCAATCAATGTTATTTCCCCATCATGCTAAAATCGAAATTGGTAATCGAACCAAAGATATCTTCACATAATGGGGATCTGTCTGTATACTCTGTATATGTTTTAAAAGCATTATTCCTTTAAGGTCCGATGAGGATTTGACACGTGTTATACAATCTTTTGAAGAACCTCGGAATATGGATGATATACTGATCAGTCAGCAGTGTCACACATCCTCCACCATGGACCTGTACGTCTCCCCAGACTTGTATGAAGAACGTGATACTGCAGCATTAACCACAATTAGTCTTTTCAATGCGACTGATTGTGGCGAATTATTTTCAACGCAAACCGTAGAAGATATTTGCAGTGACGCTCCTTACAACCCGACGCAAGGGACTACCATAGAAATGTAAGTGTCTATAATTAGAATTTATATATATATATGGAGAGTTGTAGTATCTCGTCAAATAGATACTCGCCAAAAATGTCAATCAGTGTTATTTCCCCATTATGCTAAAATCGAAATTTTTATGGCGTTCATCCTCGAACCAAAGATATCTTCACATAATGGGGATCTGTCTGTCTGTATACTCTGTATATGTTTTAAAAGCATTATTCCTTTAAGGTCCGATGAGGATTTGACACGAGTTATACAATCTTTTGAAGAATCTCGGAATAGGGAGGGTATACTGATCAGTCAACAATGTCACACCGAAATAATGTAAGTGTTTTTCGATCTTTTTGGGATAAGAAGACACAATATATTTTCATAAATTTATTAAATGAAAGAAATCAGTACAATAAACGAATATACCGTTACAAATATACGAACAAAAACATTATAATATACAACGAGTACGTACAATTGGAAAACGGTTTTTTATCTGTCTGCATACCATTTCATCGTTTCGGTGAGTGTGACACGGGTCAAATAAATTTAAAAAATTTATAAATTCTTTATCATTTGACATATGCATGAGAAATGAGACACAGTACATTCCGCAAACATTAGTAAAATATCCCTGCATACGAAATGGGTTCCATACAACTTCGGGAATATGTAACTGAGCGAGAAATTTTACAATAATAGGGTCACTCCAGGGTTGAGTACCGAGTGAATCAAAATAGTACAGGCGCTGTCTATTTTTAAAATAGACAGCGATCCAGTGAATCCCTTCATTACCGATGATGTCTGTGTTCACAATAAGACTACCGCATTCTCGCGTACTTGGCAAACTCAATGTTTCATTCTTCGCAAACACGCCGATAAATTTGGAACGTGTGACTCGCTCCATTACTTTCTGAAGTGTATTAGCATCCATTTTAAAAGTCAGTGATAACGCTTCTAAATCTATCTACTTCTATTAGGGCTTGCGATTCGAGATATACTAGTACACTAATAGGAGCGTCTATAGGCTTGGCGAATTCCAGCCGCACTGAGATGTTACCGCTCTGCTGTGGTGTTAAATGGGTATTTACGCTAGCAGATAAGTCAGGTGTAATGTCAAACGGATAAAGGTTAAATTGATCAATGAATTCTTCCTGCGTTACCCCATTACCAAGCTCATCACAATCACCTGCAATATGGGTCAGATTACTATAGGCTCTGGCACAAAGAGGTAAAACAGCGTCTGATGAATAGTCCGTACCCATTGTTCCACCCAAAGCAGTGCCATTAACGTATAGAGTTATATTTTTAAGTCCGAAATTCTCGAATTTAAAGGCACTCTTTTTATATTTTCCATTCACCGAAGCGTGGTCCTGCATGCCGATTAATATCCTTTTAGGAAGATTTCCCAGGGCAATGTTTTCTATCTGCTTCGATGCCAACCCTGCAGGAACCGTATATAGTTTGATCTGCACTCTGTTAATAGGATATTTCACTGTAGCGTTTAGTAAATTTTTCTCAATTTCTAGTTGTTTTGGTGAACTTAATTTCACTCGCCGTACGCGGAGGTATGTGTCCATAATGTGAACCACAACGGACTTTGCACCCTCTTCTTGATTCGCATCCAGATTTAAGCAGATCTCAGGACTCGTGCGGGTGAGCTTTATTTTCATATCCACCCCGTTCACAAGCAACTTCTCCTGGAAAGTGAAATCTGTGTGCAACCGTCCAAAACACTCGTATATTTTCTTTTTAGAATTTTTAAATTTGTCCTTTATACTATTTTCATCTTTAGTTTGATAATATCCCTCCGCACTTAAAAAGGTAGCCTTCGCTTCTTTGGAAAAGTTGAGGACATTTTCCAAATAGGCTCGTAGATGATAGTACCCCGTGCCTGCCGATATGTTGGTCTGATTTAAATATACGTCACACTGGTTGAATATGGCGTGCAGAAAGTTTGTTTCAGGGTATACAGCATATTTGTCATCGCAGGCCGTTCCATCAGAATGGGCTATACGTAGCTTAGCGTACATGTGCACACAGCTTGGATCAAAAAAGTAAGGACCTGAGCTGGGTATCACGAATTCTATAGGTGCACTCGGTGAACTAATTGTGTTTAAAGGGTTAATTGTAATAAAGTCACTGTGCTCAATAGAAACTTGGGTTGGCGGGAGCTCAAAAAAGGACAGCTCCGATTTACAGCATTGTGAACTACATGGGTGGATGAAGCGTGCCATGGCGAAATAGTGACTCCTCTCTCGACAAGTGGTAAACAAACTATGATTCATGAGATCAATATCCTTAGCTTATATCAGTCAAAAAAGTGGTCAACCATAGGTTTCATTCGCTTACAGCATTTCTTTTTTGATAGCCTTTTACGTTTAATACCACGTGACCCCTTCTTCTTCCGGGGAGCCCTCTTCTTCTTCCCGCCACCACGCATTTTTCTCTTTGCATCTTTGATGATTTCGTTCCGTGTACGCTTTAAATGTTTTTTTAGAGCTTCTTTAGGTTTAGCCCCGGCCAATATGTCTTCTGCAGTGTTAAGGCCTGATTGTAGCGCTTTCCTTCCAAGGTATCTGGCACCCCTCTTCAGCAAAGGAACAGCCGTACGTAGTATGGATGAAAAAATGGATCCAAGTCCACTACCGCGCTGGTATCGCATCCCTCGATAGACGGTGAAAGGCTTTCTATCCATTATAACTCAGTGCGTCGAAAGTGTAGCTTCACTGTTAAGCTCCCGTTACCGAATGGGAAGTTTTCGCCCTCAATCGTTCTTATATATATTGTGATATTGGTTATTAAATTAGTTGCGACATTCACATAATGGGGCCTGTCATATGTAATACTCAAACTCCTTCCTCTATGGTTGGGGATGTGAGCAATGCGCAGCAGGCGTGCCTGGGTATCCCCAACAAACTGGTGCTCCACTATATTACTGTAAATATAGCACATGTCTGGGGACCTTTCAGCCAATTTCTCCATCTTCAATTGATACATTAATCTGGACAAGTTATACTGTGTCTCGTGAAATGTGTCTCTTTGGAAGGCTGCGCTATATCGGCCGTTGGTTAGAATTTTGAACTTTCTATGTTCTTTAAGACGTCTGTTAGTCTTTGATTTTAGGATTAGTGTATGTGCAGGGTTGTTTACGATTTCATATACTAAATCATTCGTAAGGTTTGAGTTTCTTAAACTCACGTTTAAGCCTCTCACAACATCCTCGGCCGAACCATATTGACCCGGCCCTAGTCTTACTTCTGTACTGTAATACCGTGTAATCTTAGTCCGAGCGATGCGCATAGTTTCATCCATAGCTACCCCAGCTTTTTCACACTCGTCAATGTCTCTAAGAATCGTAAAAACGGTTTCTTTATGTTCAATATTTAAAAAGACGGTGTCCAGCTGAATTTCGCATATCCCCACCTCATACGAATCACGACCCAATTCAATGTGCCCATGGAGTTCTGTTACAAAGTTGGCTAGCGTGTTGTTAGGGTGTACAGACAGGGACGAGGAGGACGGGAGTGTGACGTAGAAATGGTTAGGAGCCATGTTGCATACTATTTAAGCTTCATTATTGCATCAGCTTTTATATAGGTGTTGAAGCTTTCTGGGTACCCTAGCCATTTCACCAGGTACATTTTTCTCCTTCCTGAACCTTTGCTTCCTAAAATTTTCTCAATTTTAAACACATTTTTTTCTAAATTAAACGCAACTTTCTGCAATTCCTCGCGGTAAAAGCCTCCTGAGATTTCTTCCCCATTCAAATCTTCAATGTAATACATCATTATCACACCTTTAGGTCTCACAGCCCTAACTTTAAAAATCTCGCGTGTCCATCCTTGCTCAAAACCCTTTGCGAATTTATTCCCCGAACGCGACAGCCTTACATAATCATTGATTTTGAAGCGCACAGAGTGTGGTGGTGGTGGTGGTGGTGGTGGTGGTCCATCTCTTCTCGGGAGCGTACCTCTTTCTAAAACTTCGTTAGGTGTTGCCCCAATCGTGCGATGGTGTGAGCGGTTGTAGGATGATGCCAATGATTCCAGAATGTCTAGAAATCTGTATGTGTTTTTATGTGTAAAATAACGGTGCATGCGTTCCTTTATGGTGCGCTGAACTCTTTCAGCTAAAGAAGCCTTATGTATAGAATTGGTTGTGTAATAGCTGATATTAAACTCTGTCAACATATTCTGAAAAGCACGGCCTATAAACTCCTTCCCCATATCCGTACAAAAATAGCCAGGAACCCTGTTTTCTTTTAACATTAGCGTTTTGGTGGCTTTAGCAACTGTTTCAGGTGATTTATTTTTCAGAGGAACTAGCCACAGATATCTAGAGAACACGTCTATTATGAATAGAATGTAGCGGTAACCATCGTTATACACAGAATATCTTTGCATGTCTGTTAAATCTGCTTGCCAAATAGAATCAATCGAGGAAGCCGTTGTCTTGGCTGTTTTAAACCTTTTTCTCACAGGCTTATGAAGCGTATAAGCGTCCTGCTCCCTCAAAAATCTTTCAACATCTTTTTTTCCTACTCCGTAAACACTTCTGTACAGTCTATCTACGCCGCCGTAAGAGGATGGGGTAGAAATGTCATAATAGCGTTTAGTTAATACGTTAGCCATTTGCGTATTTTAGAGGCACGTGGGTAGGGTTGGTTTAACCTCTTCTTGCTCCTCTTCAAAGGTGTTACCGCCGGGGGTGACGGCGCCTTCAATTGTGTCACAGGCGTTGCATGTTCCAAGTCTTTTAACCTGTTCAGATTTCCTATCAACGTTTTAGGGACATTTATTTGTTGTAGTCTTGCTTTAATATGCTTCCATCCTGATGGTGATGGCCTATCCCACTTTCTCACCAGATCATGGACAATGTCTACGATATTCGATCCCTGTACCTTTGATCCTTCCACAATGATCTCCCCTGTATCGGTCCATTGTATGGCGGGATCCTCATTCAATAGATTATAAAGACTTAAGCCTTTACTCCTCAATGTAAGTGGGAGGGTATTTTTTAATACATGTTCGATATGTTGTGTGGCTAATCTTTTTGGTTGGTCAGCTGTGTCGTCGGGTACAGATCCTATGTCGCCATCGTCCCCCGTGCTGTGCCTAATAACCACAGGAATCTCTGTAGGGCTCTTATAATTTTCGTACTCGTGAAGAAATTTCTGCAGAGCTTCTTGGTATAAGATTCTTTTCTCATCAGGTGTTTTTTCACTGTTTAATAGGGCTAACAATTCGCTTTCCATTCTTTTAAGTCTGCTTTTACGGGGATCTAGATCCGTGTCTCTTTGCAGTGAGGCGTACACCTCGTGGGGAATCACTACCACTTTCTTCATTATATTAATCTAGTCAGTAAAGGACCCAAAACTGAAAATAAGATGGGGAGAAATGACCCTCCTGTTTGTACAATAATTCGTTTTTCTTCGCTACAGTTTGGCTTTTACGAGCGAGTGCACGTATTATGTTCTTGTAGCGGCGTAGGCGAGCCTTCTGATGGGTTTTCATTGATACATTGCAATTTATAACGTTAAGACAGATTTCACAGATGCATTTTAAAAAGTCGGCATCGATATTTTTAATAAACATCTGCTGCATTGCCCGGCAGTCGATGATAGATTTTTATTAATTCACGGTATTTCTTTAGTCTCTTTGTCATTCTGGAATATACACCGTTTCAGGCTCGTTTGGAAATATATTCGTTCGCAGAAGCACTCTAAACGTGTTTCGCGGATGAAGGTCGCAAAGCAAATATCCGTAACGCGTGCTTGTAGCTTCTTTATAAACTTCCAAAAACTCCTTACGCTGATTCGGGAACATTTGATTGGCTAATACCCCAATTTGTGATACATCTCTACGTTGCGCGAATAAGACTAGATATTGCGTATTTAACGACACATCGCGCATGTATCTATTTTTGAAAAATAGATTCTGATTGATGAAGAACACGCTTATGTTAAGATGGTGGGAGAATACTGTAAATGTCTCGGCAAACGTTTTATCCATCTCCAACATGAGATCGTCAATTACAATGATTGTATGTTCATTTCCCTTTAACGAATTAACGTCATATACGCCTTTGTGGAACAAAATATCATCTTGGTACTCGTTGAACACTGATTGATACGTCGAATAGCACCATATAACTTTATGCACAAATTTCGAGAACATCTCCCCCTTTTCTTTAATGATTTTAAGCATAAACACAGTTTTACCACATCCTGTAGGTCCAGATATAATACATGTGGATGGGCTCGTGAATCTGAATTTTTCTACAGAGTCCATTTCTAACACGTCACACTCCTAAGTGAGTCATTTACAAAATATTACAAATTTTGAGTGCTGATCCTTATATTTCTTCTCCCACAGAACCGTGAATGACGATGAGGTAGAGCAGCCCATCATTACGGATGACCTCGACGACAGTGTAGTTGTGATCTCCTCCCCTGAACCCTCACCAGCGATACCGGTAACACGTCCAAAGCGGAGGTATGAGATACCCACGTCAGGTATAAAGCGACCGAAATACGCGTCTGTTGCAGCGGTAATAGATCCCCAACCCTCAACCTCTTACGCAACAACACCCCCAGCAGCACACTAATATATCCCCTTATTCATCCGCCGCCCCCCGTTCTGTTAAGTCTACAATAATAGAGCCCCAACCCCTCCTACGCAACAGGGCCCCCATCAGCAGCACCTAATATATCCACTAATTCATCCGCCCCCCGTTCTGTTGAGGATGGTATAACGCTGGAATTGGTGCGATCCGCAGCCCCCACCCCAGCCTTGACTAGAAATCGGTATAGAGTCAGGGTCGACCCTAGAGTCATGTATAGCAATGGTATTGAGCGCGGACTACGCCGGGTTGTAGAGCGTATTATAGAGTTTGCTCTTCAGAATCGTGACGAGCGTGAAGTCAGGACGAGTATGTCCTTTGGATTCGGGTCAGATGACGGTGATGTAGACGATTATTGGGTGATAGTGCCATTTAGACGTTTGGCGGCTGAAGATGTAGAATATATATTAGGGCGTATAATGCAAGCCGCCCAAAGTAGTATAGCCTTCAATATGGACAACTTCACGGTAAATATTGACCATGTATACCGTGTTGCGGGTCATAGTGCCATACCGTATACTCTTAACTTCAATTCTCAAGCTATTTATAGACGGCATATAAACGTCGATCGTGGTTGCGGCTTTATAGCAGTACTCTTAGCACGTATGTTTACTGTACAAAATACACGAACTCAAAAAATTTGGTTGCCTACAGTCGTGGAGCGTGCCCGTAAACTAGCTGAAGACTGTGAACTTGAATTTGACTGTAATATGGGTCCTGAAGAGCTGAGAAGGGTAGAACAGGAAATGAATGTCCGCATAGTTGTGTTTGGGTTGGATGATCGTCGTAGGACTGTGTATGTTTTTAAAAGCTGTGTGAGAGATCGTACAAGGCCCCTACTTATTTTAGGATTGTCAGGGACAACGTATCTCCCCATCCGTAATATAAGGTGGCTTTACGCGAGTTATGACAAAAGTCGAAAATATGGGAGACATCATGATTTGTGTAAGGGGTGCCTCGAGTTTGCGGATGATATAGTGAGACATTGTAAAGAATGTCACATGGTATGTGAGCAGTGTAAAAGCACCAAATGTGAAAGCCGTGTAGTTGAAGCTGAGAAGAGAGACTGTGATGTGTGTAGACGCACATTTTTCAATAATAGCTGTTTTGATTTCCATAAATCAATTGGCACGTGCAGGAAAATGAGAATCTGTGAATGTGGTATGTTTCACACAATGGATAATTGGGGAAAATTTAAGCACAAGTGTGACGTAATTCACTGTCCTACATGCCAGGAGGAATATAAGGCGGATGGAGTAAAGCATGTATGTTATATGAAAGATGCTAAGCCTAAAAATAACCCCTGTATAACTGTATACTACGATATAGAAACATATACGAACGCTGAAACCAAAGAGGTAATTCCACATTTACTTGTGAGCCAGACTATCTGTGATGAGTGTATGGATATCGAATGTGACGAGTGCCCCAAATGTGGTAAACGGACAAACGTTTTTAAAACGAATGTCAGCGATAGTCCTGTGAAACTATTTGTGTCCTATATTGTCAAGTTAGCCGACAAGTTCAAAAAAATGACTGTGTATATTCTCGCCCATAACGGGGCAAAGTTTGACACGCAGTTCCTTTATAAGGAGTTGCTTGAACACGAATCCTCTGAGATATTTACAGGTGATCCATTGAAAAGAGGCAACAAATTAATACAGATGCAGATAAGAGGCAATGTACAATTTAAAGATACTTTATTATTCACACCTTGTAAATTAGCAAAGCTACCCAAGGTGATGGGAGTAGCAGCTGAAGTTTCCAAAGGATACTTCCCATACACTTTCCTCACCAGCGAGACTTTAAACTACGTAGGCCCACCACCCCCCAAACATTATTTTGACTGCATGGATGAACGTGAAGACTTTGATCGATACTACGACAGTTTTAATGAAAGTAACCCTTATAATATAGCTGATGAATGTGAGCGTTATTGCGTGAATGATGTGCGCGTGCTTAGAGTATGTTTCCAGGCCTTTAGAAGGATGTACATAGCCCGTTTCAAATGCGATCCACTGCAAGTCGCAACCACCATCGCATCATTATGTTTTACGGTGTTCAAGAATAACTTCATGCCGAAAGACACCTTAGCCATTATTCACCGAAACAATCCCCGCAGTTACGGGCACAAGGCTATTTACTGGCTCATACACCTACAGCAACAGACAGGTGTATACATAAAGCACGCCCGCAACACGGGTGAAGTACCCATTAAGATTAATGGACGTGTTTTTTGGGTTGATGGGTTAAGTGAAAACCGTGTCACTGGTGTGAAGACTGTGTACTCCTTTAACGGTTGCTGGTGGCATGGATGCCCCCGTCCTGAGTGCGGAGTCACCGGAGATATCAACGGTAGGTCTCCTGCCGACTGTCTTGCATCGACCCGCACCCGCGATCAACTTATAGGATCACAGTTCACTCACAAAGTCTTGTGGGAGCATGAATATGATGCACGGATGGAGACAGACGAGGTGTACCGTGAGGAAATAAAAGCGATCAAGCGTTCAATGGTGCTGGATCCTCTCAAATGTGGTGATAGCTTGTTTGGAGGACGTACAAATCCTTTCAGACTATACTTCCCACCTACGGAGGGCGTGAAGCTCCATTACTACGATTTCTGTTCTTTATACCCATACGTGATGAAGAGCAATCCGTACCCCGTGGGCGCTCCTGAGAAACTGGTGGGGCCTAGCCTACCATCCATCAATGAATTTTCAAAAAATTTGAATGATCGTTACTTTGGGATCTCTTTCGTAGACGTACTCCCCCCACGCAATTTATGGATGCCGATCTTACCTGTCGTTATCGACGACAAGCTCATGTTTCCCCTGTGCGTGAAGTGCGCGGAAGAGGATAACGGCGAATGTAACCATATACCCCACCAGCGTAAGATCAGAGGCGTATATACAAGTCCTGAGTTGGCCCTAGCCGTGCGCCATGGTTATAGAATACTGAAGATACATGAGGTGTGGAGGTTTCAGAAGCTACCCAACCTTTTCACACCATATATAAACACCTTTTTGAAGGATAAGGTTGAGGCATCAGGGTATCCGCGAGGAGTTGATACCGAAGATGAAAAGTCTGCCTATATTCAACGTTACCGCGACCGCGAAGGTATACAACTTGATCGTGTCCAAATTGTAAAGAATCCTGGCAAGCGCTTTAGTGCAAAGTTGTGTCTAAACAGTCTATGGGGAAAATTTGCGCAGAATACCGGCAGAGGGAGCATTCATTTGGCACAAAGTTATAGCGATGTCTGGGATTATGCCAATGCCCCCGATAAAGAGGTCATGGAGATCGTAAATGTAGGTAATACTTACGTAATAAAGTACAACAACACTGAATTTGCCACAGATACCTCAAGGGTTACAAACATACCTGTGGCCAGCTTCACAACAGCCTACGCCCGTATAAAACTTTGGGGTCTATTGCATTCTCTTGGGCGGAGAGTATTGTATGCCGATACAGATAGCGTGATATTCACAGAGAGGGAGGGTGAATACATGCCCACTATTGGGGAGTTCCTCGGCGAGCTCACTGATGAGATCAAGGATGAGTATGGGGACAACGCATACGCCGACTCTTTTGCCTCAACAGGACCTAAGACTTATGGGGTACGGGTCAGGGTGGGGGATGAAATGAAATATATCGTGAAGGCAAAGGGTATTACGCTCAACCATGCGAATCGGGAGGTTGTTAACTTTGAGTCGTTGAAGGATCTAGTATGTTTGGATGAACAACCTCACCAACTAATTGTAGGCACCCACAATTTTCGGGCGCAGAAGCTGGGGCGTGAAGGAACTTAGGGGTACGATGGTGTGCCGTAACACCTATAGGAAACGTTACCAGTTACCTGGTACCTATGATACCGTACCCTTTGGATACCAATGATGCTTCTAACTCACACGTCTTGTATATAATCGTATCTATTTGTAAATATATATATATATATATATATACTTGAATATCTCGTTTATTAAATCGTATTTGTAAATATATATAACTTGAATATCTCGTTTATTAAATAAATCATGTTTCAAATAGCGTTTCACTTTCTCCTTTGTGTGTGTGTGTGTGTGTGTGTGTGTGTGTGTGTGTGAAAGTTCTAAGCTCCGCCCACTGTAAGACCGTGAGTCATGCTACTATCTGGGAGTCCCTGCGTGGTCAGTCGACCGCAGTAAGCCCGAGAGATCAGACGTGTATTCAGATCAGACGTGTATTCAAATGGCTACCTTTAATATTGCTTGTACAACGTTTACGAAATGGTATTCAGTAAAGTGCCAGGATGTGGTGGATACCGAAAAACTTCCTATTCATCCCTCCTATGCCTCTTTTAAAAACACATTGGATTGTGCGAAGTTCCAAGATGTACAAATACTCTACGGATGTTCTGGTGAGACCGTTGAAGGCTTTCGTTGCACAGACGATGTGCTGAAGTATACTGCAGAGCTAAACTTTATAAAGTCTCACATACACCGTGAAGTAAAAGAAACAACGCGTGCAGAAGAGAAGCAGCAGGTATGGATAATGAGTCTTGCTGATGGGTGGTGTGACAAGCGGTATTACGTCATGCTACACCATGTCGATTACTCATACCCTACGACTGGAAATGTGAATCTCGTGATCATGGACAATCTTAAGTATTTTTATCACTATATTAACGTATATCATGATGAGGTTCGTAGTGAGGTTGTGGCTAGTGCCCTGCGTGAATTTTTAACAGAGTTTAGAGACGAGTATCGTTTGATGGGCAGAAAGGAAAAATATGAACATATGTTCCTCTCAAATAGTGCGCCGGAGTGTGGAGATGTTTAGTAAAATGTTCCTAGTTCTTATCCAAAGTCTGGTGCGTAGGCTGGTAGTGATATTCTTGTACCGGTACAACAATTCGACTCGCGGAACAAGCCCATTCACGTATCATCGAGTCAGCCGCCCGTCGAACCATTCCTGCCTACCTGTGCCCTCACACGGCTCATAGTTATCTCAGAGCTTGAGCCGAGTGGACGTGCGCTCTTCGAATACGATGGAACTTCCTTTGAGCAGCATTCTCAACGCCTCGTACGATGTGTCCGTGACGAAATCGTTGCGCGTGTTCAGGCGTAATTCCGGTACCATTAGCTATGTACTGGAAACGGAATGTAGACCGACAAACAAACGGGTTTATTTAAGTATCGAGGAGATGAATAGAATCTTTGTGATAGTTGAGAAGTGGAGTGAAGATCGTTATAAAATACCTGCTAACGTAGGTACAAGAAGAGAGCAGATTAGTGACGCACCCTCATACGCCGTTGTATGTACGTTGTGTATAAATAACGATCGGCCGTGCATTGATATACGGTTGATGTGGAAGAATGCTTCTGATAATAACGCTCTTATTCCTACGCGAAACCGTTTCATCCTCGACAGAATGTTTGAAATCGTCGGATTCCGTAAACTGAAACCTATATTAGACGCGCGTGTTACGGATATGCTTTATTTTGATACAGTACTTGAATACGCATACACCGCTCTGCTCGATGGGTTTACCGAGTGTAGGACTGGTGAGAATGGTCTAGTGCTGGATGTTTATTTAAAAAGTTTAGACTCTTTGAAATACCATGAACTTTGGTACAAAGCAATTGATCGGTACAAGGCTGAGCTCACCTACACCGTTCACCCTGAAGAACTATTTCTTTATATAACGCGCAGTTGTCGTAACGATTTAGAAGATTATTTCAATTGCCGCTATGTTGAGTGAGTTCACGATTGAAAAGCTCGAGTCGGTAGAAATAAACCCTCGATTGGAAAAGCGTTCTTATAAACTTGTGTTTAATAATGTAGCTAACGATGAACTCTTTGTGCGTGCTTTTGATTGTATTCTAGACGTGTTTAAAGATGACTTACCAACCGGTTGTAAAGTGGGAACAAAAATAGTACTGAACGATATGAAAGCCCTTCATATCGAATACAGGTTTCCCTATACTTTAAGCGGTGAAATATTATTAAGCCGCATATACTGCGTAATGCAGAGCAATAATGATGTAATTGTAAACTCGATTAAGACCGAGTTTAGTATTTTGAAAAAAAAGTGAATTGTATATATATTTTGCTTGACATTTCCCCGATTATACGCATATTTCTATTGATTTGTGTTTATATATATATATATATATATATATATATTTGCGTGATATTTCTCCTGTACTGTTATGTACATATTTCTATTGAAGTGTATATTTATTTGAAATGTATATTTTATTTTATATATCACCATAATTGTGTGTGTGTGTATATTTCTCCTGTACTGTTATGTACATATTTCTATTGAAGTGTATATTTATTTGAAATGTATATTTTATTTTATATATATATATCCATAATTGTGTGTATATATTTCTGTTATACGCATATTCCTCAAATGTATATTTATTTTCTATATATTTATAATAAAAAGAATGATGCAATGTTGTTTATTGTTATGCCTTCTACTACCGGTATTCGAAATATAATAATGTATACAACGGTATTGCGGTATCTGGCAATATTTAAGCCTTCTAAGCCAACTGGCTGATTAGGAGTCTATAATAGTGTATACAATGGTATCTGGCAACTCTGTCTTCGGAATACATGGCGCTATCTGGCAACTCATTTACAGCCAACTGGCTGATTAGGCGTATATAATAATAATGTATACAATAATACTGCTAAAAAGAGGTATCTGACAACCATTTACAGCCAACTGGCTGATTAGGAGTCTATAATAATGTATACAATGGTATCGCGGTATCTGGCAACTCAAGCCATTTACGCCAACTGGCTGATTAGGAGCCTATAAAACAACGCCAACTCGGCTGAAGTCTTAATGTGCACTTGGCTCCTGCCAGGTGAACACCTCTCCTCCTTTCTCTCCTCCTCCTCCTTTCTCTTGGGGGATAACGCCGCCTCCAAGTTTCCCCCCCACCCCCTTTGCAACAACATCCACCCCCTTTGCAACAACCCCCTTTGCAACAACCCCATTTGCAACAACCCCCATTTGCAACAACCTCCACCCCCTTTGCAACAACTCCCCTTTGCAACAACCCCCTCCCCCCTTTGCAACAACCCCCACCCCCCTTTGCAACATTACATAATAACCTGCAACATTCTTGCACTCTCCCCTTTTGCGGCTATGCTACTGGAGCCCCATTGAGACAACCTAAGACTTGTCTACCAGTAATAACAAACTAAGTTTTCTGTTTTAGGTTTCGAAGACGCTGATGAACCGGAAATACGAGTCGTTGGTGACTCCATTGTTAGAGGGCAGCTCGAGGAATTCTGTGGCAGAAACCCCCACCGTAGGCGCCGTTACTGTTACCCGGGTGCAAGGTTGGAGGATATAACGAATAGTGTTAACCGGTTTACAGACGAAACCTCTGAGGACACAACATTTGTTATTCATGTCAGTACTAATAACGTTTTAAATTCTAGATCGGAAGAGCTGCTGGCTAGGTACAGGGACTTGTTAGAGCGACTAAAGGAAAAACTAATAAGATTGTTTTAACAGGTATACTTCCTCGAATTATCCAACGTAGCGATTTCTAAAGCAAGGCGACTTGTATAACAATAACTTAAAGTCTCTTTGCCAACAAGAAGTAGTGCATTTTAACATTTTTTGGAAGTTTCTACGACAGGAGGGACTTTTCCTCGGAGATGGACTTCATCTTAATGCCGTTGGAGCTGCGCGTCTAGGAAGACTACTTCATAATAATGTCTTCTTTTCAGGCTGCTGTAACTCGACCGGCCCCGGCGTAATTTCCTTAAATTACAAGTACAAAATATGAATTTACCTTGCGCGCGCGAAGGAAACTCAGTTTTAACAAACAATCTGAAAGTTCTAAGCTTAAATGCTCGTAGCCTACGAAACAAAATAAACGATATTTTTTCTTTAATTGCTTGCAAAGACTATGATTTAATTGCGATAAATGAATCGTGGCTTAGCACTGAAACACGTGACTTTGTAGGGCAGTAACAAATTAGAGGTTATAGACTTTTTGTTAAAAACAGAAAAGGTAGACGAGGAGGAGGTGTTATACTGTATATCAAAGATAATATTACGGACGCTACAGAATTAAAGCAGAATTCCAGACCCGATAGAGTCGACTATAACAGAACTTAAATTGAACGATTTCAAACTTCTTGTTGCCATTATATATAGGCCCCCTAATCAAACAGCTGATATGGACGAAACGTTATATCGTGAACTAAAGAGAATAATAAGTCGTGAATAGGCCTTAATTATGGGTGACTAACTGCGCTAACGTGACTTACGATACAATGCAGGGAGACGCGGAAGGTAACCGTTTAGTTAATTTTGCAAATGCAACACCTATTTTTAAGAAAGGCAATAAAGGTGCGGCAGGAAATCATAAGCCAATCAGTTTAACGTCTGTTGTAAGCTACTGGAATCGATAATTAGGGATCGTATAGTCTAACACCTAGAATTGCATAACTTCATTAGAAATACGCAGCACGGTTTTAGGCGAAACAAATCTTCCTTAACTAATCTTTTAGAATTTTTCCAAAGCGTGGTTGAAGTTTACAATAGTCATCGGGCAGTAGATGTAGTGTATTTAGATTTTCAAAAAGCGTTTGACACCGTACCGCATAAGACTCATTGAAAAAAACTAAGGCTCATGGAATCAGGGGTGTAGTAATAAATTGAATAGAAGAGTGGTTGCGAGGTAGGAAACAGAGGGTGGTCGTTCATGGAGCGGAGTCTTCTTGGGCTAATATAGCGAGCGGTGTTCCTCAGGGTTCTGTATTGGCCCCTTGCTTTTTCTTATATCTATATTAACAATTTATATGTCGGCCTAGTCAGTACAGTTTCAAAGTTTGCGGATGCCACAAAGTTGGGTGGTAGGGCGATAAATGACGAAGATAGAGGTAAACTCCAGGAAGATCTGAATAAAATCGTTGATTGGTCGGTCACATGGTATATGAGATTTAACGTCGATAAGTGCAAAATTTTACATATTGGTTCGAGTAACGGTAATCTTACGTATAGTATGTCAGGGAAGGATTTGGCAATCGTAGATCAGGAAAAGGATTTAGGAATCATAGTCACTGGTGATTTGAAAAGAGCGAAACAAAGTACAGCAGCGTCAATAAGGTGAACAAAGTGCAAGGTTTCATACCCAGGAATTTTGAGTACAAATCGCCCGATATTATTGTTCCTCTTTATAATCATTAGTTAGACCCTATCTGGTTGTTGTTGTTTGAGAACACCAAATCTAGGCAGTTTTTTTTCATGTGTTTTCTGTTATTTCTTGTGTTAACATAAATTCATCAGCCAGAGCTAGTACTTAGCATTTTTTACCTGCTCCTGGTCTTCCCGTGTGCCCCCTTTGTCCTGGTGTACACATATCACCACAGAGAAAAATATTTGGGGTTGGAGAGTGTAGATCTTTTACCCAGTTTCTTACCTCTGTAATTGAATCTGAGAATTTTGAGGTTGTCGTGTTCGGGGGTCTGTACATTACAATTAGTACCATATTTAATTTTTCAACTTTTGCTACTGCACATTCTATGTAGCTGTTTGAGGTACTTATAGTCATTTCTGCCATATGCTTTCGCCTGTGTAAATAGCACATCCTCCTTTACGTCTCACTGTTCTGTCGGCTCGGAGGATGTTATAGTTGTCAATTTGATTTCTTTTTAATCAATACAAAACTCACAGTTTTCACAATTCGCCTGGCAGTCTTTTAGATGGGTTTCTGTGAGGCATGCAAAGTCTGGCTCCGTTTCTTGCATGAGTCCTTTCAGGTATAAAACTGTCCGGGAAATGATTTGATTTAAGGCCCTGAATGTTGGCTAGCATTATTTTTGTTTTTTCTCTATCATTTTCACATACATTCGATTCGTTTTCCAATAGTGGTGCCGGTTTTGTTGTCTTGTGGTCCTCCGAGAATTTGGCTCTCTTTATCTTTGTCGGTACCTGTTGTCCCGAAACCGCATGAAGTGGCTTTGTGCGTGCCGTCTGTCCGGATCTCGATTCCTATATTTGTCAGCTGACTTTGTATTTGCTGGATGGTATTTAGCAGCTGAATTGTGTTGGCTACGTCTAAAAAATTGGTACCCTCTTTGATGTTCGTTTTTCCTGTTCACCTGTTGCGTTCCTTGATGGTGGTGGTAACGGCATTTTTTCCGTATTTGCACCTCCCATATCTTGCATAGGTGTTGCAGAGAGTAATGTGGTGGAACTAGCACTTTTTTCAAATTTGCAACATCCTCTTGTATAATGTGTGTTACATAATGTGGGATGTGCATAGATGCATTGCCCATCCCGATATCTGCAGTCCCGATATGTATATGCGCAAGGATATAAACAAAATTTAACGAGTTCAAAGACGAGCAACTAAGATGATTCCGTCGCTTAGGTCAAAGTCGCACGGCGATCGGCTTAAGGAGTTAAAGCTGACTGCACTCGAGACTAGGAGGCAAAGGGGTGATCTAATCCAGTTTTTTTAAAATTATGAATGGGTTCGATAACGTAAATGAGAGAGCTTTTTCGAAATAGCACAGTATAGTAGAACTAGAACTAACGGGTGTAAGCTGACAGTAGAAGGTTCGAAACAGCAGTTGCCAAAAACGTTTTTACGCATTGAGTAGTAAATAGCTGGAATAGTTTGCCGGTAGAAGTATTTAATAGCACGTCTATAAATATACATTTCTGTTTTTTCGGCTGTCAGATTCTTTCTGGGAAGTCATGTTGTTAATAATTGTCTTGCAGATACAGTTCCGGTACAGTTCCGTAATAATTTTCCCCCGAATAAATGGTCAGATAAACATGTCATTCATTATTTCTACCTTCTTGTACACTGTAATACAAATGACAAACAAACAATCAACTGACAGAAATCGGGCGCTACTTTTGACTCACCCTGTATTTAAAAATCGATTAAATGCATGTGTTGATAGATTGGTATAGTTTACGGTAGTAAAATTAAGGTTTTTTGTGGTTTGGAACCCCCGTAAAATTATAGGTCCCTCCCCACCACGGAGAACATGTGCAATACGCAATTACGGTTAGGTAGACCAACCATGAGTGGATCCTAGGGTCTTTGTTGGTCTGAATCATTATAACATTATAACATTATAACATATATAGTGTAATTATTTGTAATAAATTTAATAATGGCACAGAGAGAAATGTTTGTAATGAAAATTGTTAATATAGCGTTTTTTATATAGTCGTTTGGAAAGATAAATTTAAGATGTTTGTTGCATGTAATTTTTCAGAGAATGTAACGGTTTTTATATTTTTGTGGGTGTTTCGGTTGGGAATGGGGGACAAGAGCTGGCCTGGGGGAAGCAGTTGGGGAAAATCCTCTACAAGGGTGCCATAAGATCCTACATACGAGGAGTTGAATTCTCGATTTTGTTCAGTTAGGATCACAGGTTTGTGGGGCTCTCAAAATTTTGTAAGTATAGCTTGTCAGTTTAGTGTTAATCGCAAATTACCAGAATATCTCTTTCGGTGCTGTTTATGTATTAACGTTCGCCCTTGCCCTAAAGGCTTGAAATCCTTAAATAATTTAGTTATTTTAATAAACATAAACTCCAACCGGTAAGTTATTTCGTCAATCCTTAAGGTTGGTCAGTGAAAAGTCGGCTGGTAAAGCTGGACAGATATTCATTTACCTGTTGCACTCTTAATATATCGGCCAAATAGGCCCTTTAATAAATAAACACTACAGTGTATGTATATATATATATATATATATATATATATATATGATGAATAAAACCACGAAGGAAAGGAAACACAAAATGGTGCTCAAGCGCTTTCGTCTAATGACATCCTCAGGAACACTGAAGTACATAAAAAGGTTAAGCCTATTATAGGTTACAGAAAGAAAAAAAAAAAATAAATAACATACATACACCACACACACATATATAGATATATATACATACATATCTATATATACAAATACATACATACATACATACATACATATATATACAATAACAGAGAAGTAAAAATAATAAAAAATTATAAAAAATTAAAAATTAAAACCTTAAAAGATTACCAGTGAGGCGTACAGATTTGTAAGGAAAAATATCGATTTTTAGCACAAGATCAAATGGATTATAAAAATACAAATTATACTGGAACTCTACCGGGTTTTAACACAATGCTGCCTATGGTCAGGTTTCGATATATATAAAAAAATAATAAAATGCAAATTAAAAGTTAATCGATTTTTAGCACAAGATCAAATGGATTATAAAAATACAAATTTATACTGGAACTCTGTCCGGGTTTTAACACAATACCCCACTTAGAAGGCCATATTTTCATCAATGTTTCTCCGCGCCCTTAGGATCGCCAGTCCGGAATACATCGATGCCGAATTGGAAAAAATCAACGGTATTGGAAGTGATTTGTTGTATCCATCTGCGTTTATGGAATCTTGTCTCAACAAGGCAAAACGAACTTCTATCGTGTCAATATTAACCTCGTACTTTGTCAAAAAATATTTTAGTACTTCCATTTTTCCCGGGCTTTTTAGGCATTGCTAATGTACTTAAACTTTTGGATATTAATGTAGTATTTTTCATATAACAATATTGTGAAAAATATCATAGTAAAAAATAGCCCTACCAATAATTCAGGCATTATCTATAAAATTGGTTGTAAACAATGTGATTCCTTTTACATAGGTCAGACGGGAAAGGATTTGCACACACGTATAAAACAGCATCAATATTCCGTTAGAACAGGACAGTTGTCCAGTGCCCTTTTTGTCCATTTGTCAGAGTTAGCCCACTGTATTGATTGGAATAATGCTTCAGTTTTATTCCATTCAAGCAACATTGTTAATAGAAATATTCTTGAGTCTGCCATTATCCAACTTTCAAATAACTTCAACATAAGCAAAGGTCTTTTCAACTCGATCCTGTTATGTTGAATTCCTTTAAAACAGATTTAGACAAGAAGTGTAAAACATTAAATCTTTGGTAAACTTGTCTTCTACTTTATTAACTTTTAATTTGCATTTTATTTTTTTTTTTATTATAATCGAAACCTGACCATAGGCAGCATTGTGTTAAAACCCGGACAGAGTTCCAGTATAAATTTGTATTTTTATAATCCATTTGATCTTGTGCTAAAAATCGATTAACTTTTAATTTGCATTTTATTATTTTTTTTTATATATATCGAAACCTGACCATAGGCAGCATTGTGTTAAAACCCGGTAGAGTTCCAGTATAAATTTGTATTTTTATAATCCATTTGATCTTGTGCTAAAAATCGATATTTTCCTTACAAATCTGTACGCCTCACTGGTAATCTTTAAGGTTTTAATTTTTAATTTTTATAATTTTTTATTATTTTTACTTCTCTGTTTATTGTATATATATGTATGTATGTATGTATGTATGTATATTGTATATATAGATATGTATGTATATATATATATATATATATGTGTGTGTGTGTGTGTATGTATGTTATTTATTTTTTCTTTTTTCTTTCTGTAACCTATATATAGGCTTAACCTTTTTATGTACTTCAGTGTTCCTGAGGATGTCATTAGACGAAAGCGCTTGAGCACCATTTTGTGTTTCCTTTCCTTCGTGGTTTTATTCATCATAAATATTTTTCACGTGTTACCTCGTGAAATATTTTCATATATATATATATATATATATGCTGCAAACCACAAGGAAAAGAAAAACGATTCCAAGGCATTCATTCATTTCACGTGTTTTTATTGTGAAAATTCATCCCATATAATATATATATATAAAAGTTGTCTGATGACTCGTATTATTTGAAAAGTTACAATAATAATTATTTTTAACTTTTTTTTTTGTTATACTCTTTTAATAATCCTATTATTATCTAGCATATATATATATATATATATATATTTTTTTTTTAATGTAATACGAGGTTACATAAATAAATAATTTTTCTCTTTTTTCTTTCTTCTCATTCATTTCGATCTTTATTTTTTTTTATCTATTCTAATATTTTTATTTTCTTACGTTGGTGTTGAATCCAAATAGGAGCTTCTTTGTCAATTAATGGTTTTTGCTTGTTACATTTTGAAGCTTACCTATGTATATATATATAATATATATATATATATATATATATATATATATAGAGTGAACCAAAAGTAGGGGACAGTAAATGATAACGTTTATTTGAGAATACATATTTAATTTTTTTTGTATACTATAATCAAAATAAAATTTAAATAATTTAGTTATAATATTTAATATAATATAACCCAAACCCATAATTATAATGAACACCATAGTTATGAATATATAAATACACAAACCGTATTCAACCTACTGTCCACCTACTTTTGGTTCACCGTGTATATATATATATATATATATATATATATATATATATATATATATATATATATAGAGAGAGAGAGAGAGAGAGAGAGAGAGAGAGAGAGAGAGAGAGCGAGAGAGAGGGGATGGTTAGAAAAGTAAATAGACACAACGATGACTACTCTTCAATAATAAATGCAAAGTTTGCCATTGAAATGTCATAACGTGCGTCAGCTTTAGTAATGGAAAGGGAAAGGAACGGGATTCTAAATATATTTTGATTCATTTTCTCGACTTTATTATTATTTATTGATTTTTATTATGAAATCAAAAACTATAAAAAACCAAAGGGGTTTAATTTACTACTTTACTCGTGTTATTATATTCTATATAGTCTTTTTTTCTTTCCAAAATACACAAACACATTCAAAATAAATTTTCTTTTGCAGTTTTCAGATTCCTTTTCGAGTCTGTTTACTGATTGAACGATAAACTAGAAATTTTCCAAATGTTCAATTGTTCAGAAGACTCTCAAAGAATTGAGAAAAGAGTGAACCAAAAATGAAAGGGAAATGATATAAACTTAAAAGATGTCTTTAAGTAACTTACAAATCATGTCAAAGTGATGGTGTACTGCAAAGGAGGGATCAAGAAGGTGTTCCTGGCGAGGCAAGTAATCGTCCGCAGGAGGTCATTCCGGTAACCCTTTCGATCATTAA